>BDSI01000058.1:268137-749674 GCA_003117195.1 Eudorina sp. 2006-703-Eu-15 | reverse complement strand
AGATCAGTAGTACGGTGGGGACACGTGCGAACCCCTGGTGACGATCTGATGCTGAATTTTACACGCCGTGCGGGGTGCCCGAAGCGCAGGCAGCCTGGGGCAGCCCTAGCTCCTGTCCCTGACACCGCCTGGTCCGTGTGCCGCTGTGGGCGGCTGGCGGCCTGGCCTGGTGGGCTTCCCACACCACCTCTGTCTGAGCACGCGGCCGCAGGCAGGCCTACCTGTGTGCGTGTGCCACCTCATCATGTATGTGGCATGTGTTGCTGCAGCTGCTGCGCGCGCGCTGCTGATGGCATACCGCGCGTGTATGTAGCCGCCGTGCGTCCAGGAGCCGCCTGCTGGCTGGGTGCATGCCCTCACACGCGAGCTCAGTAGCATGTGACGGGTATGGACTTGAAGATGCACTGTTTTGACATGGATCGTTCATACCTTGGTGAAAACCGCCCATCCCATCAGCACTGGGCACGTAAGCACCAATGGGCCAGATCAGTAGTACGGTGGGGGACCACGTGCGAACCCCTGGTGACGATCTGTTGCTGAATTTTACACGCCGTGCGGGGTGCCGAAGCGCAGGCAGCCTGGGGCAGCCCTAGCTCCTGTCCCTGACACCGCCTGGTCCGTGTGTGCCGCTGTGGGCGGCTGGCGGCCTGGCCTGGTGGGCTTCCCACACCACCTCTGTCTGAGCACGCGGCCGCAGGCAGGCCTACCTGTGTGCGTGTGCCACCTCATCATGTATGTGGCATGTGTTGCTGCAGCTGCTGCCGCGCGCGCTGCTGGATGGCATACCGCGCGTGTATGTAGCCGCCGTGCGTCGCCAGGAGCCGCCTGCTGGCTGGGTGCATGCCCTCACACGCGAGCTCAGTAGCATGTGACGGGTATGGACTTGAAGATGCACTGTTTTGACATGGATCGTTCATACCTTGGTGAAAACCGCCCATCCCATCAGCACTGGGCACGTAAGCACCAATGGGCCAGATCAGTAGTACGGTGGGGGACCACGTGCGAACCCCTGGTGACGATCTGTTGCTGAATTTTACACGCCGTGCGGGGTGCCCGAAGCGCAGGCAGCCTGGGGCAGCCCTAGCTCCTGTCCCTGACACCGCCTGGTCCGTGTGTGCCGCTGTGGGCGGCTGGCGGCCTGGCCTGGTGGGCTTCCCACACCACCTCTGTCTGAGCACGCGGCCGCAGGCAGGCCTACCTGTGTGCGTGTGCCACCTCATCATGTATGTGGCATGTGTTGCTGCAGCTGCTGCCGCGCGCGCTGCTGGATGGCATACCGCGCGTGTGTATGCCGCCGTGCGTCGCCAGGAGCCGCCTGCTGGCTGGGTGCATGCCCTCACACGCGAGCTCAGTAGCATGTGACGGGTATGGACTTGAAGATGCACTGTTTTGACATGGATCGTTCATACCTTGGTGAAAACCGCCCATCCCATCAGCACTGGGCACGTAAGCACCAATGGGCCAGATCAGTAGTACGGTGGGGACCACGTGCGAACCCCTGGTGACGATCTGTTGCTGAATTTTACACGCCGTGCGGGGTGCCCGAAGCGCAGGCAGCCTGGGGCAGCCCTAGCTCCTGTCCCTGACACCGCCTGGTCCGTGTGTGCCGCTGTGGGCGGCTGGCGGCCTGGCCTGGTGGGCTTCCCACACCACCTCTGTCTGAGCACGCGGCCGCAGGCAGGCCTACCTGTGTGCGTGTGCCACCTCATCATGTATGTGGCATGTGTTGCTGCAGCTGCTGCCGCGCGCGCTGCTGGATGGCATACGCGCGTGTATGTAGCCGCCGTGCGTCGCCAGGAGCCGCCTGCTGGCTGGGTGCATGCCCTCACACGCGAGCTCAGTAGCATGTGACGGGTATGGACTTGAAGATGCACTGTTTTGACATGGATCGTTCATACCTTGGTGAAAACCGCCCATCCCATCAGCACTGGGCACGTAAGCACAATGGGCCAGATCAGTAGTACGGGGGGACCACGTGCGAACCCTGGTGACGATCTGTTGCTGAATTTTACACGCCGTGCGGGGTGCCCGAAGCGCAGGCAGCCTGGGGCAGCCCTAGCTCCTGTCCCTGACACCGCCTGGTCCGTGTGTGCCGCTGTGGGCGGCTGGCGGCCTGGCCTGGTGGGCTTCCCACACCACCTCTGTCTGAGCACGCGCCGCAGGCAGGCCTACCTGTGTGCGTGTGCCACCTCATCATGTATGTGGCATGTGTTGCTGCAGCTGCTGCCGCGCGCGCTGCTGGATGGCATACCGCGCGTGTATGTAGCCGCCGTGCGTCGCCAGGAGCCGCCTGCTGGCTGGGTGCATGCCTCACACGCGAGCTCAGTAGCATGTGACGGGTATGGACTTGAAGATGCACTGTTTTGACATGGATCGTTCATACCTTGGTGAAAACCGCCCATCCCATCAGCACTGGGCACGTAAGCACCAATGGGCCAGATCAGTAGTACGGTGGGGACCACGTGCGAACCCCTGGTGACGATCTGTTGCTGAATTTTACACGCCGTGCGGGTGCCCGAAGCGCAGGCAGCCTGGGGCAGCCCTAGCTCCTGTCCCTGACACCGCCTGGTCCGTGTGTGCCGCTGTGGGCGGCTGGCGGCCTGGCCTGGTGGGCTTCCCACACCACCTCTGTCTGAGCACGCGGCCGCAGGCAGGCCTACCTGTGTGCGTGTGCCACCTCATCATGTATGTGGCATGTGTTGCTGCAGCTGCTGCCGCGCGCGCTGCTGGATGGCATACCGCGCGTGTATGTAGCCGCCGTGCGTCGCCAGGAGCCGCCTGCTGGCTGGGTGCATGCCCTCACACGCGAGCTCAGTAGCATGTGACGGGTATGGACTTGAAGATGCACTGTTTTGACATGGATCGTTCATACCTTGGTGAAAACCGCCCATCCCATCAGCACTGGGCACGTAAGCACCAATGGGCCAGATCAGTAGTACGGTGGGGACCACGTGCGAACCCTGGTGACGATCTGTTGCTGAATTTTACACGCCGTGCGGGGTGCCCGAAGCGCAGGCAGCCTGGGGCAGCCCTAGCTCCTGTCCCTGACACCGCCTGGTCCGTGTGTGCCGCTGTGGGCGGCTGGCGGCCTGGCCTGGTGGGCTTCCCACACCACCTCTGTCTGAGCACGCGGCCGCAGGCAGGCCTACCTGTGTGCGTGTGCCACCTCATCATGTATGTGGCATGTGTTGCTGCAGCTGCTGCCGCGCGCGCTGCTGGATGGCATACCGCGCGTGTATGTAGCCGCCGTGCGTCGCCAGGAGCCGCCTGCTGGCTGGGTGCATGCCCTCACACGCGAGCTCAGTAGCATGTGACGGGTATGGACTTGAAGATGCACTGTTTTGACATGGATCGTTCATACCTTGGTGAAAACCGCCCATCCCATCAGCACTGGGCACGTAAGCACCAATGGGCCAGATCAGTAGTACGGTGGGGGACCACGTGCGAACCCCTGGTGACGATCTGTTGCTGAATTTTACACGCCGTGCGGGGTGCCCGAAGCGCAGGCAGCCTGGGGCAGCCCTAGCTCCTGTCCCTGACACCGCCTGGTCCGTGTGTGCCGCTGTGGGCGGCTGGCGGCCTGGCCTGGTGGGCTTCCCACCACCTCTGTCTGAGCACGCGGCCGCAGGCAGGCCTACCTGTGTGCGTGTGCCACCTCATCATGTATGTGGCATGTGTTGCTGCAGCTGCTGCCGCGCGCGCTGCTGGATGGCATACCGCGCGTGTATGTAGCCGCCGTGCGTCGCCAGGAGCCGCCTGCTGGCTGGGTGCATGCCCTCACACGCGAGCTCAGTAGCATGTGACGGGTATGGACTTTGAAGATGCACTGTTTTGACATGGATCGTTCATACCTTGGTGAAAACCGCCCATCCCATCAGCACTGGGCACGTAAGCACCAATGGGCCAGATCAGTAGTACGGTGGGGACCACGTGCGAACCCCTGGTGACGATGTTGCTGAATTTTACACGCCGTGCGGGGTGCCCGAAGCGCAGGCAGCCTGGGGCAGCCCTAGCTCCTGTCCCTGACACCGCCTGGTCCGTGTGTGCCGCTGTGGGCGGCTGGCGGCCTGGCCTGGTGGGCTTCCCACACCACCTCTGTCTGAGCACGCGGCCGCAGGCAGGCCTACCTGTGTGCGTGTGCCACCTCATCATGTATGTGGCATGTGTTGCTGCAGCTGCTGCGCGCGCGCTGCTGGATGGCATACCGCGCGTGTATGTAGCCGCCGTGCGTCGCCAGGAGCCGCCTGCTGGCTGGGTGCATGCCCTCACACGCGAGCTCAGTAGCATGTGACGGGTATGGACTTGAAGATGCACTGTTTTGACATGGATCGTTCATACCTTGTGAAAACCGCCCATCCCATCAGCACTGGGCACGTAAGCACCAATGGGCCAGATCAGTAGTACGGTGGGGGACCACGTGCGAACCCTGGTGACGATCTGTTGCTGAATTTTACACGCCGTGCGGGGTGCCCGAAGCGCAGGCAGCCTGGGGCAGCCCTAGCTCCTGTCCCTGACACCGCCTGGTCCGTGTGTGCCGCTGTGGGGGCTGGCGGCCTGGCCTGGTGGGCTTCCCACACCACCTCTGTCTGAGCACGCGGCCGCAGGCAGGCCTACCTGTGTGCGTGTGCCACCTCATCATGTATGTGGCATGTGTTGCTGCAGCTGCTGCGCGCGCGCTGCTGGATGGCATACCGCGCGTGTATGTAGCCGCCGTGCGTCGCCAGGAGCCGCCTGCTGGCTGGTGCATGCCCTCACACGCGAGCTCAGTAGCATGTGACGGGTATGGACTTGAAGATGCACTGTTTTGACATGGATCGTTCATACCTTGGTGAAAACCGCCCATCCCATCAGCACTGGGCACGTAAGCACCAATGCGGCAGATCAGTAGTACGGTGGGGACCACGTGCGAACCCTGGTGACGATCTGTTGTGAATTTACACGCCGTGCGGGGTGCCCGAAGCGCAGGCAGCCTGGGCAGCCCTAGCTCCTGTCCCTGACACCGCCTGGTCCGTGTGTGCCGCTGTGGCGGCTGGCGGCCTGGCCTGGTGGGCTTCCCACCCACCTCTGTCTGAGCACGCGGCCGCAGGCAGGCCTACCTGTGTGCGTGTGCCCACCTCATCATGTATGTGGCATGTGTTGCTGCGCCGCTTGCTGCGCGCCGCGCTGCTGGATGGATACCGCGCGTGTATGTAGCCGCCGTGCGTCGCCAGGAGCCGCCTGCTGGCTGGGTGCCCTCACACGCGAGCTCAGTAGCATGTGACGGGTATGGACTTGAGATGCACTGTTTTGACATGGATCGTTCATACCTTGGTGAAAACCGCCCATCCCATCAGCACTGGGCACGTAAGCACCAATGGGCCAGATCAGTAGTACGGTGGGGGACCACGTGCGAACCCCTGGTGACGATCTGTTGCTGAATTTTACACGCCGTGCGGGGTGCCCGAAGGCGCAGGCAGCCTGGGGCGCCCTAGCTCCTGTTCCCTGACACCGCCTGGTCCGTGTGTGCCGCTGTGGCGGCTGGCGGCCTGGCCTGGTGGGCTTCCCACCACCTCTGTCTGAGCACGCGGCCGCAGGCAGGCCTACCTGTGTGCGTGTGCCACCTCATCATGTATGTGGCATGTGTTGCTGCAGCTGCTGCCGCGGCGCGCTGCTGGATGGCAACCGCGCGTGTATGTAGCCGCCGTGCGTCGCCAGGAGCGCCTGCTGGCTGGGTGGGTGCCCTCACACGGAGCTCAGTAGCATGTGACGGGTATGGACTTGAAGATGCACTGTTTTGACATGGATCGTTCATACCTTGGTGAAAACCGCCCATCCCATCAGCACTGGGCACGTAAGCACCAATGGCCGATCAGTAGTACGGTGGGACCACGTGCGAACCCCTGGTGACGATCTGTTGCTGAATTTTACACGCCGTGCGGGTGCCCGAAGCGCAGCAGCCTGGGCACCCTAGCTCCTGTCCCTGACACCGCCTGGTCCGTGTGTGCCGCTGTGGGCGGCTGGCGGCCTGGCCTGGTGGGCTTCCCACACCACCTCTGTCTGAGCACGCCCGCAGGCAGGCCTACCTGTGTGCGTGGTGCCACCTCATCATGTATGTGGCATGTGTTGCTGCGGCAGCTGCTGCCGCGCGCGCTGCTGGATGGCATACCGCGCGTGTATGTAGCCGCCGTTGCGTCGGCCAGGAGCCGCCTGCTGCTGGGGTGCCTCACACGCGAGCTCAGTAGCATGTGACGGGTATGACTTGAAGATGCACTGTTTTGACATGGATCGTTCATACCTTGGTGAAAACGCCCATCCATCAGCACTGGGCACGTAAGCACCAATGGGCCAGATCAGTAGTACGGTGGGGGACCACGTGCGAACCCTGGTGACGATCTGTTGCTGAATTTTACACGCCGTGCGGGGTGCCCGAAGCGCAGCAGCCTGGGCAGCCCTAGCTCCTGTCCCTGACACCGCCTGGTCCGTGTGTGCCGCTGTGGGCGGCTGGCGGCCTGGCCTGGTGGGCTTCCCACACCACCTCTGTCTGAGCACGCGCCGCAGGCAGGCCTACCTGTGTGCGTGTGCCACCTCATCATGTATGTGGCATGTGTTGCTGCGGCTAGCTGCTGCCGCGCGCCTGCTGGATGGCATACCGCGCGTGTATGTAGCCGCCGTGCCGTCGCCAGGAGCCGCCTGCTGGCTGGGTGTGCCCTCACACGCGAGCCTCAGTAGCATGTGACGGGTATGGACTTGAAGATGCACTGTTTTGACATGGATCGTTCATACCTTGGTGAAAAACGCCCATCCCATCAGCACTGGCACGTAAGCACCAATGGGCCAGATCAGTAGTACGGTGGGGGACGCACACGTGCGAACCCTGGTGACGATCTGTTGCTGAATTTTACACGCCGTGCGGGTGCCCGAAGCGCAGGCAGCCTGGGCAGCCCTAGCTCCTGTCCCTGACACCGCCTGGTCCGTGTGCCGCTGTGGGCGGCTGCGGCCTGGCCTGGTGGGCTTCCCACACCACCTCTGTCTGAGCACGCGGCCGCAGGCAGGCCTACCTGTGTGCGTGTGCCACCTCATCATGTATGTGGCATGTGTTTGCTGCGGCTGCTGCTGCGCGCGCTGCTGGATGGCAATACGCGCGTGTATGTAGCCGCCGGTGCGTCGCCAGGAGCCGCCTGCTGGCTGTGGTGCCCTCACACGCGAGCTCAGTAGCATGTGACGGGTATGGACTTGAAGATGCACTGTTTTGACATGGATCGTTCATACCTTGGTGAAAACCGCCCATCCCATCAGCACTGGGCACGTAAGCACCAATGGGCCCGATCAGTAGTACGGTGGGGGACACGTGCGAACCCCTGGTGACGATCTGTTGCTGAATTTTACACGCCGTGCGGGTGCCCGAAGCGCAGGCAGCCTGGGGCAGCCCTAGCTCCTGTCCCTGACACCGCCTGGTCCGTGTGTGCCGCTGTGGGCGGCTGGCGGCCTGGCCTGGTGGCTCTCCACACCACCTCTGTCTGAGCACGCGGCCGCAGCAGGCTACCTGTGTGCGTGTGCCACCTCATCATGTATGTGGCATGTGTTGCTGCGGCTAGCTGCTGCCGCGCGCGCTGCTGGATGGCATACCGCGCGTGTATGTAGCCGCCGTGCGTCGCCAGGAGCCGCCTGCTGGCTGGGTGCCCTCACACGCGAGCTCAGTAGCATGTGACGGGTATGACTTGAAGATGCACTGTTTTTGCATGGATCGTTCATACCTTGGTGAAAACCGCCCATCCATCAGCACTGGGCACGTAAGCCCAATGGGCCCGATCAGTAGTACGTGGGGGACCACGTGCGAATCCCTGGTGACGATCTGTTGCTGAATTTTACACGCCGTGCGGGGTGCCCGAAGCGCAGGCAGCCTGGGGCAGCCCTAGCTCTGTCCCTGACACCGCCTGGTCCGTGTGTGCCGCTGTGGGCGGCTGGCGGCCTGGCCTGGTGGGCTTCCCACACCACCTCTGTCTGAGCACGCGGCCGCAGGCAGGCCTACCTGTGTGCGTGTGCCACCTCATCATGTATGTGGCATGTGTTGCTGGCAGCTGCTGCCGCGCGCGCTGCTGGATGGCATACCGCGCGTGTATGTAGCCGCCGTGCGTCGCCAGGAGCCGCCTGCTGGCTGGTGCATGCCCTCACACGCGAGCTCAGTAGCATGTGACGGGTATGGACTTGAAGATGCACTGTTTTGACATGGATCGTTCATACCTTGGTGAAAACCGCCCATCCCATCAGCACTGGGCACGTAAGCCCAATGGGCCAGATCAGTAGTACGGTGGGGGACCACGTGCGAACCCATGGTGACGATCTGTTGCTGAATTTTACACGCCGTGCGGGGTGCCCGAAGCGCAGGCAGCCTGGGGCAGCCCTAGCTCCTGTCCCTGACACCGCCTGGTCCGTGTGTGCCGCTGTGGGCGGCTGGCGGCCTGGCCTGGTGGGCTTCCCACACCACCTCTGTCTGAGCACGCGGCCGCAGGCAGGCCTACCTGTGTGCGTGTGCCACCTCATCATGTATGTGGCATGTGTTGCTGCGGCTGCTGCCGCGCGCGCTGCTGGATGGCATACCGCGCGTGTATGTAGCCGCCGTGCGTCGCCAGGAGCCGCCTGCTGGCTGGGTGCCCTCACACGCGAGCTCAGTAGCATGTGACGGGTATGGACTTGAAGATGCACTGTTTTGACATGGATCGTTCATACCTTGGTGAAAACCGCCCATCCCATCAGCACTGGCACGTAAGCACCAATGGGCCAGATCAGTAGTACGGTGGGGACCACGTGCGAATCCCTGGTGACGATCTGTTGCTGATTTTACACGCCGTGCGGGGTGCCCGAAGCGCAGGCAGCCTGGGGCAGCCCTAGCTCCTGTCCCTGACACCGCCTGGTCCGTGTGTGCCGCTGTGGGCGGCTGGCGGCCTGGCCTGGTGGGCTTCCCACACCACCTCTGTCTGAGCACGCGGCCGCAGGCAGGCCTACCTGTGTGCGTGTGCCACCTCATCATGTATGTGGCATGTGTTGCTGCGGCTAGCTGCTGCGCGCGCGCTGCTGGATGGCATACCGCGCGTGTATGTAGCCGCCGTGCGTCGCCAGGAGCCGCCTGCTGGCTGGGTGCCCTCACACGCGAGCTCAGTAGCATGTGACGGGTATGGACTTGAAGATGCACTGTTTTGCCATGGATCGTTCATACCTTGGTGAAAACCGCCCATCCCATCAGCACTGGGCACGTAAGCACCAATGGGCCCGATCAGTAGTACGGTGGGGGACCACGTGCGAACCCCTGGTGACGATCTGTTGCTGAATTTTACACGCCGTGCGGGGTGCCCGAAGTGCAGGCAGCCTGGGGCAGCCCTAGCTCCTGTCCCTGACACCGCCTGGTCCGTGTGTGCCGCTGTGGGCGGCTGGCGGCCTGGCCTGGTGGGCTTCCCACACCACCTCTGTCTGAGCACGCGGCCGCAGGCAGGCCTACCTGTGTGCGTGTGCCACCTCATCATGTATGTGGCATGTGTTGCTGCGGCTAGCTGCTGCCGCGCGCGCTGCTGGATGGCATACCGCGCGTGTATGTAGCCGCCGTGCGTCGCCAGGAGCCGCCTGCTGCTGGGTGCCCTCACACGCGAGCTCAGTAGCATGTGACGGGTATGGACTTGAAGATGCACTGTTTTGACATGGATCGTTCATACCTTGGTGAAAACCGCCCATCCCATCAGCACTGGGCACGTAAGCCCCAATGGGCCAGATCAGTAGTACGGTGGGGGACCACGTGCGAACCCCTGGTGACGATCTGTTGCTGAATTTTACACGCCGTGCGGGGTGCCCGAAGCGCAGGCAGCCTGGGGCAGCCCTAGCTCCTGTCCCTGACACCGCCTGGTCCGTGTGTGCCGCTGTGGGCGGCTGGCGGCCTGGCCTGGTGGGCTTCCCACACCACCTCTGTCTGAGCACGCGGCCGCAGGCAGGCCTACCTGTGTGCGTGTGCCACCTCATCATGTATGTGGCATGTGTTGCTGCGGCTAGCTGCTGCCGCGCGCGCTGCTGGATGGCATACCGCGCGTGTATGTAGCCGCCGTGCGTCGCCAGGAGCCGCCTGCTGGCTGGGTGCCCTCACACGCGAGCTCAGTAGCATGTGACGGGTATGGACTTGAAGATGCACTGTTTTGACATGGATCGTTCATACCTTGGTGAAAACCGCCCATCCCATCAGCACTGGGCACGTAAGCACCAATGGGCCAGATCAGTAGTACGGTGGGGGACCACGTGCGAATCCCTGGTGACGATCTGTTGCTGAATTTTACACGCCGTGCGGGGTGCCCGAAGCGCAGGCAGCCTGGGGCAGCCCTAGCTCCTGTCCCTGACACCGCCTGGTCCGTGTGTGCCGCTGTGGGCGGCTGGCGGCCTGGCCTGGTGGGCTTCCCACACCACCTCTGTCTGAGCACGCGGCCGCAGGCAGGCCTACCTGTGTGCGTGTGCCACCTCATCATGTATGTGGCATGTGTTGCTGCGGCTAGCTGCTGCGCGCGCGCTGCTGGATGGCATACCGCGCGTGTATGTAGCCGCCGTGCGTCGCCAGGAGCCGCCTGCTGGCTGGGTGCCCTCACACGCGAGCTCAGTAGCATGTGACGGGTATGGACTTGAAGATGCACTGTTTTGACATGGATCGTTCATACCTTGGTGAAAACCGCCCATCCCATCAGCACTGGCACGTAAGCACCAATGGGCCAGATCAGTAGTACGGTGGGGGACCACGTGCGAACCCCTGGTGACGATCTGTTGCTGATTTTTACACGCCGTGCGGGGTGCCCGAAGCGCAGGCAGCCTGGGGCAGCCCTAGCTCCTGTCCCTGACACCGCCTGGTCCGTGTGTGCCGCTGTGGGCGGCTGGCGGCCTGGCCTGGTGGGCTTCCCACACCACCTCTGTCTGAGCACGCGGCCGCAGGCAGGCCTACCTGTGTGCGTGTGCCACCTCATCATGTATGTGGCATGTGTTGCTGCGGCTAGCTGCTGCCGCGCGCGCTGCTGGATGGCATACCGCGCCTGTATGTAGCCGCCGTGCGTCGCCAGGAGCCGCCTGCTGGCTGGGTGCATGCCCTCACACGCGAGCTCAGTAGCATGTGACGGGTATGGACTTGAAGATGCACTGTTTTGACATGGATCGTTCATACCTTGGTGAAAACCGCCCATCCCATCAGCACTGGGCACGTAAGCACCAATGGGCCAGATCAGTAGTACGGTGGGGGACCACGTGCGAACCCTGGTGACGATCTGTTGCTGAATTTTACACGCCGTGCGGGGTGCCCGAAGCGCAGGCAGCCTGGGGCAGCCCTAGCTCCTGTCCCTGACACCGCCTGGTCCGTGTGTGCCGCTGTGGGCGGCTGGCGGCCTGGCCTGGTGGGCTTCCCACACCACCTCTGTCTGAGCACGCGGCCGCAGGCAGGCCTACCTGTGTGCGTGTGCCACCTCATCATGTATGTGGCATGTGTTGCTGCGGCTAGCTGCTGCCGCGCGCGCTGCTGGATGGCATACCGCGCGTGTATGTAGCCGCCGTGCGTCGCCAGGAGCCGCCTGCTGGCTGGGTGCCCTCACACGCGAGCTCAGTAGCATGTGACGGGTATGGACTTGAAGATGCACTGTTTTGACATGGATCGTTCATACCTTGGTGAAAACCGCCCATCCCATCAGCACTGGGCACGTAAGCACCAATGGGCCAGATCAGTAGTACGGTGGGGGACCACGTGCGAACCCCTGGTGACGATCTGTTGCTGAATTTTACACGCCGTGCGGGGTGCCCGAAGCGCAGGCAGCCTGGGGCAGCCCTAGCTCCTGTCCCTGACACCGCCTGGTCCGTGTGTGCCGCTGTGGGCGGCTGGCGGCCTGGCCTGGTGGGCTTCCCACACCACCTCTGTCTGAGCACGCGGCCGCAGGCAGGCCTACCTGTGTGCGTGTGCCACCTCATCATGTATGTGGCATGTGTTGCTGCGGCTAGCTGCTGCCGCGCGCGCTGCTGGATGGCATACCGCGCGTGTATGTAGCCGCCGTGCGTCGCCAGGAGCCGCCTGCTGGCTGGGTGCCCTCACACGCGAGCTCAGTAGCATGTGACGGGTATGGACTTGAAGATGCACTGTTTTGACATGGATCGTTCATACCTTGGTGAAAACCGCCCATCCCATCAGCACTGGGCACGTAAGCACCAATGGGCCAGATCAGTAGTACGGTGGGGGACCACGTGCGAACCCCTGGTGACGATCTGTTGCTGAATTTTACACGCCGTGCGGGGTGCCCGAAGCGCAGGCAGCCTGGGGCAGCCCTAGCTCCTGTCCCTGACACCGCCTGGTCCGTGTGTGCCGCTGTGGGCGGCTGGCGGCCTGGCCTGGTGGGCTTCCCACACCACCTCTGTCTGAGCACGCGGCCGCAGGCAGGCCTACCTGTGTGCGTGTGCCACCTCATCATGTATGTGGCATGTGTTGCTGCGGCTAGCTGCTGCCGCGCGCGCTGCTGGATGGCATACCGCGCGTGTATGTAGCCGCCGTGCGTCGCCAGGAGCCGCCTGCTGGCTGGGTGCCCTCACACGCGAGCTCAGTAGCATGTGACGGGTATGGACTTGAAGATGCACTGTTTTGACATGGATCGTTCATACCTTGGTGAAAACCGCCCATCCCATCAGCACTGGGCACGTAAGCACCAATGGGCCAGATCAGTAGTACGGTGGGGACCACGTGCGAACCCCTGGTGACGATCTGTTGCTGAATTTTACACGCCGTGCGGGGTGCCCGAAGCGCAGGCAGCCTGGGGCAGCCCTAGCTCCTGTCCCTGACACCGCCTGGTCCGTGTGTGCCGCTGTGGGCGGCTGGCGGCCTGGCCTGGTGGGCTTCCCACACCACCTCTGTCTGAGCACGCGGCCGCAGGCAGGCCTACCTGTGTGCGTGTGCCACCTCATCATGTATGTGGCATGTGTTGCTGCGGCTGCTGCCGCGCGCGCTGCTGGATGGCATACCGCGCCTGTATGTAGCCGCCGTGCGTCGCCAGGAGCCGCCTGCTGGCTGGGTGCATGCCCTCACACGCGAGCTCAGTAGCATGTGACGGGTATGGACTTGAAGATGCACTGTTTTGCCATGGATCGTTCATACCTTGGTGAAAACCGCCCATCCCATCAGCACTGGGCACGTAAGCACCAATGGGCCAGATCAGTAGTACGGTGGGGGACCACGTGCGAACCCCTGGTGACGATCTGTTGCTGAATTTTACACGCCGTGCGGGGTGCCCGAAGCGCAGGCAGCCTGGGGCAGCCCTAGCTCCTGTCCCTGACACCGCCTGGTCCGTGTGTGCCGCTGTGGGCGGCTGGCGGCCTGGCCTGGTGGGCTTCCCACACCACCTCTGTCTGAGCACGCGGCCGCAGGCAGGCCTACCTGTGTGCGTGTGCCACCTCATCATGTATGTGGCATGTGTTGCTGCGGCTGCTGCCGCGCGCGCTGCTGGATGGCATACCGCGCGTGTATGTAGCCGCCGTGCGTCGCCAGGAGCCGCCTGCTGGCTGGGTGCCCTCACACGCGAGCTCAGTAGCATGTGACGGGTATGGACTTGAAGATGCACTGTTTTGACATGGATCGCTCATACCTTGGTGAAAACCGCCCATCCCATCAGCACTGGGCACGTAAGCACCAATGGGCCAGATCAGTAGTACGGTGGGGGACCACGTGCGAATCCCTGGTGACGATCTGTTGCTGAATTTTACACGCCGTGCGGGGTGCCCGAAGCGCAGGCAGCCTGGGGCAGCCCTAGCTCCTGTCCCTGACACCGCCTGGTCCGTGTGTGCCGCTGTGGGCGGCTGGCGGCCTGGCCTGGTGGGCTTCCCACACCACCTCTGTCTGAGCACGCGGCCGCAGGCAGGCCTACCTGTGTGCGTGTGCCACCTCATCATGTATGTGGCATGTGTTGCTGCGGCTGCTGCCGCGCGCGCTGCTGGATGGCATACCGCGCGTGTATGTAGCCGCCGTGCGTCGCCAGGAGCCGCCTGCTGGCTGGGTGCCCTCACACGCGAGCTCAGTAGCATGTGACGGGTATGAACTTGAAGATGCACTGTTTTGACATGGATCGTTCATACCTTGGTGAAAACCGCCCATCCCATCAGCACTGGGCACGTAAGCACCAATGGGCCAGATCAGTAGTACGGTGGGGGACCACGTGCGAACCCCTGGTGACGGTCTGTTGCTGAATTTTACACGCCGTGCGGGGTGCCCGAAGCGCAGGCAGCCACAACGCACACTTCCTACGCACTCACTCACCCTGTAACGTGTCACGCCCACTACATAGTATCTGGGGTGGTCATACATTATTATGCGGTGTAAGTGCCACAGCCATAAAAAAACGGATTAGAGCATGATGGATTTTGCCAGCCATGGAGGCCATATATAACATGCATGCTTATCCCTTTATTACCCCCGGAATACCAGAAGTCACGACCACAATAATGCGCATGTCAGCCACCGTTGGATTGCCACCGATGAACTGCATCCATCCGTCCATCGTATGCATATGAATGCGATTGCGCTCTGCTACAGGCGCTAGCTGCCGGGAGCTAAACACCGCACACCCCATACACGCCTACATCCACTCTGCACGACCCCCATCAAACATGCATATGGGCCCATGCAGCCATACAGCCCCAAACACACGCATCTATCGCCATGGCGCCGCCGCCTCACCAGCCAGTCACCAGACAGAGTAGTCGTGCAAACCCGCCATACATACCCGCTTGGACTTCATGCATACACGGCACGGCCACGAACATGGACGAACACACGGTCTGTTTAGTCCGCCCCGCGCGCAGCCGTCAACCTGCCGCCCTACCATAAAAATCGGGCACTTACGCACTTGAGCTCCTCCACACATACCGCTGAATGGCGGGCACTGCTGCATCCACTCGCCGGCCTGGGCATCTACATACACCGACCGCCTCCAGCACTCGCTCAAGGCCTCACCCATCCAGACACACCGTTCATCACAGACAGGCCTCTGGGCCCCGTTCACAGACAGGCCTCTGGGCCCCAGAAGCATTGTTCGTTCGTACGTATTCTTTTCGTGGCGCCCCCCAGACAGTGATGGTATTGTCCATTTCTTTCAAGGTGGCTTCAAGGTGGCCAACAGCACCTAAGACGCATGAGTCCGTCTGGGCCATGTGCGTGAAAACCACCTGACATTCCGACCCATCAACCTTCGCTGTGAAAGGTCCATGGGTAATGAAGGACGAGGTAAATGAACGAAACCGCACGTGTGATGAAACGTGCGGAGCCTCCTACATCCGGACCCGCAAGTGCACACACACCGACGCAATCAGACGGACGGACATGCATGCACACAAACAAATCCTCACAACATTCAATAATCCGTCGAGGGACGCAGCTCTTCATAGCCCCGCCCCGCAAACCCACACATGAATCAATGAGATCGAAATGAGAGAATTCCATCGACACCCGACACGACATTATCATCGAAGGATGTACGGCCCACAGACAATAACCACGCAGCGACGTGAAATGACCTCAGCAGCAGCTAGCAGCAGCAGCCGTGCCCCACCTCGGCCCGTACTATGAAGGCCATGAGGCTTCTTCAGCCCAAGTTGACGTGCAGCTGCACCGGGTCGACCTTGCCCTCCTTCTGCAGCACAGCCATCTGAGCGGCGACCGCGGCGTTCTGCGCTGACGCGGCATGCAGCACCTGCCGCAGCTGCGAGCTCTCCGCGCGCGACATCAGGCCGCCAAAATTCACCACCGCCTGCGTTATATTGATATGAGTCGTACGTTGTTACATGTGCAAGCGTTCGTTCAGGAGGTGCATGCATCCGTGTGTGAGCTATGGTGAGCGAGAGACCGATCGACACGGCGATCTAAGTACGACCAAGCGGGTGCGTGGATGATGACAGATGGCGCGTGTGATGTTGCAATGGACCCCGCGGATCGTGAGAGTGAGGGGGCCGGCGGGGCCACGCAGCCGCTGTTGCGCATATATGCAGGCATGATGACCGCTGCCGTAGGCGGCAGCAGGTGAAGCAGGCAGGCCTAACGCGGTGGATCGTGGTGGCCTCTGCACGCACCGACATCCCCACAGCCGCGCGGCCCACACGCAGCTGCCAGACATGCCAAACAACGACCGTACGTGCGTACGTACGGCTAGTACGGCACTTACCGAGTAGGTCTTGGTGTCCTTGTCGACCGACCAGGGGTGCCAGCCCAGCCGCGTCTCTCCGATCTGCGGTCGGCGGAGGAACCAAGAGCGAGGCGAGACGGCACGGCAGGCAGGCAGGCAGGCAGGTAGGTAGGCCGGCAGGTGGGCGTGGGAGCTGGCCATGGCCCCGCCATGGGGAGACCGGCAGGTCGCTCGGCGACGAAGCGTGAATTCGGAGACGTAAAGCAGGTATGGAGCAAGGCAGCAAAATGCTTGCGTACGAGCGAGCGGAATGGTATCCTGAGCAGCGGAAGGAAGGAATACCGATCCCGATCCACCACTCCACGACGCCACCCCTCCACCACGCACTCACCGAGCGGGTGCAGAAGAGCTTGACAGTGAAGGCCTCCTCCTCGCGCTTGGAGCACAAGCAGCAGAGACACGTGGTCTGAGTGTTGCGATGGGTGATGTTGAACTTGTAGTCCTTGATGTCCTTACGCTCCACGCAGAACTGAGCAGCCAGCAATAATAGTGCGCACGCAGCGCCGCATGCAAGCAAAGCGGCAGGGAGGCGTAGGGGCGGGGCCGTTAGGACAGGCATTCCATATTGGCACGGCAATCTATCGCTCGTACATCATGTATGGCTGGGACCTTACGTACATCGGCTTGCTACTGATCACGCACTACGCTGGCTGCTGGAGTCCCGAAATCGGCCGCCGATGAGTGCTGCGCGACCGCCCTGCCTGCATGCTGCAGTAGCCCCACCCTGCTGCACGCAGCTGCATCAATACATGTATGGGTGCTACGCGCCTCGCTCGCCCCCAGTGCACTCACTGCCAACGTCGCGGAATTCACTAGCTAGATAGAGTAGGTGCCCGGCCCTGCCTTGTCGCGTTGCACGTGTATGGTCGCTCAGGCGCGTTAGGGGCGCCATTTTCATCGGTTCGTTCATCCCGGCGTGTCCAACAAACACACCTGCTCCTCGTACCCCGCCTCGACGTTGGTGGGGCAGCAGCACAGGCACGAGGCGTAGTAGCAGCACTTCTTGGTGCCGGGCTCCTGGTAGCTCATGCGCTCCCGCAGGATGATGCGCCTGCAGGTGTGTGCACGTTAATAATGTGCATGGTTAGTTTTCAGTTCGTTTGTGACGTACGTACGTAGGTACCGACGCGCGTTCGCGCGGTTCGCTCGGCACCAGGACCGCCACTTGAAGATCCAAACGGGTGGTGCGCTTGGATGCGCGGTAGGGTCACGTCGGGGGGCATGCCAGCTAGCTAGCTGCTCGCTGCCGTGTAGGTATGAGGACTGGTTAGCGACGGGTGTATGTGCGGGCGACGAGCAGGTCAACAGGCAAAGCTCCTCGTCGCATGGAAATGCACTGACGAAGATTTCTGACGTGGGGTTGCTTCATACGTTGTATCGATGAAGGCGGCGGCGGGAAGGGCATGGGGAGGCAGCGGTTGCTACTACAGCATGCAACTCCGGTACTTACTTGTTCGTAACACACACTTGTACGGCCCACTTTTGTTCTGGGATGTAGCACTGGCAGATGCACTGGCAGGTCATGTAGTATTTCAGCTTCTTCGTCAGGCGAACCAGGAATCCGTCGGTCACACGCGCCGTCGCCTTGTACTCACAAGAATACCTGTTTGCGAAAGCATAGGTGCATATGTAGGGATTTCATAAAATCTGGGACATCGGGAATCATCGCGCAAGAGCGCGCGAAACCAGCGAGCCAGCGATGCACGCAGTCAGCGATTCGGCGCCGACATCTAAACCAGAATTAGACATACATTATGACAATTCCTCAAAACTTACTCCTCAATTTCATCATCCATCAGGTCAATGCCCTGCGAGGTCTTCCTTCCACTCAATCCTGGCACCGCCGTCCCGAGCGCGGCAGCAGACCGCTCGGCGTTCATCGAGGGAGTCACCTTGACCAGCTGAGACATCCTTGAATTGAAGGCTTATGATTAAAACAGCTCGAAGCTTTAGCTGGCGTCGAAGGAATTTAAGGCGGTCGTAATCAGCAGTCACGCACTCAGAGGAAAACGTCCGGGTTTATCCACTGATCGTTACTTTCAAAGCATTATATGCAAGAAGGAGGTGCGTGTATGGAAAGCGGCCGAAAGTTATAAGCCGGTAACCGAGTGCAGTCGTACAGTATGTGTTTCGTATTAACACCTTTTCAGGAACGCACATCCTTAGAGATTATCAGACTAAGTTACGACAAACTGCATAATAGACTGCTGACCGACGTCACGGCGGCGCTTGAAATGTTTCGGAGTGCAGGCGGCGTGCGTACTCACTTAGGGTAGGTAACATGCAGCCCCGGCAAAAATACAGGTATCAGAACATCAAGAATATTAATGTGGATTGATGAGGCCTCAAAGTAATAAAAAATCATCGCATGATGTTATTGAAGTACACATGTTGCATGTGGTAATGGCGGTTACTCATCCTCGTATGCAAGTTGCCTCACAAGGCAGGGAAGAAGAAAAGGCGGCGCATTACCGGCCTGCGTTGCCCTTTACTTTATTATACTGAAAAACATAAAATAAAATCATGAGTCTGGTCCTGCGAGTGGTCCTTACTGAAAAAGTGCCACACTTTAGCTGACGCAAGATCATGAGATCAACCGTGACAGCTGGCAAGCAAACTTTCAGGCAGCAAATCAAAACTGAAATAAATCTTACCTAAATACTAACGTCACTATTAGCACATTCTTTCATTTTCCTGTCCTGTAGTAGCATGTGCGCAAATGGCTCGAGACGCCGTTGAGCACCTTTGTAAGGACCCAAAGAATGGAGATGAATTTCCAAAGATGCGAGAAATCGTCCATGGCAGTTTCGTAAAGATGGTCGAGGGGCTGGATCGCAAGGCATTATGGCAACCGTGGCAACCTAGTGCAACGTGTGGCGGCGTTGGACTATAATACATTGTTAAAATGCGCTGTGGCCCTGAGGCGGTTCGTCTTGATCGGACTGGTGTTAGCCGAGACGAGCGCACGGGCAAGCCGGAGAGCTGCCTGCAGTGTGCAGGTGTAGTCACAGCCTGCTAGCCGAACCGGGACCTCGTGGATCTGGGGACTGTAATGGAAACACCAGCCTTAACGGGCGGTGGTTGTCTCTGCTTGCGCCATTCATCAGGTGTCGTGAACACGTGAAGGCACAATTTTGGAACGTCCGGGGGCACGGCTTCAGATCCATCCGCCTTTCGTTCCTCGTATATATGGTTCAGAAGTAAGGCGCAATAGGGCACACCGACGCGCTCTCCCATGACCCGGCCGCCGCGCGCCTCTCCCCAGTCTCAACCGCCGTGTGCCGTACATGCCTCCGTTCGTTACGCCTGCGACCTCCGATGGCCCCGGCGTGCGCAGCTCTGTATGTGTTTGTGTTAACCCCGGCGCATTTGACGCCCTGCTGAGAGCCAGACGGGTTCCTCCACTTTTGAGGCTCACAAACCATCTTTGGGGTCCGCTGTAACGTTCGTTCATACAAAAAACACCGGTAGTAAAGGGTCCCCAGCTGGAGACTGGACGGCATCGCTGAGGCATCTGTTTCTCTGTATCTCTGTAGAGCTACCCCCGTGCTCTCCAGCGTCCATGTAGCCAAGGTTGACCAACGGGGGAAAGCGGCCCCTCACGTCCCTCGCCTTCCCGTGCAAGGGAGGCGAATGCCTCGGCCCGTTCCGCTAGGACTGGGTCAGCAGCCCCGTACCCATGCCCTCGTTCGGCGGTGGTGTCCCACCGTCAGCGGCCCACCACCCATTAGTAATTATTAGTAATTCGCTGCGCGCCAGGCGCAGTAGCAACCAACGCCTTACTGTACCGAGTACCCGTCCGTAGCTCCGTACGGCAGGGGGGTATGCCCGTACGGCAGGGGGATATATCCGCACGGCAGCTCGCCTGCCTCCTCCCTACCTACCCGATACTCCATCACTCCTGTTGGCTGGGCCGCTGAGCCGACAACCTCGCTGCACAGACGGCGAACGATGCCACATCGTGCTCCGCCGCCCACACGTCCCCCGGGCTCTGGCCCGTCTCGCCATTTGCTCTGCGGGCTTTGCAAGCCCGCATCCGGGCCCTCCCTGCGCCCGTCCATCACCTGCCCCCTGCCTCATAAAGCCGATGACGGTGGTGTCTAGATACTAGATTAGAGACCCGCCCGACGCAAACCAAGCACCAATATACCTCCCATATCAACCTGCGCATTAGAAAACTTGAAAACAGCGATAAGGTGGTGTCATCCACGACCGACCCAAAGCCCCATCGCATCCATCACTGCCCCACAGATTTGATACACCACGCGCCCTCCATCACTACTCTATGCCCAGAGCCCGGTCAGGCCCGAACCCCCCCCAGCCTCACGCCGCGCCCGCCTGCCTCGTGTTGTCCATGAGCCACTGCAGGTAGGAGGGGCTGCCCCCCAGCACGGGCAGCGCGATCACCTCCGGCTCCTCGTACGGGTGGTTGGCCCTCACAAAGGCGGTCAGCTCGGCCAGCAGCTCCTGCCGGCTCTTGATGATGAGCAGCAGCTCCGAGTCCTTCTCAATCTGTGGAGGGCGCGACACCATCCACGTGGGCAGGAGGCGGGTTCCGTGGGCAGGGGCAAGGGGCTGGGGCTGTCTCTATTGACAAAGGGGCAAGGGGCATGGGCAACGGGCATGGGCGAGGGGCATGGGCAGGGGATGTCTCTATTGACAAAAGGGACAAGGCCCAGGGGCAAAGGGCAGGGGCTGGGGCGGTCTCCATTGACAAAGGTGCAAAGGGCAGGGGCGAAGGCAGGTGCCTCTCGGGCCCTCCGGCAACCGCACCCAACCCCGTCCCCGCCCCAGGCGCACCTTCCCCTTCCAGGAGTAGATGCTGGTCAGCCCGGGCAACACGTTGACGCACGCGGCCAGCTTGGACTCCACCAGCTTGGAGCCCAGAGTCTCCCCCACCTGCGGGGGGTTGGGGGGGCCGCCGGGGCGACGACGGGCAGGGAATCTGAGGAAGAAGCGGACTACTGCCCGATCGGTGACGATTCTCGCGGTTGCACGGTCTGCACTGACGCAAGGAGAAGGAAGAGGTAGGAGGGCAGGAGGGGGGCAGCTGGACCGATGTGCGGGGCGAGACGGAAACCGGCGGGCTGCTTCTGAAGATGTGCAAAGCAGGGAGGCAGGGGTGCGGCCCATGCGCCGGTTAGCCAGCCAGGCGGTTGACCAGCCAGTCAGCCAAGCGACGCAAAGCTGCGATTTGCCACTGGTTGCGGAACGGCGAGGTCGGTCCTGACCGCACCGGGATATTGCGGGACGGCCACGCAGCGGGCCCCGACCCAGTCCGCGGCGCCTGTCTGAGCGACGCGACCCCGACTCCTGCAGACTGATCAGGTGTGTCGTACCTCAGCGCTCGGCACGGTGACGTACACCACGATGGCGCCGGTGGGGGAAGCAAGGGCTCCTTCAGCGCTGGTCGACATCGCGGCGACTGCGACAGAGGAAGTGCCTGGGGCCGGGTTGGGGGTTTCGGGGCGGGGCCAGGAACGGCGGAAGGGGGGGAGGAACTGCGACGTCAGTACCGCAGCTCGTGCTTGTCCACGGTACGGCTGCCGCCTCTCAGCAGTACGACCAGCGGTTGGGGTGGGCTGCGCAGAGATGGTGGCGCGGACTGCACATGAGAGAACGGTACGGCACTGTACGGCACCAAGGGACATGGTGGCTAGAGGTAAGGTTCACAGGGGAGGGGACGAAGGCCACGCGGGCACACACGGGGTACAGAGGATAGAGTACGGATTGGAGTACAGAGTACGGATTATAGAGTGCGAATCCGTTGAAGCCCCCCAGTCCGAGCGAGGCTCGGGGAAGCTCAGGCCTGCGCGCATCGCGGCAGTAACAAGTCGGTGCTGCTGCGGCTGTTACGCGAACTGGCCCCACGCTGCCCCCCCGCCGCAAGCTGGGCTTGGGGCCGCCGCTCCCGCGCTGCCAACACTGCGAGACTGCCGCACACAGTCAGTCAGTCTGATCACCCGCCACCATCCACCCGCCACCACGGCGGGTTTTCTTAATAACCCGCCAACACGACACAGCCTAGGCCGCGACGGGGCGGGGCAGTGCATCCATCGACGGGTGCGTGGCAGCCGTAACTCTGGCTGCCCGGGTCCCCCCCGGCACACACACACGGGGCCGGCAGGACGCTCTGCGCTGACCTCGGGCCGGTGGCGACCACTCCAGGAGGGCCCCGCCCGAGCCCAGCACCAGCACCCCCGCGCCCCTCAGAAGCGAGCTGCGGCTCAGCAGCGCCGCCGGAGACGGGATCTGGCCATGCTGCTGCGCTTTCGCCGGCTGCACCGGGCGCCGCTGCGCCGCCGCCACCGTCACCGCCGCCGACTGCAGAAGACCCGGCCGGCGCTGCCGTTGCGAGCTCGGGGCCGCTCCGCCGCCGTTACGCGGCGGCAGTCCGTTGGACGCAGGTCGTGCCGCGTGCACGAACGTCGCAGCAACGGCGGCGGCGGGGGCAGCGGAGGCGCAGGGGCGCTGCGCCAGACGCAGCACGGTTCCGAAACAAGGTGCGGGACGGAGACAGCACGCCATAGCACGCTGGTCGGTTCTGAGTGAAAGAAATGAGCGGGTCCCTCTCGGGTTGTGTGACTAGGCGGGGGCGGGGGCGGAGGGTGAGCCGACAAGCGGCGAGGGGGAAAGGGCGCTTGGGACCCGCTGACGCGCGGCGGCTGCGGCTGCGGCGCGTGACAGGGCCGTGGGCCGGTGTTGCTGTCAGACGCGGGCGCGACCTGCACCCAGAGCCATGCGCAGCCGGTGGGGCCGGAAGCGCGAAAACGGACGGACACCAACGGGACATCGGAGGTAGGCAACATACGGCCGAACGGCACGTCAACAGCAACCGTTGTAACTCGAGTGCGCCGAAACCTGTTCAAACATCATTGCAAACTTTATGTTTGATGCAGATACGCCCAAATGTCCCACCTGTTGGCCGCAAGAGGGAGAAGTACCAGGCGATGGGTCCGACGACGAGGACAGCAGAAAGGGCAGCCAAGGTGTACAGGTCGCGGGAAAGCCCAGAAGGCATTGAGCTGTCGATTGATGGTTGTAGGAGTCTCAGAGATCTCTATGCTACGATTGTCAGCATTTGGTGACGTACAACAGCAGTAGCAGACAGGTAAAGAGGAAGAGCGCTGAAAGGAGTGACTGTTGAAATATAGACAGCACTGTGATACCTATTCAGAGCCAACGAGGCGTCGATGCCGAGAAGGTGTTGCACTGTTAACTGTCGATCCCAACCGTTCTTCCTGTTCGTTTGGGTTTCCATGCCCCGCTTTCAGAATATGTTACGACATGTCAGCAACATCATATTAAGGTTCCCGTTGAGCTGAGAATTTGCTGCTTTATCCTCGGTGCCCTTTGAATAGACGCACGCGGCTTACCACAAGCAGCGCACAAAGTGGGCATCAATGCCTTGGCGTACCAGGAAGAAATCCTTTTTCCGCTAACTCTTGGTGCTAATACTGCCCGGCGCTCCGGCTATGGGGTCACCGGAGCCCTTCCTGCGGGAACCGCCGGGCCCCAGCAGCGATGCATCCGTGCCGGAAGAGCTCCCCCCGGGCCTCATCAACCTGGGGAACAGCTGCTACATGAACAGCATTCTACAGGTGCGGGACATACCAAGGGGAATGGGAAGGTGCTGTCTCAGGTGGCCGTGCTGCTACTGCCAGCGGAAGGTACCGTAGCAGCTGCGCGCTTCCAGGGGGCAACAGGCGGTGTAGCTGAAACCGCCTGGGACGCAGGCAATCGGCTCGGATCCGCAGTCAGTCGCAATCGAACGGAAAAAATCAAGAAAGGATTTGATAACTAATGTAATGTCGGCGGACAGCTCGTGCACGGAGCGGGGAGGAGGGGTGTCGTATGTCCGTACGTGTGCATGTGTGTGCAAGCACTGGAGGTTGCGGGCGCGGCAATCGGACATGGCTGCGCTTCCGTACACAACAACGACAGTGCCGTACCGGTGACTCTGGCCGGCCCCTCCCCGCAGACCCTGGCCGCCTCCCCGCGCTTCTGCGCGTTCATCGCCGAGCGGGCGCATGCCGTACAGTACGGCACAGCCTGCATTAGGGCACCCGCGTCACCGGCGGCGGCCGCCCAAGGTTCCCGGCAACAGCAAGATGGACGCAGCGGCCGCCGTGGCGCTCCTTCAATTTCGTCCACGTCAGCAATGGCTGCTGAGGCGGCAGCTGAGGCGGTGGCAGCTGAGGCGGCAGCTGAGGCGGCAGCTGAGGTGGCAGCGTTGGGGAGGCGGATCGACCCACGGGTCTGGGCCCCGGCATGGACAGCCGCGGCGGCGGAGGCCGCCGGCTCGGCGGTCGCCGCCGCGGCGCCGGTGATACGTCTGGCGCTGCGGGGGCTGTGCCGCGCTGCCCTGTGGCTGCAAGGTCAGCGGCGGATGCGGCCGTCTGGGAGCCTCTGATTCTCAGGATGGGCGCCACGATTAACAGGGGCAATAAGAGGGCAATGGCAATAACGATAGGCTGCGCGAGTGCACGTCCTGGAGGGGGGCACTGTGGGGCACTGCATGCCGCCTGCCGCTTTCTCGGCGCTCTATCTCTCTGGCACGTGCAGGTCGTGCTGCCTCGTGTTCGCTGCGAACGGCATGAAACCAAGCCTTGGCTGTGTATCGTGTGCCTGGCTTTCCGGCCGGGCCGCAAGCCCTTCCCGTCTGCGTCCGACACAGCGCGCGCGCCAGGTGCAGTGATCCAGGTGCAGTGATCCAGGTGCAGTGATCCAGGTGCAGTGATCCAGGTGCAGTGATCCAGGTGCGGACTGGTGGTCCCACATGACACCCCCCGGCTGTCCGTCTTCTTATCGCTGTACACTGTCACTGCACCACATCAGGATGGGAGCCACCGCCGCCGTCGGTGTTGCAGCAGCGGCGGGGATCTGGCGGAGCGGCAGAGCGGCCGTCGGTGCTGTCGCCGCTGCTCGCTGCCGCGAGCGCACCACTCACCGCGGCCAACCCGCGGCGGCGCGGCGCTGCAGCCCCGCGGCCGCCGCCGCCGCCGTCGCTGCGCCTCCTCTCGGAGGCGCCGCTGCTGCTGCAGCTGCACACCGTGCTGCAGCGGCTGCAGCCGCGCGATAGCGCGTCCGCGGCGGCCATGGCGGCGGCGGCGGGGGCGGCAGCGACGCGGCGGCGGCCCCGCCGTGCGGCTCCGGTGGACGCGACGGCGCTGCTGGCGGCGCTCCGAAACCAGTTGCCGGGAGGGACGCTCCAGGCGGGGGCACAGCACGACGCAGCGGAGGCGCTGGCGGTGGGGCGGCAGTACGGGTATCCCCGGGTGCAACGCGCATATATGTCTGAAAGCGCAACGCCTATGGGCCATTCTGCCGTACATATGCGGCAGCAAAGCCACCCAGAGGCTCCAAACCTCCTATAGCGCTTTCCGACACGGGACTCTACCTGCCGTACCTGCCGTACCGAGGCCCCCCAAAACTCCTTCCTGTCGAAGTCTCGAGCCCTCGCAGCCCCTCTTCCCCCCGCCCCCGCCCCCGCATCCCTTCTCCGCTGCAGTGCCTGTGCGACTGCCTTGACGCCGAGCTGGCGGCGTGGTGGATTCTGTACGGAAGGTGGATGCGCATGGCCGTACATGCGCTTGCCCTGGATGCCCCCGTCGCTGCGGACATGCCCGCGGCGAGCGCGGCGTCGGCTGCCAGCGCTGATGACGACGGTCGTGGCTCCAGGGGGACATTCGGGGCCGGCGCAGGGCCCGGGGCCAGAACCCCCACGGCTGTCGAGAAGAGCAGCGCAGCTGCTGCCGCCGCGAAGGATGCAGTCTGGGCAGTCCCGGGAGGGCCGCGGAACGCCGGAGACGTCACGGCAGTCCCGCTTGGGACACCGCGGACGTCTGTGTCGCCTGCCCAGCAGATGGAGGACAGCCAGGCCGGCGCTTCGGGAGGGCTAATGATGCCCGACATGGCCACGGCGCATGGGTCGTGTAGCGACGGCGGCGGCTGCGGCAACGGCGGCTGTGGTAGTGGCGGCGGCCGGGATGAGGGGCTGCTCAACGGCCGCTGCGACAACAGGCATCAAGGCGGGCCGGGGGCTTGCGCCGCTGCCGCCGCGACGGCGATGGGGAGCACGCCAGGCGACCGTGGCGGCGGCGGTGGCGGCGCAGCGGCGGCGCGCTGTGCGCTGACCCGGTCCTGCTTCCCTGCCGCCGGGCCGCAGCTGCCGCCCGCCAGTCCGCTGCGGGGACTGACGGAGGCCACTCGGACCTGCTGCGTGTGTGGCGCCATGTGAGGCGGAGGGCGGGAGGCGTGGCGGCGGGGAGGGGGGGAGGGGGGGAGGCAGCCATCTGCGGCTGTCCATGCGGCCACGTGGGACGTCTCTTGTGGCATATACCGTATCAGCCGCTGACTGCTGCCGCCCGCACGGCACACGTCAACCCCACCACACTCTGACCTATGCCGCCCAACCATACCCCCCGCCCTCGTTCTCGGCTTGTTTCTCGCGTTGCTTCCATCACCTCACCTTACCCACCCTATCTCGCCCTACCCCACCCTACCCCGCCCCGCGCCCACCCTCCCTGCAGTTCCGTGGTGCGAGTGGAGCCCTTCTGGAGCCTCCAACTGCCCCTGCCGCAGCCGGGAGCAGCCGACACCGCCGCCTCCGCCACCTCCGCCGCCTCCGCCGCCGGCAGCCGGGGAGCGGCCTCCGCCTCCACCCCCGCTCCTGGCCCTCTGCGCCTGCCTCTCAACCTTTACCACCACCACCATCAACTGGCCGTCGCCGGAGGGCCGTCATCCCTGGGGAAGGGCTCCAGCGAAGGCTCTCGCATGACGTCACGCCCCCCGCTGCTGCCCTCCCTGGACCCCGCCACAGCAGTGAGCCGCCCGACGGTGGCGAATGCGCACCAGCAACAGCAACAGCAACCGCAACAGCAACCGCACCAGCAGCCGCAACAGCAACAGCAACAACAACTGCAACAGCAGCCGCAACAGCAACAACTGCAACAGCAGCCGCAGCCGCAACAGCAACAACAACTGCAACAGCAGCCGCAACAGGAGCCACGTCCGCCGGCGGCACAGCAACCTCCTCAGCAACCCGCGCTGTGCTCCACCGCTGATGGGCCCGCGGTCGGCTCCCCAGGAGCCCGCCGGCGGGTGGGGCCATCTGCCGGTGGCGGCGACGTGGCGCTTCGGGACTGCCTAGCGTCGGCGATGCAGGTACCGTTCCTGACCGTGCCGTGCCGTACTTGGGTGAGGGACTGTGCACGGAGGGACTAGCCGGGTGACTAGCTGTTAATGTGACGTGTCTCGGCTCTGAGGCCCCCACAGGTTACACTGGTGGACCCATTTCACCGTTCGCGGCAGGAGGGAGGCGGCCGTTGTCCGGTTGCTGTCTGCTTCGGATGAGTGATCGCAGCAGTCGGTTGTCAGATCAGTGGCGGGCAATGTGGCGGGGTATGTACCATCGCAGGGCAGTAGCGAGAGGGCAGGAGAGGGAGAGGGCAGTAGAGTGAGGGCAGGAGAAGAAGAGGGCAGGAGAAGAAGAGGGCAGGAGAAGGAGAGGGAAAATAAACAGCAGGAGTTACTACCCTGAAGGCATTATCGACTTGCCGTACATGGGGTCTGATGCCCCGCGCGTACCGCTCTCCTCTGTCTATCTCTATATCTCTGTCCTCCTCCTCCTCCTCCTCCTCCTCATGCCGCCGCAGCGGCCCTGACCCGTCCTGTGCTTCACATACGTCCCCAATTAGTTAGCACCGCCTCAGCACTTCCCGATTGAGTGGCCGCCTGTCCCTGTGCCGCCCGGCCCGGGATCGTATGCGCTGATGCGGTGGCGACGACGATGGTGATGGTGATGGTGATGGTGATGGCGATGGCGGTGCGATGACCGCCTAACAGCCAGAGATAGTGGAGGGCGTGGAGTGCTGCCGCTGCAGCTTGCGGGCGGCGCTGCGGAGGGCGAGACCCGCGGTGGCAGCGGCAGCTACGGCGGCAGCGGCAGCGACGGCGGCAGCGGCAGCGACGACGGCGCGCCAGCTGCCCGCTGCCGGCGCAGCCTCAGCGGCGGCGACGGCGGGCAGCGCCGCGTCGTGCCTACCTTGCGGCACACACGCGGACATGCGTTCCCGGACTGGCGCCTGCCAAGACGCAGCGCCCGCGGTTCCCCATGGGGGAATTGACACCAGGTTCGACGGTCCGACGGCGGCGTCGAGTGGCGCGGCGGCGCGAGGGCGTCGTATACCGCCGGAGGAAACGCCGTCAGGGGAAGGGGCGCAGGAGGAGGCGGCGGCTGCGGAAGCGGCGCCGGTGTGCTCCGCGCTGGACCGGCAGCTGCAGCGCCTGGAGGCGCTTCTGTCCGGACCCCACCTGCCGGACCTGAACTTGGAGCTGGAGTTGGAGACACTAGCGAAGCTACTGCGGCCGGCGCCGCAGCCGTCGTGCGGCGGTGCCGACCCTGAGGCGGCGGCGGGAGCCTCGGCGGCGTGGCCGCCGCCGCCGCCGCCGCTGGCGGCTGTGCGGACGCGGGCGCTGCTGCGCAGCCGGGTCGTGCGCTGCCCGTCCGTGCTGGTGCTGCAGCTGGTACGGACCGTGTGGGACCCATGGGTCGGCGAGGCGGTCAAGGATGGCCGCTGGGTGGCGTTTCCCCTGGTGCTCGGGCCGCAGGAGCTGGAACTGCTGGGTGCAATGCCGCCACCGCCGCCGCCGCGGCTGCCGACGGCGGCGGATGGATGCGGGGTGGACAGCGATCAGAATGAGACGACGGCGACGCCGCCGCCGTACATTCTTATGGCTATAGTGGTCCATCAAGGCGGCGCGGAGTCGGGGCATTACCTGATGTACCGCCGTGTTCCGGCCGGGAGTGGGGCTGTAGCTGTAGCTGCGACGGGAGAGCGTACGACAGCGGTCGGTGCAGATGGGATGGGCCGCGGGGCCTGGCTTCGGATCTCGGACTCGTCCGTGTCGCTTGCGGATGAGCAGGAGATGGTACGGCAACCGGCTGCCGTACTGCTGTACGAGCAACATCGGTAAGGGACGATCCGATCCAATCCGATTCGGTACGGAAAGGCGTCTCCGCAGCACCGTTCGCCGGCTTGCTCCTCATTACCGTACGGTGATGAGCACCGCGGTCTCTGTGTTCAATCTGTTATGTTCTTCTTTGCCATAGGAGGAAAGATGGTGCGGGGTGAGAGGCCGACAACCCTGTACGACTTCAAGGCGCGTGTCGGCCCCACCCGGTGTAAGCTGTTTGATGGTTGCACGGCGGGGGAAGCCGACGTGCGGCGGCCCAGCGTGGGCAACTGGGCATCCGAACGCGTTGCGAGCATGCGGGATTGCGCGTGTGCGTGGGCAAGTGCGCGTCACGACGGCACTGGCATGGGAGACGGTGCACTGGTGCGCGGAGGGGCCCTCGCAAGCGGATGGGGGCGCGCTTCTGTCTGCATGATTGTAACCCATCTGCTACGTGATATCTGTAACCTGTATTTATCATCCAAAGTGTCAGCGCTGGTCAGCGCACCAGCCTTCGACTGCCAGCATCATTCACCCTGGCCATTTCCTAGGGCCAAGTCCGAACTCTGAAGATGGTGCAAGTACGACGCCTTCCGTCGTGTATGTGCCGTACAAAGAGCTACACCCGTTGACCCAACGTTGAATGCGTGCGGCTCACGAAGAACCCTCCCCCGTACAGACCATCGCGGCTCGGCCTCCACCCACCCTTCAGCAGCCTCAGCGGTATCAGCTGTTGATCGATGTGTACCGTAGTCGCTGCTTCAATAGTGTGCGCGCGCCTGTCCGTCGAAGAGGCCACCATTTCAATACAGCAGCCCCACGGGTCGTGAAGTACGGTAATCTAACCGGAGGATCAACGGCAGCGCTCGTGTGCAAACACGCTCCACAGAGCACTGTGCTTGCAGGACGTGCCTGCTTTGCCATCAGTGGGACCACGTCCTGCTTGCCACCAGTGGGACCAGCCTCTCCCAAGCAAGTCGCTACAGCCGCTACAGCCGTTACAGCCTACCCCAGCAGCCACAGCCAACCCAGGTACGCCCCCACGTTGAGCCCGGCTATCAGGCTAAGGACCAACAGCGTCTCCACCACCTCAGCGTCCCTTTGACGATCCGTACCGAGACTGCCGTACTCCGTACCCGCGCCGTCAACGCCGCCGACTTCCGCTTCCCCAAAGTCAACGATCGCCGACACGTCCGCGCCCTCGGCAGCCTCCGCCCCGCCGCGCCTCCTGCTACTGCTACTGCTACTGCCGCCGCTCATCATGACGACACTGCAAAGCGTCTCCATCTTCTTGGACGTGTTGCCGTAGCAGGGCTGTAGCAGGGGTGTGCTGGATCTACCGCCGTTGGCAGGCCCTGCACTCTTGGCGGCGGCGGCGGAGTCACTCCGCTCTAGCAGCTCTATGGCAGGCAGGGGGCGGTTGCGGTCGGCACCAAGGCTGCCGGTAGTAGCAGATCGCGCATGGGCGCTCGGCTTCTCGGCCGCGGCATGACATTTGATCTCGGTCCTTAGGTGCTGCGGCGGCAGCCTCCTCCTCCTCCTCCCTGCCGCATTCAGCACCGCCACGGGCCCCATCGTGAGGACCTGCGACGTCAAGTACCTGCAGAGCAACCAACCAACCACATACATACGCGGAACAAGGTTCAGCATGCAGTCGTTGGTCACCCAAGTCCGCTGTTGCAGCTCATCAGCGGGACCTCAATTTATTCCCCTCGTTGGTCAGCCTATCCTAATCATCCCCACTGAAACCCATTTCCGAACGTAAGGATTGCAGCCAACTGGATGCAGCCGCAAAACTTTCGCCTGCCAGGGCGACAACAATACCCACAGCCGTACAACTGTACGGACTATAAACCCTGGACCCCGCGCGCAAGACGCCGCACCCGCAAAGACCGTGCAGGGCGATCCCCGACTCACCCGTTGCTCACGCCCAGCGCCGCCGTCAGCGCCGCCATCACCCACGCCGGCGCGCCCCACGTCGCCGCCGCTATGAAGGACGGCAGCGCGCACAGGCCGCGGAGCAGCGCCGCCAGCAGCAGCCCGCGGGGCCGCCGCAGAGGCCGCAGGAGCGCCGCCGCGAGGCGCCTGCATCCCCCGGGGAACCCGCTTCCGCGCCCGCCATCAAACTCGCCATCACCACCGCCACCACCACCACCACCACCACCACCCAAAACAGCACAGTTTCCGCCATCGCGGATCCCCTGTACATGGACCTCCTCCGCAGGGTCCCCCAGGGAGGGCCTGAGCAGGGGTACCTGCTGCAGGTCTGCCCGATCCGAATTCCGTTGGTTGCGGTGGTTGTGTTGGTTGCGGTGGTTGTGTTGGTTGAGGCAGGCAGGCGTCTTTGACGCTTCGTAGGGGAGCTCGGGGGGAGCGCCACTCAGGTGGCGCTTCCCTGCTGCTGGGCTGCCCCCCTGGAGCTCGCCCAGCGGCGACTGGGGCTCCAGGGGCTCGCTCAGCGGCTCCAGGGGCGGCAGGCTCTTGCCCAGCAGGTCCGCCAAGTTGAAGGCGGTGATGAGCAGGATGGGGTACCAGTCGCCCAGCTCGGCGCTCTGGGGCGTGTAAAGGAGAGCGGCGCAGCCCCGCCGGGCCGTTGAGGGAGGTGGGTGAGGGCCGCGGAGATGCAGCATGGCAGCGACGAGAAGGGCAGGGGGAAAGGGTTATAAGGTGGGCGGAGTAGGAGACCAGGCCGACCCCTTCCCCTCCCCTGGTACAGTCTATTCGTCGCCGGACCTTCTCTCCCCGCGCAGTCAACGCTGTTTGTCGCTGCCTACCAACTCTCTATACCCATCCCCGCCCCATTCCCCATTCCCCATTACCCCTTCGCCCTGTTGCCCCCGTCACCACCCCACGCGGTGGGGACCCACATGTACGTCCTCCGCCAGGAAGCCCGGGAAGATGGTCAGGGTCACCGCGTAGGTCACGAACACGGCTGCGCACAGCGGCCAGGCCAGGAACAGGCACCGCCGGATGTCGCCGACCCCGCTGCTGACGGCGGCGGCTGCGGCGCCGCCGCCGCCGCGAGTCGCCGTGCTGCTATCCGCGCCGCCCTCCAACCCCCACGGCTGCGTCGCTTTCCCGCGGCCGGCAGCCGCGGGCCCGACTGCCGCGCCGTCCGCGTCGCCCTGCGCCGCCGCCACGACGACGGCGCTGGCGGCATCACCCTCCTTCCCCCCGTGCGGCGGCGCCACCAGCAGCGGCCGGCGCTCGCACACATGGTCCTGCTCCCGGTCCAGCTCGTCATCCTGCCGGATGGATAATGGGGATAATGGTGAAGGCACCGCCGCGCCGTGCGCCGTGGTGGCGCACACTGCGCTGGCGCGCGGCGCCTGCGGCGCGGCCGCCTCCGCCGGCCGCCGTGGCGGCAGCTGGCGTAGTCGGGGCAGCACGCCGTCGTACACGATCAGGCAGGACAGAGACAGCAGGCCTGCGGGGACGACGGCGCCGCGCGCCGGAGTTGGCAAGGCGCGGTAGGGGCGGCGGCGTAGCGCAGAATTGTCAAGGTCAGCTTTCAGCGCAATCATTCGCTTTGTTCCTACCATGTCAAAGTCGACAAGATACAGTAAACTCCAGGTGGGGGCAACCTGCTGGCTGACCCAGCCGAGTAGCGCTGCGAGCAACGGTCCGCGGCTGAGGTCGGGAACTGGGTTGGCAAGAAGATCTCAGAGATTCCCGGTCACGACATGGCCGAACGTCCACGACGGTGGGAAGACGCCCACCATAAGGGAGCCCGGCCCAGCGCCGCGGCCATGGCAACTGGCAAGGGCGAAACGCCGTGATCCCACGCCGAGATCCACCCGCCAACGCAACACCGCGCACCCTATCCACCCAACGACCACAGGAGGGAGGATAAAGGCACCCGCACATTCCCGAGGAGCTGTGCTGATCGGCCTCTTGCCCCTCCAGGGCCCCAATGCAACCCTCGAGCCTCGACCTCTGCCATCCCTGCATCTTCCCGGTACAACCCCCTGCGCTTGTTTGGATCACTCCCTTGATTGGATTATAAGTGTATAGCACCCACCCGCCAGCGCGAAGTAGAGGCGGGTGCCGTCCCTGAGCCCCTGCGCCCGGTCCGCGGAGTAGGCCTCGAAGGAGGCCTTGGACAGCAGCCGCAGCAGGCAGATCAGGAAGCCCGAGCTGGCGGTGCCCATCACCACCGCCTGGTGGGGGGGAGATGTGGGAGAAACGAGCCAGGGGAGGAGGGGGGGCCAGGGCGACGGCGGGTGGGCGGGTGATGGGCGAATGGGCGAATGGGCGGATGGGCGGATGGGCGGATGGATGGGCGGATGGGCGGATGGGCGGATGGGCGGATGGATGGGTGGATGGGCGGATGGGCGGGTGGGCGGGTGATGGGCGAATGGGCGAATGGGCGGATGGGCGGATGGGCGGATGGGCGGATGGGCGGATGGATGGGCGGATGGGCGGATGGATGGGCGGGTGATTGGCGAAACCCGCCCGTGAGGCCCGCCCCGCGTGGGGTGAAGGGGACACGTCGGCGACCAGGGCATGAGCACACACACGGTCTGGTTTGTTTCTTGTGGCTCAGGTTTTTTATACACGGTCGAACCCTAACCCTCATCCGGCCTCGCCCCAGCCATTCCCCTCATCCGGCCTCCCCCCAGCCTCTCCCCCCATCCGGCCTCCCCCCAGCCTCCCTGGAGACGCCGTACCTACATGCGTACACGGCGGCGGCAGCTGCGCCACCTCCCCGAACAGGGCGCCCTGGCAGAAGCCATCACACGCCCCCACCAGCGCCACGCACGCCACCGCCGCCACCAGCCCCGCCACCGGCGCGGGCGCCACCCCGGCGCCCGGATCCGACGGCTGCACCGCTAACGCGTCCACCTGTGCGCCATTCCATACGACATTTGTACAGCGGGTGGAGCAAACGTACACACATTACATGGCAATCATATATAAAACATAATACATCACATGTACGGGACATGTAGACCAGGTGGGATGACAACACATGGCCAGGGGGGCAACGGGAGGTAACAGATGTGCAGATGTGCACGAGGGGTACCAAATGACACAAACCAGGAAGTGGTGCCCCACTGTCCCTGGTCTCACGGATGTCCAGGTATCTACCGTATCTCAGGAACCCAGGGGAGGAGCTCCGTGAGCCCTGACCCACCAGCGGCACAGCGGCCATGGCGATGGTGAATCCGACGAACCCCAGTCGGATGCGGACGGAGGGAGGCGGCTGCTCCGGGAAGCTGAGGGCCGGCAGCACGGAGGGCATAGGAGGGCATAGGACACGAGGCACCGAGTCGATCGACTTCGTCACTCAAGTTACGGTGTCCATGATGACGTGTGCGGTGGAATCGATGACGGGAGCCTCGTGTGATACCATTCCCAGTGCTCAGCTCAGCACAGCACAGCACAGCACAGCACAGCACACCGCGCATCGCCGCAAGCGGAGGGAGGAGCGACGCCGCAGGCAGGCAGGCAGGCAAGGACAGGACAGGAAGCAGTGCACAGCTCTGCAGGAGCAACACCTCCAAGGTCCCGAACCGTGGGTCCGTCCCGGTGGCCCGGTCCCCAGCCGTGCACCTCTTTCCCTTCAACCCCCAGATCCTTCAATGCAGCGGCAAGGCAGTGACAGCGGGCTGCTGCCTACCCACAGGACAGCTGAGCTGCCCTCGCTGCTGCCCACCCGTCTGTGCACCATGTTACTGCCCATCCTTCTGTGCACCATGTTACTGCCCACCCGTCTGTGCACCATGTTACTGCCCACCCGTCTGTGCACCATGTTACTGCCCATCCTTCTGTGCACCATGTTATTGCCCATCCTTCTGTGCACCATGTTACTGCCCATCCTTCTGTGCACCATGTTACTGCCCATCCTTCTGTGCACCATGTTACTGCCCATCCTTCTGTGCACCATGTGACTGCGAAATCCTTCCTCGCGCCACTCCCAACTCCTCACCGCAGCCCCAACGCCATCGCGATCGCACACAGCGGCAGGTAGGCCACAGTGAAGAGCCGGTCAGCGTGATAGCCCTGTGGGTGAGGCGAGGGCCGGGCCGACAGGCAGGCGCGAGCGTGGGGATTAAAAAGGAAAACCCAACACCCAAACCCGGAAACGAACCGGTATGGCGCGTGTGGGGATGCCGCCAGGGCGGCGAATGCGGGAGGGAACGGGTTGGGATAAAGCCGATTACGGTAACTCGAGCAAGACCCAACGCACGCACCGGGTACACGGCCCCGAAGTAGTCGGTGGCGGTGATGAGCGCGTTCCAGGCCGCAAGCAGCCCCGCCCCGAGCAGGAAATAGCAGCCGAGGACGGCCCGCGACGGTGACGGCGCGGCCGGGCTGACCGGCGCCGCCGCCGCCGCCGCCGCCGCAGCAGCAGCAGCAGCACAGGCGGACGCCGCTTCAAAGTCTGCGGATGGTGGTGGCGGCGACAGGGGCTGGTAGCCGTCCTGCGCCAGGACCCGGTATCCTGGCAGGGGCGCCTGACGCCCTGTGCGGTCGGGCGGCTCCACGGCGGTGGGTGCGGCCGGTGAGCGGACAGCGGGTGGATCGACGGAGGGGAAGGAGGTGGCAAGGCCGGCGCTGCTGTGTTGGTGCATGATGAGAGTTCCGCCCGTGGGGCTCGCGGCACTGTGGGGCGATGTGCTGGGGCTAGCCAAGGGTCCGACTGGAGATCCAGCGGAGGCTGCAGCTGCGGCTGTGGCTTCCACCCTGGACGCCCTAGGACAGCCGCCGGGCCTCGCGGGTATGACAGCGGGAGCTCCTCCCCGGGCTGCGCTTCGGAGGCGAGGAGTTGTGCGGTAACACAAGTTGGGGGTTATCAAGGGCGCCACGACTCGATGGGCATGATGGCGGGAGTGGTAAGGGAGAGATGAAATGGGGACTATGGAGGGCGCGATACCAGATCTGCAGCGTGCGTACAAAAGGAGGAAACGACGGGGTGGAAGGGGAAAACACGCCGGGCAGGAAGACCGGGTACCGAATGCAGCAACAGGTCGGCAGTTGCACTTCGGATTATATCACCAAATTCGAGGCACTTGGTCAAGCACGCAAGCCCCAAACCCACATCATTTGTGCTTGAGGTGTGCGAGCAGCCCGTGATGGTCTCCACATTGTGGCCCCTTCGGCGTTTTCATGCATACTCAAAGCCACCATATAATGATCTAAGCAATCTGGATTTGGTATGAATGTAATGTACAACAAATATCGACGACCGATTGAATGCTGTAAACAGTCACTTTCAAACCCTAACATTCAGCCCACGACAATTCAAGCATCTGACGCGGTATTATTGCAACGGTAGAATCGGTATTGTTGTGAATCGATCATTGCGGTCTGGAGTGGACTGGTTGTCTGCAAGCTTCCATTATAAGTAAATTGACGACGCATCATGTTAAGATCTGCTTTTGGAACGGCCTAGCAGATGCAGTTCGCAGGGGAAAAACGAAAGTACGATTTTGCAAAACGACTGCTAACTGTCGCGTGGCCGCGCCCTAACTCGTGTGACCAACTCCGACACCACAAATCGCGACCTTCGTCCACACGGTACCCAAAACCAGATCTATATAAGTTAACAGAAGAATGTCAATGGTGAGAGAAATGTACCGCAACTGCGCTGAAGCCCTCATGGCGGTCAAGAATGCCAACAACGAATTACCCATGCACACACCTCCACACTATTGCAGGCATGGATATGAACATACCGTACATCACCCAAGCGATCGGCGGACCACAAGTTGCATATGGGGATATGGTGCTCATGCCAATGTACGGCAGCAACGTCCCCACCCCCAGTGGGCGGCTGGCTGGTGCGGCCGGTGGCCTCGGCTGAAACCGGACCAGCCGCTCCGATCCAGAGCTCTCGGTATGGCACTTCACCGCCTTCACAACCAACGCTCGCACGCAAACGTATACAAAAGAGTTTCCGGTATACACTAGTAAATGACAACCAAAATGTTGGAAGAGAAGCTGCCGATCCTCTGATCGCATACGGTATAACCCACCAAATCGCAGACCGGGATACGCAGCAGACTGCACAGCAGATGCCTAGTCGGCGCCCGTGTAGCAACCCAGCGGCGGCTTGGCATTCATCCGCTCCATTTTACCCTCCCATCCACTATCCCTCAGCCTCTTCGTGTGCATGTCACTGCTGGGTATTCCGCCCCGGCTGCCCCGCCATATGCCGTCACACCGACGAAACACATCGACTGGTTTGGGTCGGGCGGGCTCCCTTGCTTCCACACACGTGACAGACACACAGACACACAGACAGACAATTGCAATTCTAAACACACAGACAGACAACACGAACATACAGCCACCTCTGTAAGCACACGAACCTATCCACATCTGTAACTTATTTACAACTGCACTCCCTGCATTACCCCTCCATCCCTGACCTCGCCCATCACGCACCCCCCGTACCTCCTGACACCCATCTGAGCAAGCAGCCGCCCTCCTCACTCCGCCTCTCACTGCGCCACACGCATCCCTCAATACCCTTCCTCCCGCCGGCCTCGCAGCCCGCGTTTCCCCCGCCCTTCGCTCAATCTTCCTCACCAGCCCGCCGCGAGCCCGGGGGATCACCCGCCGCCCCTCAGGGAACCTTGTCCAGGTTCTTGATGACCCGTGGTTCACCCTTGAGGTAGCCGTCCATCAGGCGGCCCATGTTGGCCACCTTGTCCGGCATGGAGCCCTGCAAACGGGAGTACGGATGTGCGGGCCACACCGTATGAATCAACCGGCGGGCAACCTGGCCGCGGCCCCATGCCCCTTTCCCCGAGTGACCCGGTCGTCAGGCTTCGCCTGGGCTCCTCATCTGGTCGATCAGGTTTCGCCTGGGTTGGCCTTCAAACCCTCACGGGGCACGCACCCCTCAGTGCACGACCCCTGCAGACAGATCCCGGCCCCTCACCTGGCAGGGGAAGTGCACCAGGATCCAGTCGTGCCAGGCGCTGGGGCCGCAGGTCTTGTCCTGGGGGTCTTCGTACGGGCGCCCCTGCCGGAAGGACCACTCGAAGTGCTTGCGGCGCATGGCGGGGTCAGTCAGCAGCAGGCGCTCCTCGTCCGGGTAGGTGCAGCCGCACCGGGGGTAGCACATGGACACGAAGCGGCGGTTGTCCAGGGAGTGCCACCGCAGGCCCACGTGGGGGGCGCAGTGCGCGATGACCTTGTTGTACTCCTGCGGGGCGAGGGGCCCACGGCGGCCAGGGGGACCCGGGTTCAAGGAAGGGAAGGTCGAGACGAACCCAGCTGAACCCAGCTAAAAGATGAACCTAGATGAACACAGATCAGCGCAGATGACCACAGATGAACTCAGTAGACCCAGATGAACCTCGATGGGCCGAGATGGACCCAGACGAAAACGTTGGAGCACGGTGCGGTGGAAAGGAGGCTGGGGTGGAGCTGGGGCCAGGGCAGGAGCTAGGAGACGCCCAGACCCGGCTCAAGGAGGTGCCCGGGGGCAGGGGCCAGGAAGTGAGGGCAGCGGGGTGGGGGTGGTGCCGATTTCGCTGTCTTTATTGACATAAGGGGGTGGTGCCGAACCTCGCTCTAGGCACCGCGAGGCACCCCTCGCATGGCGCCACCGGGGGGGCTGCCAGCGAAACGCCGCATCAGACTGGACAGGGCTCGCCAGCATCCCGCAGTCCGGTTCTACAGGTTACGAGGTGCGCCAAACCCAACCCCACCTCTCGAACGGTTGCCTGCCCGGGGCCCAAAGCACCTGCCCGGTCCGCCCGGCCCACGGGCCTGAGGGCCCGCAACCGCGATGGTCACAGGGCCGAATACCCCTCTCCCAATCACACCGCCCCCTGGCATGCCGCAGCTTGCACCCACCCCATCCAAATAGCCTACGTACTAAATACTTCTCCGTAGGGGAAGCAGCTATTGACCGAACTCTGTTGTCCCCGTAGGTGAAAGGGTGGTTGCCTTTCAGGGACAAGACGTCGTCCCTGTCCCTGCATCGCCAGCATCTGGTGCCCGAAACGTTTCTCCTGTTTGAGCGCTTGTATGCTAAGGACATGTTGAACTACGGTAGCTTCCCATCCCATCCCATCCCATCCCATCCCATCCCATCCCATCCCATCCCATCCCATCCCATCCCATCCCATCCCATCCCATCCCATCCCATCCCATCCCATCCCATCCCATCCCATCCCATCCCATCCCATCCCATCCATCCCATCCCATCCCATCCCATCCCATCCCATCCCATCCCATCCCATCCCATCCCATCCCATCCCATCCCATCCCATCCCATCCCATCCCATCCCATCCCATCCCATCCCATCCCATCCCATCCCATCCCGGCCCGGCGCACCTCCTGGTCCCACAACGCCGTGAAGTCCAGGTGCGCCACCATGGATCCAAACCACCTCTCCACGCAGCGCATCACCGGCCCCTCGGAGCGGGCCACCATGAAGCCGATGTTCTGGTTGGGGTGGCGAGCCGTTCCCAGCTGCAGCTGCATGGCGGGGTCCACGATCTACGGAAGGCGGATAGGGACGAAGTGGCGGAGAAGGGAGGAGGGATAGGAGATGGGGAAAGCGGGCAGCGAGGCAGGGCGGCACGGATACAGAGCAGGGGGCGAGGGTCAGAGGGAAAGCGCAGGCCACCTGTGTGAGCTGGTGTTGTCGATCAGCCAAGGAGGGGAGGTCAAAGATCCTCCGGGTGCGTGTTCATCCGGGATAGGGCGGTCCAACGCTTCCGCCGCTCATCCAGTGGGGCTGCTACCTCTGCAGGCAAGGGCCCCAGCACTGGCCAGGCAAGGGCCCCAGCACTGGCCAGGCACGGGCCCCAGCACTGGCCAGGCACGGGCCCCAGCACTGGCCAGGCACAGGCCCCAGCACTGGCCAGGCACGGGCCCAGGCGGGGACACCGTTTGTGTGGGGGGGGAGGAGGGGCGGTCGCACCTCGCAGCGCTCCGTCAGTGCGGCTATCTGCGCCCGCTGCTGCAGGATGGCGGGCAGGGGCGACTTCAGGATCACCACGTCCGCGTCCTGTGGTTTGACGGCAGGCGGGAGAGCGGGGGGCCGGGGGCAGCGGGCGGAGGGCAGTGGGGCATAGAGTGCATCGGAGTGCTGTGTAGGGGGGGTCCGTGATCGTGCGGTAGGGGTTCCATGCACGTGCGCACCGCGCCAGGCCCATGCACAGGAAAGAAATGGATTTTAATGTTACAGCGGACCCCATCATGTATCAGTTTGCTCTCCACAAAGCCACCACGCTGTGAAGCAGCATATGAGCTGCCCACAGCCCAGCCGCGGCGCTCCGGCCCCTGACCAGCCCCGCAATCCCCACCCACCATCGCCATCACGTCGTACCCCAGCGTCAGCGCGTCGTACAGGTACTTGATCTTCGCGAAGCCCAGAGCGTTGAACTCGGGCGAATGGAAGGCTGACATGTTGGTGGTCTGCACCTTGTGGAGCTCGTGGAGCTGGTCCTGAGGGCGTGTGTATGTACGGCACGGCACGGCACGGCACACGCGTGTCAGACCACCTCCCGCCGCGCAGTCTCCCGTCCCCCGACCCTGCATTCTGCTTGCCCCGGGGATGCGGCCAGGGACGAAGGGAGTGCTGCAGTGACGTGACCGCAATCGTACATCGGATTTAGGTTCCTACCCTAAATCCTGGACAAGAAGGGTCCCACCCGCCGGAGCCGGCTTCTCCGTGATGGCCCAGGGAGGCGCGGGAGCTCCCCCCCACGCCCTCGTCTGTCTCCGCGGCACCGAGCTCATCGCCAGATCCCGGCCGCCCAGTCGCCCCGTCGCACCGTGGGGTACTCCCCAGCCCTGCTCCGTCGTCCGCTTCGGCCCGCTTGTCAGAAGGGCCCTGATCCAGATCCGCCGCCAGTTTGGCTGATCCCCCGTGAGATCCGTCACCTGGTTCACGGCGGGGCTGGCGCTCCCCCGTGGATGCCCGCCCTCCGCCCTCTGCTCCCCGGCGGTCACTCGGCCGCCCACAGTACCTCCGTGCCACCAACCCCTACTCCCCGCGTCACGGGAGATGGCCGCTTCCGGGCCACACGCCCCTCCGCGAAGGCCAGGCCCCTCTCTTCCGCCACTCCTCCGCCCTTCGCATACCTCCCCCATCACCATCCCTCCCACAGCCCTCATCTTCCGTACCCTTCCAGCGCTCCGCTTGGCCCATCCGTTCCGCCCTTCCCCTGACCCCCTCCCTCCCTCCCTCAGCCGTCCGCCCCCACCTGCACGCACTGGTGGCCGTACCCCTCCTCCTGCAGATCCAGGCAGGCGGTCTGCGCGTCGTAGTCCCACGTCATGACCACCAGCAGGCTGGTCAGGTTGCGGCGGGCGAGCGCGTCAGTGGTGGCCGCGGCGGCGGTGTCCGTGGCGTTCCCGTCGCTCCCCTGCTGCAGCAGCACTGCGCCGATGTCCTCCAGCCCCTCGCCCAGCGTGACGCGGGACATGGCGCGCAGGGTGAGCGGAAGCACCTTCTGGGCCACTCTGAGGGAGGGTCGTGGGGCAACGTGGAGGTGATCGATCGTGGAGATTTACATTACAGGCGGCGGAACAAGCAGAGTCCGAACCCAGATGGCAGGAAGAGAAGGGGCGACAGCGATGCAGGCAGAGACGGAAAGGGAGGCACACGCAGTGCAGTACGGCAATCAAGGTGCGAGGGTGCGTTGAAGGGCTGGGCAAGGTATGGAAGCGGGCGGGGTGCGGCCCCGGCGGGAGCGCCGAGGTGGTGAGGGGAGCGCCGAGGTGGTGAGGGGAGCGCCGAGGTGGTGAGGGGCGCACCGAGCGAGGGGACTCTCCTGGCACGCACGTGGGCTTGTGCCCGACCGCAGGGAAGGCTCGCAGCAGCCCACCAGCATTGTGACGGCAAGCGCTTGTGGACCCACGGGGTGTGTGCATGGTGGCACAGCAACGTGGTTTAATAACGCGGACAGCGGTTGCGCCGCAGCATTCACGCGCGCAGAGCACAACACGAGCCTGCTCAGGCCACTCAGGCCCTCACAGCCTACTCCCGCCCAACCCATGACGGCACGCACTGCTTGCGGCAACCCGCCGTCAACTTACTTTTTGTCTGCCATTGTGACCATGACCCATTTGCGCTGCTCGCCGTTGATCTGAACCGTCAACGCGACCCTCGCCAGCGTACCACGGTACCAGGAGCCGGGCAGGGTGACGCCCAATATGTCGGTGTGAGTGCGCGCCGCAGCCCGCGTGTAAATTGTGCCGGGATGGATGGTTGCATTGTCCTGGTGGCAAAGGTGCTTGACGACCGGCCTTCCCGTCGCTGGCCCCGGACCGAACGAAAGGGCGATTATCGCAATGTAGAACACCAGCGCGTTTATGCATGCATATTTTGTAGTCCGAAAAGGCGACGTGTCCATTGAGGCCCGCCTGGCAACATCGGTGCGTCAAACCGGCAGCCAGGCCAGGAACAGTCCAGGCAGCGATGACATCAGTTTTGCACTGGACCAGCAGGATTTGGCCATGCGAGCAAATCAAGGGCGCACTAAGACTGTAATTACTGTCCAGCAGCGACCGGAGAAAGGTTCTGTACTCAGTCCAAGTATTGCATGAGATGGGGAAATTTTATCTAGTGTTATATTAATATGCTATAGTAATAATCAAACAGTCAGGATGGGCGTAATTATAAAAATATTTACTGTCATGATATCTGTGAAAGCCATGAGTGAAACAAGGATACGGATATATAATAGCCTGCAGCGTATTGATCGTATTGATAATTTCATATTTTTTGTTATTTCCGTGGTTGTGGACTTACCGGTGCGGACCGGTGGTCATTTTTTCGGGTGCTGTGCGTGCAGGCATGTGCGTGGCGGAAGGACTCACAATGCGTCCCAGTGAACGATGCTTCATGTTACTTTGTAATTATTCTTACCGGCACGCGTTACGATCCATTTCATGCGTTGCGATTACGGTAAGCGGGACGGCCCCAAGGGTCACCTTTTGTAACAATCATGCAGACTAGGTATCGAGTTCTTGGGCGCATCAAAGGTTGTGGGGGCCTCGTATGAACAGCACGGGCCAAGAATCACGCACCTATTACCCTAAGAATCAGCGATCCGCAACCTCCCCCCAGATGGGTGATCGCGCTGTTGTGCCAGCCAACGACAGCCGCGAACGTCAAACTGCATCTCGCAAGCCACCACACCAGGCAGAAGCAAACCCACACCAGACGCTCACCCTCGCTTACGACCACCAGCCCGCAGTGTTAGAGTAAGGCGCGACGCACGGTACCAGTTCAGGCCTTCTTGAGTCTGCCGACAGCAGAACGCTTAGGCGCAGTAACAGCGCCCCGCTGAAGGCACGGCCGGCACGGCACATACCCTGTGGCTCGACGGTGATGGGATCATTCTATGCTGCAAAGGTGCATGCCACGGATGGGGATTTCAGTCATCTTCCGACTTGAATGAATGATTGAACGTTACAGCGGACCCCGACTTGTGAGGTATCTTCCGGTAATCAAAGGGCTGGACGGAGCTCGCTGCTGCCGTTCGTCTTGCTAGGTCCTGCTGCACCTGAGCACCCCGGCCCCCAAGCTGTACCTTGCTGACGAGGCGTCCACCCGCCGACGCTTGCTCGCGTAGAGACACCTGTCACAACACCCAAATGGGTGATGCCAAGACCTGCGGGTCCTGGCCTCACGGGGCCCTCCACTATAGTAACCTCAAAGGGGGCTGGCACACGAGAGCAGCCCTTGTCCTCGAACCCTCGATGAGGGAATGGCCGGGACGGTGAACACCTAGGAAAATGCGATCATGACTGAACGAGGGTTACGAGGCGGGCTGTGGGCTTTAGGGTTGGAGCCGCTGACACCTCCCTGGTGCAGAACGCCTTGTGCGACGCGGCTCGAAAGGCCCCGGCGCGGGCTCGCATGGCTGGGGTCGCGCTCACGTTGGATCGCCGGCAGGGGCGCTGGCCGCGGGCGTGGGCTGACGGTCCGGGGATCAGGTCAGGCTGTCCTGCGGTTGCGGTCTCCAGAGGGCGGAAGCTGAGGCATTGGGGTGCTACGGCCTGAGGGTTCGGACCCGATGGGATTGGGATGGGATTGCGCAGGATTGTCGAATCCACGCAGGACTGTCGAATCCAGGCCAACACCGACTGCGCTTCCATAGTGATGACTTCACTTCTAGCTAAATGTCGATCCGCGCGATGAAGCTTGTGTTCTCGTGCGCCGTCGTGCGGTGCTGCGTGCAGTAACTTGCACGTCTTGCAGGCATGACGGTAATCTCGGCCAACCGTGTGGTGCCGTACAAGTTGGACGTTCACGGTAACAACGCACTCTTTAGGCAATTTCGCACATTCAACCGTGTGAACCGTTGGTCGCAGTAGATTAGGTCACATCGGCACCTGTGGGTGTCCGGGCACCGACCAAGGAAAATGTTGAATCAGATATCGCAACGTCGGGCCGCTGTTCAGGCGCGTGCCTTTCAGCCAGCGTTTAGCCACTCAAGGAATATAGTTAGGCCGATTCTCGCAGTAGCTGTCGAGGCGCCTGTGGCGTCAACTTCTGCACCGGCAGTAGACGCGCCGAGCTTCCGTGCGAACCTTGATTTCAAGTTTATCAAAGAAAACGTTGAACTAGTCACAGCTAACTGCAAAAATCGGTTCAGCAATGCCGACCCACATAAGGTCGTCGCGCTTTACGACGAGTTTGTGGCGTTGAAGGCGCAAGTGGACAGCTTGCGCGCGGAGCGCAACGAAAACAGCAATGCGATGAAGGTGAGTTTGTGTCCCAAATTCAAGCCAAGGGCTACAATGGGAGTGGGTCAAACCCACCGTTACCACAAACCGCTAGGGCGCACCCTACCCCTTCGCCCATCCAGCCCAGCCACCAGCTCCAAACACTCGTTGTTGTTGTTGTCTGCTGAATCAATCAACACAGACGCATGCACAACCGGCATTCATGTGGAAGTGCACCGTACCTTCTGTGAGTGCACCGTATACCTAAGCAAGCCCTGGATGCGGGGCGGACGGGCCGAGGTCCCACACGAGATGTGCAACCGCAACCTTCATTGTCTCCTCCTATTCGAACCCCATTCTCCTGCACCCTGACCGACCCCGAGCAGGGCAAACTGGATGCGGACAAGCGCGCTGCGCTGATCGCCCGGGGCCAGGAGCTCAAAGACCAGCTGGCGGCGGTGGAGCAGCAACTGACCGGGGTGGGTGGCGCTGCAGAGGTCGCTGCGCTGCAGAGGTCGCTGCGCTGCAGAGGTCGCTGCGCTGCAGAGGTCGCTGCGCTGCAGAGGTCGCTGCGCTGCAGGGGTCGCTGCGCTGCAGTTGTTTCGGAGTCCTCGGGTCCGATATGGGTTTGGGGGACAAGGCCCGTGGTGGTGGCCTTCGGACTTGGACCTCGGGGGGGGTGAGATCGGCAGTCCTCGCCGTCTGCTTGGCGGGGTTGGTTGGTGGGAGGCGGGGGTGGGAGGCGGGGGAGCGTCGTGAAGGTGATGACAACCACGACCCACTCCCACCCGGGGAGGGCGGATGAGAGAAGCTTGTGGTTGATGGGCGCCGCGGCACTGCTAGGTTCCGGAGGCAGCAGGCCGCCGGCATCATGGTGTGGACTGCGCGGGTACGCGATGAAATGAAAGCAGCGGGGCAGTGAGGGACGGGCAGGGCGGGGCGGGGCAGGGCAGGGCGGGGTGGGGCAGTGCAGTGCAGTGCAGGGCGGGGCGGGACAGTGCAGGGGTGGGGGGGCCCGGGGCAGTGCATAGCTCGACGGTAACCCAATCCAGCAGCGTGCCAGCTGCGAGAATTGGTCCCTCGTCGGCCGCGCAGCCCCACCCTGGTGCCGCTGCGCTTGCAACCCCTTAAGTCATTTCCCCGTTTCCGTGGCCTGCGTCTGCCCCTGCCCCGCTCAGGTTGAACACGCCCTGCAGCGGGAAGGGCAGCGGGTGCCTAACCTGACCCACCCCAGTGTGCCCCTGGGGGGAGAGGAGAACGCGGTGGTGCTCAAGGAGGTGCGCGAGAGAGGCGAAGGGAAGGGAAGGGCAAGCGAGGGAAAGGGAAGGGACGAGAAGGGAAGGAAATAGAGAGAAAGGGAAGGAAAGGGAGATGAAGGGTAGGAAAAGGGAGGGAGAGGAAAGAGATGAGGTGTGACGGCGGGGGAACGAACGGCCCCGTGGGGGTTTGGGGGGTGGGTCATGCGCTTCCCCCGACCAAGGCTTTGCTTTGTTTTGTGACCTACCCGCCTTCCCTCCCTCCCCCATCCTCTTGTCATCCCTCTTAATTCCCTCCTTCCGATTACCATTACACCTACCTACCCACCTACCTACCTACCTACCTACCTACCTACCTACCTACCCACCTATCCGCCCTGTGGACCCAGGTGAACTCGCAGCGCCAGTTCACCTTCCCCGTGAAGGACCACGTCACGCTGGCGGAGGCTCTGGACATGGTGGACTTCGAGTCGGCCTCCGAGGTGGGGCCCAGCAGCGGGGGGGGGAGGGGGCCAGCGCAGCTGCAGCCGGCCAAGAGCGTGTCGCCCGGGGGACTGGCGTAGGGGGCGGACGGGGCTGCGGGCATGTAGGGTTGGGGAGAGCAGTCGAAGGGGGGGGGCAGCGGGTTGGAGCAGGCGCCACGGGGCAAGCTGGGGTCTTGATTGCGTGTCGACAGAAGCGCACTCCTGTCGGGGCGGCGAGGGTCCAGCGAGGCGGCCCCGACAAAAGGGCACCATGTGGCAGGCCGGGTGGGGGGCCCTGCGGCCACCGCGCTCGTCCTCGACCCTCTCGACGCAGATCCGCACAGCGGGCAGACGTGCGACCGCACAGGATGCTGTGATTTGGCCCCGGGACTCGTATGTGCTGATAAAGTTGCTGCAGCTGCGAGTGGGGGCCCCAGCGGTGGGTTGAGCAGCGGGCCGAGGGTCGAGGGACTGCACAGCAAACACGGTCTCACCGGCCCGCCGCCATCTGGGTCGCGCCTTACTTCCCGCCATCCGACGCCCAACCCACGCCCTGCACACCCCTCACCCCACGTCACACACCACCACGCCTCCCCGCCGCCCGCCCGCACCTGCCTCCAGGTGACCGGCCAGAAGTTCTACTACCTGCGCAACGCGGGGGCCCTCCTGGAGCTGGCGCTCGTCAACTACGCCTTCAACAAGGTGAGAGCGGGGGAGCCGTTTGCGTAAAGCTGTTGGTAAAGCCGCCATTGGTGAAACGGGGGGCCAGTGTGGTCGCCCGTCCGTCCCCTGCCGGTGCTCTTCCCCACCGGCCCCTGCACGTCGGCCAGCTTGGGAACGCCTTCCTGACGCCCCCTCCACTCACCGGCCCCCGCCTCCCTCGTCCGCGCGCTGTGCCCCCGTCCCGCCCAGGTGGTGTCCCGCGGCTTCACGCCCATCATGACACCTGACCTGGTCAAGGCCAGTGTGCTTGAGAAGTGCGGCTTCCAGCCCCGGGGGGCGGGCACCCAGGCAGGTGCCAACAGCGGGGGCGGGGTTACCCGGATGGGTTTGCGGCCTGTGGCAGTGCTCAGCGGCGGTGTCCCGGACCCGGATGACAGTGACAAGTGACTTGGGCGGGCAGCGGGGTACCACCCGCCTTCCCTCCGAGCAGCCCCTAAGACCTTACACCCCGCAGCGACCCCGTTGCGTTCCCGCCGAAGCCGGGGCTAGGTATCCTGTCTTCCCCGGGGGTTGCGGGCGCGAAAGTAAGGCACCGATCCGCGCCGCCACCCCTGATGCGGGTTTCGTTGTGTTGGTCGGGGGAGCTGCCTCGCCGGGGGATCTCCTCTGCGGCGCACCGCCCGTCCGCGTGCGGTCCCGTACTGTACGGATCCCGTGCTGTACCATAACCCCATGTACCGGCCCGTCCCATGGGTTTGCCACGCTCTCCTCCTTCCCTCCTTCCTCCTCGCCTACCTCCTGCCCCGCCCCAGATCTACGCGGTGGAGGACTCGGCCCTGTGCCTGACGGGCACCGCCGAGGTGCCTCTGGGCGGCATCTACATGGACCGCATCCTCACGGAGGAGCAGCTGCCCATCCGCATGGTGGCGTTCGGACACTGCTTCAGGACGGAGGCGGGCGCGGCGGGTGGGTGCGGCGGGCGGTGGGTGGGCGGATGGGTGCGAGAGTCGACGGAATGAAGAAGGAAACGCTGTCGGGATGGGTGCCGGACCGTGTTTGAACGCCGCCATCCGCCTACCAATTTCCTATGACCGCCTACCCGTCCGACCCAGGAGCGTGATAAAGCGTCCATCATTCTGGGTTGTAGGACGGATGAGCGGGCGGTCGGGTGGTCATTTTCCGAGGCACGTCCGACCCGGCCTGCTCAGCCCTGTCCAAGGCCCCGCCAAACGGTACCTGGCCTTCCCCTGTCCAGGCATGGCCGGCAAGGGCCTGTACCGGGTGCACCAGTTCTCCAAGGTGGAGATGTTCGTGCTGTCCACCCCCGGCCAGAGCGACGAGCTGCACCAGCAGCTCATCGACATAGAGGCGGACATGTTCGAGGAGCTGGGGCTGCATTTCAAGGTAGGGGGAGGGCGAGGGGAGGGGCTGCACTTCAAGGAAGGGGAGGGGCTGCACTTCAAGGAAGGGGAGGGGAGGCGGCGGCCTTTGTGATGAGGTTGCCCCGGGCCGATCTGGGCTGTTGAGGGAGCAGGTGGGTGACCTGACCTCCCCCGTACGGCGGTCTCCAGCCGCTGCATCCTCCCGGTTATTCGGGTCAACCAGCCCACTGACGATACCCCTGAACCAGGTCCTGGACATGCCCAGCGGTGACCTAGGCGCCCCCGCCTACCGCAAGTTTGATGTGGAGGCCTGGATGCCCGGCCTGCAGCGCTACGGGGAGATCTCCTCCGCCTCCAACTGCACCGATTACCAGTCGCGCCGACTCAACATCCGCTACAGGTAGGGGCCGCGACCTGCGGGCCGGACGGCGTGTGGGGATGCGTCGTATGGGTTGCGTTTGTGGATGGGTGCCTGGGTAGTAAAAAGTACAACCTAAGACCCACATCGAAGCGCGAGGCTCTCCTTTGTGGCATCAAGTGAGGAACTGGATTACGCGAGTGGCAAGTAGGGCAGTCGTGCCGCAGCCGGCGTTCGATGCTAGGGGGTCCCCGCATTGGCCACTCGCCATTTTCGGTGGCAGCACTCGCATTGGAGACTGACCACCTCTTGGAGTACGGTAGCGAAGGGCAGAAAGTGCGGCCTGCGGGCTACGGTCGCCGCCACCGCCGGTTTTCGGTGTCGCTACTGCCTCTACGGACTTACATTAGGGGCTCTCCCAGGCTGGTCCGGATCCTTCGTGTTCGTGTGCCCCTAGACCACCCCTTCATGACCGAACGTGACGTGTCGGCGGCTGCAGGCCCGCGGCCGGCAAGGACGCGGCGGAGGCGGAGGCCAAGGCCAGCGGCAAGAAGGGCGGCAAGAAGGGCGGCAGCGGCAGCGGCAAAACGGAGTTCGTGCACACGCTCAACGCGACGGCGTGTGCGGTCCCCCGCATGATCGTGGCCATCCTTGAGAACTTCCAGCAGGAGGACGGCAGTGTGGTGGTGCCGCCGCCGCTGCGGCCGTACCTGGGGGGCATGGAAGTCATCCGGCCGCCAGCACACGTGCATTAGCTGGCGGGGATGGATCTTACAGCAGCATTGGCATTTAAGCAGACCGAGAGCTGTGCGTAGAGCAGAAAGAGCGAAGACGGGGTAATGGGTCAGCATGAAGGGCCCCGAAATTGTGGCCGGACGGGGGGTGCCGGCAGCATGGAAAGACGGAAGGGTGCTGGTGAATGGCGCGCGCAGGATGTGATGGGGCTGGGGTGGACCCGCGAGCCCGCGGGCGGAAGGTGTCAATGGTTGCCGTATTTCTTAGGCCGTTTCAGATGAGTGGCCTATGTTCATGTGATGCTGCGGCGGCGCGTGACGGATTGCTACTTGAGGACGGCGTACGGTGGTGGGGTAATGGTTGCCGACGATGAGGGGCGTCGCTGTCAGTCTGGTGTATGTTATGTTCATCGAAATGCCGTATCGCCGCGTCCGAAATGCCGTATCGCCGTATCCGAAAGCCCGTGATTGCAGATCTGGAAATCTCCGTCCTACTGTGGAAGGGGAAGCAGTTCTCCTGTCATGTGTTATGACGGTTTGCATTGTAAACGTCCAGCCAGACTTCGAAGTTATCTTGCATGCAGGCATACCATCCATATCTAATTCTTGCATTTCCTTGCACTCTGTCGGTCGATTTTGAAATCCAGCATTTGCGGACTACGAACCAGATGCTCTGATCTAGCATCGCAGCGATTGCTTATGAGATCATGAAGAATACATTGATCAAACAGATAACTTTACATTTTGGACCTCCAATCGTGCTTGGGGCGACACGCTTAGTCTTCTCAAAAACGCCCATTTTGCACTCTTGAGCAGTCGGCCTCAACAGCACTGTACACTCCAGCAAAGCATGGAATCGCTAAAAAAGCTCACCAATGCTAAGCAAATCATTCTCAGGCACACTATGCCAGAGACATGCGTGAGCCTTGCACCCCAAAAAGGGCAAGCCCGACCCCACGAACAGCATACTCGCCAGCATGCTCTCGCCACACACGTCCAGTCAGACGCTCCGCCACTCCGCTATAAAAAACATTCAGTCCGCAGCGCTCAGTTCCAGCTCACGAGCCAGCGCCCTTGCAGGGGAGACGCTTAATCGCGGTTGACGGAGTCGAAGCGGGACACGGCAGTCACAGCCACAGCAATGGCGCCGAGGACGACACCGCCAGCAACCAGCGAGTAGAGGAAGTTGCGCAGCGACGGGGTCACGGCGGCCTCCGCAATCGGGGCCACAGCCAGGGTAGCGGCCGAGGCAGCAGACAGGCCCGCGACCAGAGCCTTCTTGCTGATCTGAGCAGGCTCAGCGCTGCAATCATAGGGTGGAAATTGATTCATTAAGAGTTGTGATCTGGCAGATTTCGAAATCTGCACCAAGTCAGGCATTCTTCTTACCTGGCGCGGACGACCAGGCGAGCGGCCGGGCGAGCAACCGCTGTGGAAGAAGAAACAAAAGTAAATCACATTGGTGCTGGGCTAGCGGATGAAGGTGAACAAGAAGACCAGTCCATGCTTACCCACGCGGCGAGTGGCCGCCGGGCGGACAGCCACAGCCTTCTGGGAGACGCACACAGCGGCCATTGTGCTCGCTAGGAAGTTATAGGAAGCGAGAGAGGACCTGTGAAGTGCGCGTGGGGTGCTGTTTGGCTGATGTGAGGTCGCTGCTCTAAAAAGGCAAAGCCGAGATCTCGGGATGGGCCCTACGGAAGCGTACGGAAGGGACCATTTTGCACCGTTCTGCACTGAACAGGCTTAACTTAGTACATTTTCTTATTGATCTGGATGTATGGTGATGTCGGGGATAAATTGAAGCACACCTGCCCAGGAGTAGACAGGCCTTGGAAATTTCATTGTTAGTATCCATGACGCGATTTCTTATTTAATGACTGCAGCTCTGTTCCTTGCTGCTACGGGATGACGAAACGATAAGCAAATTGTTGCTTCCCTTGCATCGCCAACGTTCTGACTTCTACCGGTATATGCTGGAGAAAGACAGAGAACAAGGCATGATTTATGTCGAGGATTGTCCAGTTTTGGCATCCCAGCGTATTTAGATGCACGCCAGGCGCCAGGTGCCTGGGTGTGGACGCCGATGCGGGTTTTGGCGGGGAGGACCTCGGTTGCCGTAGATATGTACGGTGTTCATCTTTGGCTGCATGCTTGCGGATGCCCGCAACACGGGTCCCCCTGCGTACTACTGGAGTAGTATTTCCCACTTGATCTTCGCTGGACATCAGGCAGCCCCAAGCTTCCTACCCTTGCCCCCTGAAAGTTGAGAGGTGAAAGGCTTCACGCCCATGCACGGGCGGCCGATAGGACATCATGTCACGCACCTCTTCAGCTGCGGTGTTCACTGCGTGCTTGCTTGTCGTTGAAGCACGTAGCCTGCAGCTTACAGCATGCAAGGATTCCCTGTTTGTGCTGCGCCATGCCGCGGCAACCAGGCGGGGAAAGGGCGCAGATCATATCCACCACCACAGCGCTCTTCAGCTACTAGGGCGCCAATTGTGTCATACTGTGTCCAGTGGTGTCATACTAAGAGTCATGGTGGGATGGTGCCCAGACAGGACCGGTCGGGCGGTCACCTCAGGGGCCATCGCTCGCACGGCAGAGACCCGTGGGTCTCAAATATGTCATCTCGGTGTACGTAGTGGGCGAGGTTGCGATCTGTCGATTGCGCGCCAGGAATTGCTGTATAGTGAACGACGTCATGGATGCCCTAGGGGTCTCGACAGATGCGGCCGAGACAAGTCAATGGGCCGAGCTGCCTATGCCCCCCAGGAGAGGGCCCGTTTGTGAACATCGCTACATGGGGGCACCATCAAGGGGCACCACAGCACAACACGCGAGCAGGTGGCCTCAGTACCGTATCGCGGTAAACGGTAGCCGCCTCGGGCGCGCCTCCATCTTCCTCCCTTTCCCTGAACCTAGCGTTGCTCATAGGCCTGGGCCGGGCTGGCCCCAAGCATTCAGAGCGTCATCGGTGTCACCTCACGAACCCACATGCCAATGTTGCGGTGGACGCATGCCGGTGGAAGCCACCCACAGCCCGCCGCTCCCTTCGTTGCGCCGTGCTGGACGACCAACCCCCATACGTGCATGTGCTCCACCTCACGCGACCGGAGCGCTGCCGCTCCTCGGCTGCCGGGCCTGACGAACTGCGAGAGGACGCTCACAGAGTTCATGGTTACAAGGTCCCCATCCACGTGGCCCCCAGCTCACGACCTACACTGGTGAGAACCGCAGAGCGCGCACACGCCAGCCGTCGCCCTCATACATGCCTTGCGTGCGTGCGTGCCTCGGGGCTCGGGGCTCGGTCTCGCCCGCTGCGCCGCGACGCGCCCGCCCCTGGACCGCTACGCACTCAAAGGCGTCCCGGGGGTCCGCCCCCGCGGCAGATCCACAGGACCCCGCACCCCACCCAGCCCCGGACGCCGCTCCGCGGCCGCCCTGCGGGACCGAACCCAGCGCCATCGCGCCCTGTCCGCCGCCTCCCCATCACCACATCCCCACGGACGGCCACAGGCGGCCTCGGCCGTATCTACTACCTGTCTGTGGCAGCTGTGGATGCGTTCTTACTTGGCCGACGGGGATTGAATCGCCCCGGCGGACCGATCCCCGTCGCTGGGACCCAGATACGCTGGGCTCTGCGTGAGGGTGCCGTTCTGGGTGGCCACCGTGAAGCCGATGGCCCCCACCGCCGCCACCGCCGCCGGCGTCAGCAGCGGCGCCGCAGCGGCCGCCAGGCCGCCCGACGCCGGCGCCGGCGGTCGGCAGGCGTGCAGCAGCGCCAGCGCCGCCGTGAAGAGGTTGAGCGCGTTGGCTTGGTGGGCGGAGCCCAGCGCGACCGGCACGTACTGCAGCAGCGTGTAGACCCCCAGCGCGAACTGCGGAAGCCACGTGAGGGGAGGTGGCGGTGTCAGTCCGGGTACGGGGAGGACGGGTGAGGCGCAGCTGAATGGGTCAGGAAGAGGGGAACCAATAAGCCGGCAGGAACCAAACAGGGACAAACCGCGGCCCTTTTTAAATACCATAACTGAAAGGACCAAAGACAAGGCGGGGGACGGGACGGGTTGCATACTTGCCAGAGGATTCCCGGGACGGTTGGACCTCCGCAGACCCGCATCGCCGCCACCTCATCCATCACCACCACCAGCAGTGCAGCTAACAATCATATACCCATGGCCACCAGCTACCACCCATATGAATGAATGAATTAATTAAAGAATGAATGAATGCACGTTACAGCGGACCCCAAAAGGGATCAACGGGATCACCCTTATGTCGTTCGTTCTCCGTTCGCGCTTTCCTTCCGCCCAGCCCCAACGTCACTGCTCCAGGGCGTCACTGCCCACCTGTGCCGCCGTGATGGCCGCCACCGCGTGCAGCGCCATGGTGGCCCGGGCCGGCAGCTGCGAGCCGCCCTTGTACCTCAGCCACGCCGCCCCCACCGCCAGCAGCGTCGTGGTAGCCAGGCACCTTCAAGAGGGCCGGGGGCAAGCAGGGAAAAGAGGGCCGGGGGCAGCCCGCAGTGGAGGAGGAGCGGGAGGGTGCGGAAGGAGTTGGACCCGATCGTACAAACGTACGTTCACACAACGGGCCCGGGCCGGGTCTTTTTGGTGTTGGCTGGGTGCACCTGTGTGGGGACACGGTTTGTCCATTCGCCGGTTGTGATATCGGAGGAGGCTGAGGCTGCCACCAATGACCCTCTGGGTCCAATGTGGCTCATTGACTGTTTTATGTTTACAGACACACCATGAGCGCCTGCTCTTCCGCTCCTTCAGGACGGGAGGCCCCTCGAACGCGCTTCACGCTGGGGCCGCGCCCAAAACGAAATACTGTAACATGGAATGATTCCCAGCATTCGATTCCAACGCGCAATCCCACGCCCTGGGGTTTTCCCCGTGCCTCGTCCGTGCCCCTTCCCAGGCACGCACGGCCCCTTCGGTCAAGACAGCGAAACCGCGAAAAGCATCACCGAATGCACGGCCCCCTAAACGGCGCCCCCCTATCACCGCCGTAACCCCACACCTGTGGTTGAACTGCACCGCCGCCGTGTTCTCAAACAGGTTCCGGAGCGGTGACAGCCCCAGTCGCTCGTCCACGTACTCCTCCGGCACCCAGCGCCCGTTCATCAGCGGCCACGTGTTGAAGGCGCGGCCGGCGTCCATGCCTGCAAAGACAGGGCGGATCGAAACGCCGTACACCGACCCATGGGTTGGAAGTGGACGATCACAGAAATGTACGTACACGCAAGCGCTCTCAAGCCTCAGCTTTGACCTTTCGCATCCTATCCCCTTTCCCGCCTGGCAGGTGAAAAGCAAGGGACTGCACCGCCGCCGCGACAGTCTGCTCCCGCCCTACCTGCCACGAAGGCCCCCGAGGTGGCGGTGACGGCAATCAGCGCCGCCAGTGGCAGCAGCACCCGCCGCGCCGCTGCGGTGGAGGTAACCACCTCGGTGGGGGCGCCCAGCGTGGCGGGATGCGGGTGCAGCAGGTCTGCCCGGGGACGAGGTGAGAGGGGCCGCGGGCGCAGGCGGAGGCAGGCGGAGGCAGGCGGAGGCAGGCGGAGGCAGGCGGAGGCAGGCGGAGGCAGGCGGAGGCGGGGGTAGGCAAGAGGGGGGGGAGGGGTAGGCAGGCGGGCGGAGGCAGGCGGAGGCAGGCGGAGGCAGGCGGAGGCAGGCGGGGGCAGGCGGAGGCAGGCGGAGGCAGGCGGAGGCGGGGGTAGGCAGGGGAGGAGGTAGGCAGGCGGGCGGGTCATGTCATTATACATGCACATGGTCGCTGCCACGAAAGACCCACGGGTCCATGCCTATAATCTGACTAAGGCTCATCCGAAAGCATTCCTTTCATGGCAGTGCAGAGCAGCAGACTGCGGGGCAGCCAAGGGGCTCCTAGACGCTGGCAGCCTGACCAAGCGCCCAAGGTTAGGGCGCAGCAGCCTGTCCACCAGCGGAGCTCCTGGCTCCGGCCCACACACTGGTTCTCGCGCACCTAGGCAGCCAGGCAGGCAGCCAGGCAGGCAGACGCTTTGAACCACGGAAGACATCAGGACCCTGCATGGCTCTCCCAGTGCGGGGCCGCCCAGCTCAAGGCCCTGCACCCCTTTCCCCCTCTCGCAGTCCCTTGCATTCCTAAATTTCCTTCCCCAAGTTACCCAGCCCTGCCCTCCCTGCCCTCCCTGCCCTTCCTGCCCTTCCTGCCCTTCCTGCCCTCCCTGCCCTCCCTGCCCTCCCTGCCCTCCCTGCCCTCCCTGCCCTCCCTGCCCTCCCTGTGCCCTCCCTGCCCTCCCTGCCCTCCCTGCCCTCCCTGCCCTCCCTGCCCTCCCCGCCCTCCCTGCCCTCCCTGCCCTCCCTGCCCTCCCCGCCCTCCCCGCCCTCCCTACCCAGTGTGGTCCACACCAAGGTGGCGTATATGGCGAAGGCCGACACCAGGTGGGCGGCCAGGCGGTAGGGGGACACCCGGGGGGCGGCCCACTCGTGCTCGGGCTCCTGCGCACATACAGGGTGTGTTGAGAATTGCAACCCGCCCAGGGTGTGTGTTTAATGAGAAGCCCGTCCATACGGTGTGTGTGTAGGGGGGATGCAACGCTGTCTTTATTGACAAAAAGGGGGATGCAATGAAAGCCCAACCCAGGGGACCGGTCAGCGTAGGTGAGGGCAAGGCCTTCCGCCTCTCTCCTTGACATCAATTAAGATAGCGCAACCGCAGGGAGCTCCCCCTCTCCCTCCCCCTCTCCCTCCCCCTCTCCCTCCCCCTCTCCCTCCCCCTCTCCCTCCCCCTCTCCCTCCCCCTCTCCCTCCCCCTCTCCCTCTCCCTCCCCCTCTCCCTCCCCTTCCTCCCTCCCCTTCCTCCCTCCCCTTCCTCCCTCCCCTTCCTCCCTCCCCTTCCTCCCTCCCCTTCCTCCCTCCCCTTCCTCCCTCCCCTTCCTCCCTCCCCTTCCTCCCGTCCTACGGCGAGTCCTCCGGCCCTCACCTCCAGCCCGCTGCGGACCATCCACCAGCCCACCAGCCCCTGGGTGCCGCCCATGAAGAACAGCAGCCCCAGCCGCCGCCCCAGCGCCCCCGTCACCCAGCCGCGCGCCAGGAAGTAGGTGGCGGGCACCGCGAAGGCCAGGCCCAGGAAGCGGCCCCACATGCTGTGCGTGTTTAAAAGAACGGGGGGCAGCGGGAGATCCCCGAGAGAGAGTCAGGGAGGTCAGGGCTCAGGGGAGGCCCACACGAAAAACAAGCCAAGAGCGCATTCAGGCCGAGGGAGGGGGCTCGGGTGCAGGAAGAGCGACGTGCCGTACAGCGGTGGCAAGCAGCCAGGGGCGGCGACAGCACCCGCGACAGCGCACTCGCTCTTTGACGCAGCCCATCTCCCCCCGGCACGACTCCGGCTGCTGCTCGTGCTTTCGGGCCCTCTCTGCGTTCGGTTTCATGCGGCTCCGGGCCCCCGCCTGATTCAGTCCCACCAGGCCCACCACCCTTTTGTCAATAAAGACAGCGAAATGGCGAAAAGTCACCACGCGCCCCCCGGTCGGCCTCCACCTCCCGTGTCCCGTCCCTCCCACCGGTGCGCATACTCCATCCAGTAGATAAATTTGAACTCATCGAGGGTCATGCCGCGGTGCACCTGCATGTCGACGGTTGGGGAATTGGTTGGACGGTTGTGGACAGTTGTGGGCGGTTGGCGTCATCGGTTGCGGACGTGCGTTGGCACCTCCCTGCCGACATCCCGCGGCTGTGCTGCCGACCCTAGGACTTGAAAGTGCCATCTCTGCGGACTGCGAGAACCCAAGTGTTCGGTCCCTGTCGACGTCAGCAACCGCCCTAATGCGCAAACAGCTATCGACAACTAACGACAACTGCGACCCGTTGTTTAGCGGCGCATGGCTGTAGTCAGGGCCTGGCAGCGGCAGCGGCAGCGGCAACGGCAGCGGCAGCAGCAAAACACCCTCATGGCCCCGTCCCCACCTTCTGGAACTCGGGGCTGGCCTGGTACTTGGTGAACTCCGCCGCCCACTCCTCATCGGTCCAGGGGGGCCGCTCGCCTGAGATTGGCGGGTGAAGGGGGGCCGGGGCGGGGCGACTCGCGGGGTTGGGGTGACAGGGCGGTGTAGGGAATCGGCGGGCAGCGATGAACTTCGCTGACTGGCAGGGCACGGATTCGGTGGAAACGGGACTGGACCAGGGCGGTCTAGGAGACAGGGGGGGGAAAGGGGGAAGGGTGCACGCCTGGCTCTTAACAGGGCCGCCAAGAATGACACGACACATACACATACACACATCGTACGGCAGCTCCGTTCTCCTGACACATAGGCACACGGAAAGGTACGATGGCGTGAGGCGCATGACCGTCCGACTCAATCGACTGACACTCTCTCCGTACAGTGTCCGTACCCACAACCGCCAACGGGCCCCACAATCCTGCGGGTCGCGCTCCCCGTGCGTCACGACCCGGGGGGACTCCTCGACCTCTGACCGCCCTCCTCCGATCCTACTGGGCGCGGAGCATGCTGCCCCTTGAAACCATATCCGCCCCGACCAGACCAGACCGAGCCAGAGCCCACCCGTACCCCTCCATGCCGCACCCCAGTGTACACCTCTACCCCACATCACGCCCGTGCCCAAGACCACCAGCCCGCCCGGACCCAGATGTCCTGCCTCGGCCCCGGCCCCGGCCCAGGGCCCGCCCCCGCCCCCGGTCCCGGCCCCCATCGCGCCGCCCCTCACTCGGCCCCCTGACCAATCGCCACCCCTCCCCGGCCCCTCCCCACCTGCCAGCTTCCACTCCGTCATGGACAGCCCCGACCTGGTGAGCCTCGTGATGCCCCCCAGCACCACCATGCTGTACACCCACACGGAGCACAGCCCCAGCCAGCCCGCCAGGGCCAGTCGGACGCCCGAGGATAGGCCCGCGCTCAGAGCGGAGCCGCCGTGCAGCCGCCGGCTCGAGGCGGCGGCGGCGGCAGCCGCCGCGCCGGCGGCGGCGGCGCCGGTGGCGCCCTCAGCCGCGGCCGTGGCGTAACCCTGCGGAGGCGCAGGTCAGTGCAGGGAAGCCCGCGGGGGGGGGCGGGCAGAGCCGCGTTGGGTTGGAGTGGGTTGCGGTGGCGGTTTGCGTCGTGCGGGTCGCGGGCTAGGGATCTCGGGGGAGTGGTTGACGGCAGGCTGTGGACCATGTGCGGCGAAGAGGGAGGGGGGAGGGGGAGGGGGAAAAGAGAAGGCGGGGCAGCCAGCGGAGAGCTCCATCCAAGCCATCAGCGCCCAGAAGCCCTAGAGGCCCAGCGGGTGCCTAGAGAGGCGGCCCCTCTCCCTCCTCCCTCTTCACACCCCTGCCTTGCCACCGACAGATCCGCCGCTCCGCAATTTGGGTCCCGTTTGAATATTCCCGCCCAAGCTGCGAGTCTGTCTGCAGCGGCTGGACGTCTCACCGCGGCGGATGTCCCGGCAGCTCGCCTGGACAGCAAGCCCGCGGCGAGGAGCATTCCCTTGGGAGCGTGTGGCCGGGTTGCGGCGGATGCGGAGGCCGCGGAGGCCCGGCCGGCTGCGCCCGCGGTGGCTTGGGCGGCGAAACCTCGGAGGGCTGACCAGGCGGGGGCCCGCTGCAGTGGGGCGCGCGAGGCGCCCGTGGCGGACGCCGCCGCGAGCATCAAGGATGCTGACGCATCGAGTAGCCGCCAAGGATGCTGTGCGGCGGCCGACGCTGTGGCTTTGCTGCACTGACAGGCTGCCGATTGGGCGCTTTCACCCACGAGGCGAGAGAACTGGCGCACCAGGAGCGCGCAACGTGACCTCTCCGTTCCTGACATCGTGATGCGTAGCGCTGGTTCTGTAAGTTGTGCGCGCGGTGTGGTAGGTGTCGCGCGATGTGTCGGGACGTTGATGGCAGAAGAGGCTGTCGCGCTTGACGAGGGACTTTTGCTAACAAATTGGTCGCTTCATGCAGGATTGCAAATCATGTTTCAAATTATCTGGACTGAAGTCGAGCGCCACACGCAACAGTTTCCACCTGACGACGTGGTGAGACCTGTATCGCGAAATTTATAATCCGGCAAATTTTCACTTGATGTCACAACCCTCCAGCTACACAAAATATAAGGCGGTGGAGGTGTTTTCCGTCGGACACGGTACAGCGACCAATTGTCAACCGGTACAGTTCCTTCCGTAAGGAACTAAAGATGTGGTGCTATCAAACAATCGTCGCGACGCATCATGGTACAAGAGGACGGAACATTGTGATAAATTTGAACAAATGCTAAGGATTGTGCCTGACGGGCTAAGAGGTGCCGACCGCCGTGAGGCAGTTAGCCTCGGCTACTGGAGCAACCTAAGGATCACACACCTCGCTTCGCCTGACTTGCTCACTCATGACAGCTCACTCATGACAGGCATCACACAATTCAATTACAGCTTTAAATGCACACCGTGCGGTACATGCCGCCTTCGGTGCATCTCTTATTGTGCCGTCGCACAATCGGCATGTGCCTGGCCTTCAACCCCCTACAGAGATACAAGGACCCTCAGCCTTTTACCTCTCTTGAGCACCATCCACAGTGCGCAAATAACACTAGTCTCCTATTCCTCTACGCAGCTCCGGAACTACAACTTGTGAGTCCAGTTCGGGAACCTGTTTCGAGCCCCCTTCCCTTCCCTTTGCGGTCTCCCCCTCGCCGAGACCCTCACACCATCTACCTCCTCAAAACAGCCGCACCTCCACCATGCCCTCGCGCCGCTGCGGCGCGTACCAGGCCACCACCCTCGCCACCCCCCGGGTCCCCGGCACCGCCAGGTCCAGCGCGTACACCGCGTCCAGCAGCCGCGGCCGCATCCCCGTCGTGTGGTCCGCCACTGCCGCCGCCGCGCCGCTCATCCACGACCCCGCGGCGGCCGCAGCACCGGCGGCGGCCCGCGCCGCCTCCAGCGGCGTCGCCGCGGCGTCCAGCGGCGGCACCGTCGCCGACGGCGGCGCCGGTGGCAACGCCAGCGGGCGCCCCGACGCCAGCTCGTACCTCCAGTCCGCCGCGAACCGGAGGGGTCCGATGAGTTGCTGGGACAGTGACAGCGACAGGGCGTGCCAGGCGCCGGTGTCGCTCAGCGCGAAGGCGGGGTGCCGCTGCCGTGCCGCTTCGCCTGCATGGGCGGAGAGCGGAGAACGGAAGGACCAGGTCAGGGCGGCCAGGGTGTATCGATTAGGGCGCTGTGGTGAAGGCTGCACCATCTCAGCCCCGCTTGCCTCTTCTTCACAGATGCACAAACTCGCACAAACACAAAACCCTCTTTCCCGCCAAAACCAGTCTCAAAACGTCTCCGAAATGGGGTTACGAATGTCCTGTTGTGGGGAGGTGCCCTCCCGGCCAAGGGGGCCCGTGCCCCCCTCAGCGCTCACCATTTCCACGGCCCCTGGGCGCTCCCGGTCGGAACAGCCCGCAGTCCAGCTGCGCCGACAGCCGCGTGAAGTCCAGCACCCAGCCGCTGAAGCGACCCGCCTGCACGCTGGCCGCGGCGCTGGCAAACGGCCGCAGCACACAGCGAGCGGACGGGATGATCGCACCGCCGGGCGCCGCCGCCGCCGCCTCCGTCGCTGCCGCGCCGCCCGCGTCCGCATCGGCACCGCCCCGCCTGCGGCCCCGCAGCACTCGAGACAGACCCAGGTCCTGAACCCAGGTCTGTCGCACCGGATCCAGCGACTGCGCGCCGGCGTCGGGCGTCGCTGCCGACCCATGGGTCACGACCACCACGGGCGCCCGCGTCGTGATACCCGCCACGCCCGCCACCTTGACCGACGGCTCCCCTACAAAGACGCTCCAGGGAACCTGGGCTGCTTCTGTACGACGCGCCCGCCGCCGCCATGGCGCACCCAATCGTGCCGATGCAAGGTTGCACGACACGATTGCAAAAAGGAGGCAAGAGCAGGGAGGGACGTGATGTAAGGACGTCTCGGAGATCACCGGCACACGTACGATCGGCGCGCGAGGGTCCCCCATGTGCCATGCGGGGCCCCAGTCGCCCTTGCTCGCACAGCGCTGCAACACACTACCAATCGAAACTAACGGTTGACTTCGTTGGCTTGGTGCGCATAGAAGACACGAAATCAACCGCTTACTAAATACAGTCGGCGCCAACAAGGACTAGATCCGTACCCTAACCGCAGACGCGCGCGCAGCCCTCCGCAATCTGAGTCCGACCCCCAAGCAGATTCGGCCCGGCAGATCCCCCCTCTGCTGCCGTCCTGCACAGCACGGAGCCACCACGCGTGATCGCTGCACAGTGAGTGTCAGTGTTGAGACGCACCAGGCGTGGGTTTCGCAGCCGCCGCCTGCCGCTTGGACGCCGCCGCCGCCCCAGGGGTCGCTGCCGCCGCCGCTGCCGCCGCCGCGTCCAACCGCTCCACCAGCCCCCCGGCCTTGACCCACTGCGTGGCCGCCGTCACATCGTCACGCAACCGACTGCACGACTGCGTCGCATCCATCAGGGTCTCCTGCACAGCGGGTGCGGACGGCAACTGGATGCCGAACGGCGCGCCACCACCCGCACCGCCGCCCGCAGTGCCACTCCCGCCGCCGCCTGCCACGCCGCTGCCGCCAGCGACGGCCGCGGCACGGCCCGGGTGCAGCAGCGGTGGTTTCCCAGCACTGCCGGGTCGCACGCCGACATCCACATCGTCGTCCTCGTCGTCGTTCTCATCAGCGGTAGAGCGTGCGGGGGTGTGACTCGCGCCGCCGACCCCTTGCCGCACGGCAGAATTGCCGGCGGCAGGGCGCACTGCGACAGCCGGCAGTGGCGGCGCGGGAGCTCCCAGCACCGGTGCGACGGCAGCCACGCCCCCGGCGGCCGCCGCGGATCCTTCCGGCCCGGGCACCTCTGTCCGGGTGCGCCTCCGCGGCTGCCGCTTGGGTGCCTGCCACAGCACACGCTCTCCCTGGAGTGCCACCGTGCCCTGGACGTACACGGCGCTCGCCAGGCGGGGGACCGCGGCGGCAGCGGGTGAGGCTGCCGCCGCCGACGCCGGCAGCGCCGTGGCCCCGCCTTCCAACGGCACTGTCGGCGGCGCCGTCACCTGGCAGCAGACCAGGTACGTACGTTGTGTAAGCCGGCGTCGGTCGGTCGGTGGTTTGGTCAATAAATGTGACGCCGGTATCTTCAGTAGTCTACTGAGCGATGTGCGCCAGCCTGCCACCCGCAAGACTTCCCCTCACCTCACCGCGCGGCCCCCATAACCGCCATGGTATCGCCCTTCGACGGTTCCCGCTCCGTCGCCATCCCTGACCACCCAACTCGACGGCAAGCCACCATTTTCCTCATCCCCCATATCGCCGCAACCAACCGACCAACCAACCAACCAACCGACCAACCAACCAACATGTGACCCTCGAACCCCTCCCGCCGTCGCCCTCACCTGCAACACGCCGCAGCGCCACACCAGCGGGCCCCGGGACACAGCAAGAGATCCGGCCTGCAGCCCCACCAGCAACGGCGTCACGGCAGCCGCCGACCCCGCCGTAGCTCCCTCATTGGACGAGGAGTGCCGCTTCAGCGCCCAGTCGCCATCCGCGGCTGCTCCGCCGCCAACGTTCGACGTGCGCTGGCCCACCCCCAGGTCCGCCCGCACTTCCGCCCAGCGCCCCACGCGGGACTGCACCTGGCAGGACAGCGAGGCGGGGGGCGCCGCCCAGGCCGGGGCTGAGCCGGGTGATTGGGCGGGTGCTGAGGGCGTGGCCGTGTCGGAGGTCGCGTCGGAGGCGCGGTCGCGCTGGCCGCGGCGGCGGCGGCGGTGAAGCCAGGAGGAGGACGAGCAAGCCGCGGCCGAGAGGTCGGCCGGGGGACACCAGTCCAGCCGGGAGCGCAGAACGGTGTTCCTGCGCGCCGGGGGAAGGGAGCGGCCGAAGAGGTCAAGAGGCTGATGGAGTGTATAGAATGTGTGGGGGAGATCCAGAATGGGATTGCTTAGGGGAGGTATGGGGCCTAGGGAAAGCATGGGGCGTAAGGGAAGTATGGGACTAGGGAAAGTACGGAAGTGAACGAACGCCGCGTACACGGACGCAGCACGCTCAAGAGGGGACGCGAGGGAGATGCCCGGTGCTGCTTTCAGACCCCTGATGATTCGTATCCCAAATGCGATTCCCCGCAATACGAGCGGATTGAGAGGCCAGAACTGAACCGCAGAGCTGCATTGCACTGGGCGTGATTTGCGCACCTGGACCATTCCCCCCTCCCTCCCTCCATGCATAAAGAGGTGTCGCACGGCGTTTTAACCCCAGGGCGGTAGTGTGCAATGCCGCAAGCGAGGGGTAGATAAAACGTGCGGCCCGGGGGCTCAGTCTGCGGCGCGCATCAGCCGGACTGCTCATCGAGGGGCTGGGGAGGCACCTCCCCGCCCGAGCAGCCCGGATAGTTTGGCGCCGGTACACGTCGTCCTCTGAGCGTCGTGCCAGCCGCAGGAATGTGTGTTGCCCTGCTTGTGAAACGCTCACTGCGCGCAACGAGACTGCGTCTGTGCCCCAAGCGAGGAATGGCGCATGCGTGCGCGATGTATATGTAATAAACTATTGTTATTGAAGGGGAGAGACTACGTACCAAGCAACTACTCACCTAACTCACCATGTTTGCCTTGTGAAGATGATGAGCTTGCGCCAGACCCAGGGGTCCCGCAGCAGGGTCGGGAAGGCTTGATGTTGTACGACTTTTGCTCCCCGTGGCCGTCGGCCCACTTCAGCGTATCACGTGCCGGTCCATCCGGATGACCCTTTCCCCCAAACGGTCATCCGGATGAACCGGCACGTGATACGCTGAAGTGGGCCAACGGCCACGGGGAGCAAAAGTCGTACAACATCAACTCTTCCCGACCCTGCTGCGGGACCCCTGGGTCTGGCGCAAGCTCATCATCTTCACAACGCAAACATGGTGAGTTAGGTGAGTAGTTGCTTGGTACGTAGTCTCTCTCCTTCACAAATGATCGATGATTTATAACATATATATCGCGCATGCATTCACAAGACCCCCAACGGTGAGTGTAAGACCGGCGCTACCCACCTGCTGAGCTGCATCCTGGAGGTGGCGCACAGGCTGTAGCTGCCGGGGTCGGCCGCCGCTGCTGCCTGTGCGGTCCGGGGAAAAGGAGCGAATCGGTCAGGTTGGTTGGCATGCGGCAGGAAGAAGGAAAACCCAGCGCCCCTCGGCATGTTAAAGCGGGGTAACGAGCAACGCAGCCAAGACAGCAGACCTTTGGCTGTCAGCGATGACACGCGGGGTCCGCTATAGCCCTGACGGCAGCAACAATCTTCTGGGATACGTGCACAAGAATGTGATCAGCCAGGATTCAATGGGCACGCACTGGCTGCGATGCAGTGTTGACCGCTTGACCTGCTCGGAGTAACGTAGACATCGCTGCGGTACAGGTGCTTCCTAGCGACCCACGGGTCACGTACCAGGTCGGCCCGCTGCGCCAGCAGCTTCCCAATCCGGGCTCGCCCGCTCAGCACAGCCCACCAGGAGTCCCCGCTACCGTGGGCGACAACACGATCCAGCACCTGGCACGAACGGGCATTCGATGAGGAGGTCAGGGGCTACCAGGACCGAGCGCATGAGACCCACCGAGTGCTGGGACTAGGTAGAGGGATTCTGTTTGCAGATCATGACGCCAGCGAAAATTGATGCCGACGCTGGAATCAGGACGGAGTTGCACTTGCATGGGGAAGGTGTCGGGAAGGTGTCAATACCTAAACCCTAGCGACGACGGACTAGCGACGACGGGGGTGTCATGCGCAAATCCTGAAACCCCTCTGCTCTAGGGTACAACGCCATGTTGTGAATCACAAGGCATGCAAGCCTTGGTTGGGTGTGGCAATGCCGGGCTTGTGAATTACAGTGCGTGGGTATACGTGTGATGGTCGCAAAAGCGGCCATATGACGTTCACGAGACTCGGAAAATCCTGCATACTTGGGGCAAAACCCCGGCATAGTACTCCGCACGAAGCCGAGAACTACAAGCTAGCTTACCAAGCCGCCCTGGTCCTGGCAAAGGGATGGAAGCCCCGGAAGAGAAGGCCGCCCCGGCAACTTCAGTGCTTGCGCTGCCAGGATGAGGTGCGGACGTGACAAGCCGGAGCCTGCCAAAAGTGATAGCGGAGCAGGATCGGAAACAGGCGACGCCAGCGCTCCGTCCGAAGCCGACGCGGATGCAAAAGACGTGCCCCAGTATTGCGCAGGCACGGTGCGGCGTATCTGATGCGCAAGAACTGCTTTCTCGGGAACAATGCCCAAGGGTGTTAGTGGAGGCGGCGACAGTGTTGTGGCTGACATGACGGCAACTTCGCTGAAATCAATTGGTAATGACTTCCCCGAGTCCAATTGTATTTTGCAGCGTCAAGTCGAGACAAAGACAGGCAAAGTGTACTACGCTGGGTTGGCTTGACGAAATGAAAGATAGCTATGGAATACACACGGATGACGATAGCTGGGATTGCTTGTTGCGTCTCGGGCAAATACATTAAGAAAGAACCTGGTCGGCGGTATTCCCCTTACTGCACTTCATCGTTATCATAATCCTTCCAACTCCAATGAACATGAAGGGTTGTTCAAACGGCTTGCGATTCTGGCGGTATTCGGCAGGTTGGTGCCGTATTGAGTTTGTCGTAACTGGGAGGCCCGAGATCAGAATCATTGAAGGTGGGGGAGGACCACCATTGAGAAATTGTCCCAGGCAGCTCAAGCATACTGTGACCATTCTAACTCCTTCGTCAGCAACAATGGCCGTCGCGATGCGTGCCCAGTGGTGAGCAGCGGTCGTCTGCAACGCCGTCCCTCCTACCATGCTTGCACGCCGAATTGTGGCCGCATAGGCAGTGCGCACATTTAATTGACCATGTGGATGATCTGGTTGGAATCCCCAACTAGCGATGCCAATTAACATGGATATGCTTCGGTCATGACGAAAAATGTTGTTGCCCCCTTTTGGTCCGCGGCGCAGCGCCAAGGTGCAGGCTGCCCGCCCTGCCCGCGCCACCACCGTTGTGTGCCGCGCCTCGGCTCAGTCGCGCCGCGAGGTCAGCAATTTGGTTGTCCTCGATGGGGAGTCGTTGTCGAGTTCTTAGGTTGGAAGGGGAGTCTGAGTGTAGGAGTAATGAATGCAATGTTGGGCGCCTAAATTGATCTTTAAGTGAGATTATTTATGCTGGGTTTCCATGTCAGCAAAGATTGCTCGTGTTACGCGTGTATCGGGCCCGGTGGTGGTACCTCTCCTCAGCTGACCTGAGGCACCCCATCCTGCCATGTTCTTCTTTCCGACGTCGGTTCTCCTCTTCGCGCGAATTGTGATGCATGCAGCTGCTGGGCCTGGGCTTCCTGCTGGGCGCTGCTGCCCTGGCCCCGGCTGCCAACGCTGGCGTGGTAAGAAGGGAACTTTTGAGGTTGTCGCTGCCTATCTGGTTATGTCCATTGAAGGTTAAGGCTCTTGCAGCGAGGAACACATCTGCTCCGTAGCCGCCGGGGTGCGTGGCTGTGTAGCCCTTGTCACAGTAGGACTGTCACCCTCTGTCACATGCCAACGCGACCGCGCTCGATGTGCATTCATCATTCACTCGTCCACCGCGCCCGTACCTGTCGTCCTTCTTTAGGTCGAGGACCTTCTGGCTAAGACTGAGGCCAACAAGGCGCTGAACAACAAGAAGCGCCTGGCGACCAGCTATGCCAACCTTGCCCGCAGCCGCACCGTTTACGACGGCACGTGCCAGTTCCCGGAGAACTTCTTCGGCTGCGAGGAGCTGGCGTTCAACAAGGGCGTCAAGTACATTGCTGAGGACCTGAAGATTGAGTGCGAGGTGAGCCGTGATTTGGATCGTTGATAGACAAAGATTTGAGGCGCAGCCGGATAGATTAATGTGGAATGAGGGTGGCCATTTGATGACATGACCGTTCATGATCGATTCGTCACATGTCCTTGCGGCCTGCTGCTCCATGGATGCACGGTTGGAAATACCTCAATACTGAATCGCGTGCTTGCCCATGGGTTATCGGATTGCAGGGCAAGGACGCCAAGTCCTGCGGATCCAAGTTCACCCTCCGCTCCAAGTAAACGACCGGCGCAGACATGGATGCTAGCGGCTGGGGAGTGCGGCTTTGATGTGGGGGGCTGCACAATTTCGTTCATGCAGTTTTGGCGAGAGGGCGATGTGCATGTACGGCAGCAGCCTGGCGCACATGGGTCGACCCGCAAGGGTTTTGGGCAATGCACGTGGCGTGTGTCCAACATGAGAAGATAATGCGTACTGGCACCGTGCTGGAGCAGTGCGGGTGCCGCGTCCCGTGAATGCACGGCATACGGTGCCTCTTGGCTGATTGCCACTGACCTCGTGGGGACGGGAATTTTCAGCTATTGGAAAAAGCGAGGTGTTTTTGCCTCCGCTCTGTTTCTCTGTAATATTCGCGGATACCCATCAGGATTGTATGTCTTTTCCCTTCAGCCGGTCTGGATCCATTCCATTTGAACAACCAAAGATACTTTAGCCGCAATTTTATTGCAAGTGAAGGAAACAAGTATCCGACTGCAGTAGAGAACATTCTCCGCCGGACTAACAGAGTGTAGAACATACTAAATCAGCTTGGATATGTGTTGGAGAGTAGGAAAAATACGCAACGCTGGTGGAGTAAGGGACCGGCATATGACATGGAACGGTCATTTTGAAAAAATAGATTTGCTTAAGCATGGCAATTTGGGCAGGTCCAGCCCCTGACTGTGAGTTCTAGGCCCATGGGCCAACTGACGCCGTCAAGCATTCTGTAAAATGACTGTCCTTCCTGTATCGACTTTTGATTATAATAGTATTCAGAATGTAAAATACGGGCAACATTTTGGCTCCCCGAAATCTATTCATAAGGCCCAATGGCCCGATTTCCCCCTGGGCCGAAGGCAAAACTCAGTCATTCTACTGATAGTGATTGTAGTATACCATAAACAGTCCACGGCAGCCGCTCTAGCGCGTCTGACTGTTTACGGGTGCTACGTAGAGTAGGGTTAAACGCTCGTGACCATAGCAAGATGATGGCCAGCGCATTCGCGCCAGGCAGCAAGTGCGCTGCTACTGGGCGTGCTGCCGCAAGTCATGTGGCCGCGCCAATTGTGCCGACTGTCGCGAGTAGGGCGCCATCGTGCTCTCATCTGCCGCTTTCGCGGTCAGTTGCACCATTTGTCTCGCAGCAGCCAGCCCGCAGAAATGCGGTATCGACCGCTGGCCCAGCTGCCAGTACAGCAAGCACTGTAGCCCAGCTGGTACATCAGAACAGCAAGCCGATGAAGGTTATCGTAGCGGGAGCGGGCATTGGCGGACTCGTCCTGGCTGTGGCATTGTTGAAGCAAGGCTTCGAAGTTCAGGTTTTTGAGCGCGACCTAACGGCTATCCGCGGCGAGGGCAAGTACCGGGGACCTATTCAGGTAAGCTCGCGCGATGCACGACGCACGAGTACAGGTGCATGTGTTTCCGTTATGAATGTTTCCTGCGTTGCCGGATGATTGTAAGGTGCCGGATCTTCGCGCAGTCTTCGGGCGTTCCTTTGTACCGCCTGCCCCGCTTCCGCACCACGTGGAAGTGCTTACGCGATTTTATTGGTGCACAGGTTCAAAGCAATGCACTGGCAGCCTTGGAAGCCATTGATCCAGAGGTCGCAGCGGAGGTCCTCCGGGAGGGCTGCATCACCGGCGACCGTGTGAATGGCTTGTGCGATGGCCTTACTGGAGAGTGGTAAGCGTGTCTAAATACGTTGCAATAATCATCGGCGTTTGCCCTGAAGTTGCGCCAATCTCAACTGTGGTGTTGCCACGTCGTCTCGCTGACGACGCCTCGGCTGCGCGATGCCCCGGGTCGTCAGGTACGTCAAGTTCGATACTTTCCACCCAGCAGTAAACAAAGGCCTCCCAGTGACGCGGGTCATCAGCCGCGTGACCCTGCAGCAAATTTTGGCGAAGGCGGTGGAACGGTGAGTGCCTGCGGTCCTACAGGCAGGGCAGAGTATGTCATGGATGGGTGCCTTGCTTCCACGTTTGAAAGTTGGGGTTCGCTGCCCTCCAATTTGGCCACTTCACTGTCGCCAACACTCGGCCTTCACCCATGTCTGTCGGGCATCTAGCGCCTCGAGGTTGACTCGGTTGCAACGTAATCGTTAGGAACACGATTGCGCACTGTTTGTTAGCTGGTGACGCCGGTAAAGACGGCCGGGAGAAGCGCTGAGGTCGATCAAACACATGAGCAAACCGTGGGCTCGGCCCCTGCATGGTGCGCAGGTACGGCGGGCACGGCATTATCCAGAATGGCTGCTGCGTCAGCAGCTTTGAAGAGCAGCCAAAGGCGACCGGCGGCACTGAGGTGCGTGGCCATGCCATGGGCGGCCCCCAGCTCCTTGTGCGGATGGCATAGGAGGACTGTGTGCTACAGCGTTCTGGTTCATTGAGAGGAACCTGTCGACTTGATTGACCGGTGCATGCGATGCGCACCCGCCGGTGTACTGCACCGAACGGTACTGCTTTAGAGGCCTGGTGACACCCCTTGGGAGTTCGACACGTGCAGCGGCGAATGCTGGTGCTGAGCGCAGGTTGCACCAGTCAACCAGCAAACCCATCCCTCTCTGGTGATGTTCGTTCCTGGGACCTCCGTTTGCAAGTCATCAACTGCGCGCACCCACGTGGCATTCCCCATGCAACCAGGTGGTGGTCCGGCTGGAGGACGGCCGATCGTTCACCGGGGATGTACTGATCGGCGCGGACGGAATCTGGTCGAAGATCCGCAAGCAGCTGATCGGGGAGACGAAGGCCAACTACAGTGGTTACACCTGCTACACCGGTGCGTACGGTTTGCCATGGTGAAGAATTTATGTGAGGGTTTAATAGGATGGGCCTTACCTGGCATATTAGCGCGTCGCTGCCGTTGTGGTCTTTGTTTGCCATGGCATCTTGGCAGGCAGCGCTGCACAACGAACGAATGAGATTCTGAGCAGGTGCATGCAGGCCGTTTCAGGGATGTTCATGGGTTCATTTTCTTGAATGACTGGCTGGTGTGAGGCAACAGTCGATGTCATCCGTCTGTTCGCTGGGAGTGAAAGGCTAACGTTGGCTTCTGACATTGGCCAGGTATCTCGGATTTCACGCCGGCGGATATCGACATTGTGGGCTATCGTGTCTTCCTGGGCAACGGACAGTACTTCGTCAGCAGCGACGTGGGCAACGGGAAGATGCAATGGTGAGGCGCCCCTTGCGCGCCGGGTTCGGAATGACGCTTGGCACTGAGCTTGTGTGGGATGCACCGCACGGGTATGACGTCACTATCGGTTGCTTGTGTGACTGTCTTCGAGTTGGACGGTCAGATGAGTGACATGCATGTCTGACCGGGCCTAGCACTGGCCATGGGCTGCTATGGGTCTAACGCTGGTCAACGGCCTGTGTATGTGCTTGACGGCACGTGCAGGTTCCTTCGCATTGGTTTCACGCTCTCCCTTGCACATACTCATACACTCATACACTATATCACGTGTGCATGGCATGGAGGAGAGCCCACCTGTGCAATGAGGGCGCGGCATCTGGGCTGTTCCGGTCACTAGTCCTGGGCGGGGCCGAACGCATGCAGCCCGCTGATGGTTGGCAAGGACGAAAATGTATTCCTTACGTGGATCCCTGACACATCCAATCCATTTTGCCACTGAGCCATCCATCAAAACGCGGAAAGGAGCTGCATGTGTTTTTAACGGAATCATGGGGTTTCATATCCACGGGAACCTAGCGCAGTCTGAGATGTATTTCCAGCGCCTAACTGTTTTGTATGACGGCAATATGTGATGTCAATGGCTGTCGGCCAACTACTTGGCACGGAGATTTGCATGGGCGCATCGGTTCGTCAGCAGTGATGGCGCGACGTTGGGGGTGTCTCTATCGATGGTCCTCGGGCGGGGTCGAGCATATGCATCCCGCTAATGGTTGGCAAGGACGAAATTTTATTCCTTACGTGGATTCCTGACACATCCAATCCATTTTGCCACTGAGCCATCCATCGAAATGCGGGACTGACTTGCATATGTTTCCAAACAAGACCTCGTTCACCACAAGGCACGGGCGGTTTCATGGGCACATCGGTTTGAGCTAGACACTGATGAACACGAGGATTACTCGTTTCGCCCCTCGGATTGTACAGGTACGGCTTCCACAAGGAGCCCGCCGGTGGAACGGATCCGGAGGGCACCCGTAAGGCCCGACTGCTTGAGATTTTCGGCCACTGGAACGACAACGTCGTGGACCTCATCAAGGCGACTCCGGAGGAGGATGTGCTGCGCCGCGATATCTTCGACAGGTACGCGCAGCACACAACTGTTTTTTGTATAATTCAGGCAAATGCCGCGGCGTTACATGATCGTATCACGGGTCCTCGTGCAGCTCATATTCTGTTGTTTCCTTCCTCATTGCGCTCTATGACCACTCCGCAGGCCGCCGATCTTCACTTGGGCCAAGGGCCGCGTGGCGCTGCTTGGCGACTCGGCGCACGCCATGCAGCCCAACCTGGGCCAGGGCGGCTGCATGGCCATTGAGGATGCGTATGAGCTCGCCATTGACCTCTCGAAGGCCGTTGAGACCGCCAACGGCGACGCGGCGGCCGTGGACATCGGCCAGGTCCTCTCCCATTACCAAAAGAACCGCATGATGCGTGTGTCTGCGATCCACGGCATGGCTGGCATGGCGGCGTTCATGGCCTCAACTTACAAATGCTACTTGGGTGAGGGCTGGAGCAAGTGGGTGGAGAGCCTGCGCATCCCGCACCCTGGTCGCGTCGTGGGCCGCCTGGTGATGCTGCTCACCATGCCCGCTGTGCTGGACTGGGTGCTGGGCGGGAACACCGACCACGTATCGCCCAACCGCGTGGCGTACTGCTCCTTGGGGGACAAGCCAAAAGCCTTCGCCGAGAGCCGCTTCCAGGAGTTTCTGGCCGATGACGCATCCATCGTCAACTCGTCCCATGCGGACTGGCTGTTGGTCGCGGAGCGCGCGGTGTCGGCGGGCTCTGACGGCGACGCGAACAGCTCATGCGAGTGCAAGGGCGTTTACCTGGGCGACCAGCCAGCGCTGGTGGGCCGCAGCGGTTCGTCGGCGGACCCTGAGCTGACTGTGGACGATGTCCACGTCCACGAGCGCCATGCGCAGGTGTGGCACGCAGCGGCGGGCAGCGAGGCCGGCGCCGCGGCGGGCAGCAACAGCAGTGGTGGCTACTTCCTGCGGGATCTGGGTTCCGGGCGTGGGACCTGGGTGAACGGACAGCGGGTCCACGACGGCGCTACGGTGCAGCTGTGGCCCGGCGACGTGGTGGAGTTCGGGCGGCACCCCAGCCACGAGGTGTTCAAAGTGAAGATGCAGCACGTGACGTTGCGAAGCGATGAGCTTCAGGGCAACCGGTACAACACGCTGATGGTGGGAAAGATCCGGAAGCCCATGGGCGCTGAGTCCGAGCAGCAGCAGGCCCCGCAGGACGGCAATGGCTTGGGCAAGCTCGTGGCGGCGTAACGCAGGGCTGGGCAGCTCGGACGGCGCGAGGAGAGCAATTATCTATGTGAGCGGCGGCGTACATCTGCGGGCGTCTAGCGGTGGTGGCAAGCCTCCGGTGCAGGGCCTGCGGAAGACGCAGAGGATGACTTGCCGCCAAGTTCCAAGTCGTGCAACGCGCCGAATCTGTTGGAGACCGGAAGGAAGCTGCGCCATTTGGATAGACGGCGCCGGGGCTTGGCATGCTGGAAGTTTGGTCGTATGTATGACGATGGCTTGCGTGAGAGTGTACGGCGAAGAATTATGAGACGCATAACAGCGTTGCGCGTCCTGGCCATTCCTCGTGGTGAGTCGGTTCGGCTGGCTGATCTTGCCGGCCGATGGAAGTCAACGAGAGGGGCAGCAGAGGTGCGTTAGGGAGCGAGTATGTGAGCTTCCTGAGCGTCGAGGGTCGAAGTCACCTATGCGGATCTAAAATATTTCCAATACACTATGCGCCTTGAACGCCGCTCGTACAGGCGATGGGTTGTTGCGTATACCAGTTCCTCACAAATCTCGAGACTGATGAGTAGATCAAGCGTTATAATGTACACCACCGCGCCGTACCGCTCGTTGTGGAGATTGGTCGAAAGCGGGCAGAGAATAGCACAAGACTCGCCTAGCCGTGTATGAGCAACTGTCAGAAGCTTGCTGTAGGATTTGAAAACGCCGCGTCAGGTTATGAGTGGTGAAGACGGTCGCCCTTGAGAAGGTCTTCGAGCTATCAAGGGCAGTCTCGAGCAAGTGTGAGTGTGTGTCTCACCAGTTTTATAAGTGCGTGTTATGTTGTGGTGGTTAGTTGTTTCCGTGGTGGCAGTAACTGATGACGCGAGTGGCGATGAGGACGTGAACACGGTTCATCGTCGGTGCAAGGGTGCGTCAGCGGGAGCGGGGATTGACGCAAACAAACATGGGCGAGGTGTAGATGGGTGCCAGGGTCATTGCCCTCACGGTCAGGCACGTACACCACGTGCCTATCGTCGCGGTTGCCGCGCCGCCCTGCGCCTGGGGCTTTTGTGTATGTTATGATGGTTGGTCCCGTGGTTGTTTGATTGACGCTTTTCCTTTTTGCGTGATGGCGGAGAGACGCCGGTTGCCTAGAGCTGTACGCGGCGGCACGTGGGCAGGCGGGCGCACTGCGAGTTTCGGGTATTGTTTGACTCTTATGGCAGAGCGCAGTTGGAAAGGGCGAGGGAGGAAGCTCGCTATCGCACCCGGGGCGGTGGCTGAATGCCCCCACGGGTAGCCCGCCGCGACGGTCTTGTCGCCGGCGATTGACGGCGGGGAGCCAGAGAGCAGCTGATGCGTGCCGTGGGTGGGCGGCAATTTCATTTTTTGATGTCCTCGGCGGACGCTGTTGCACGCCGAGTGCGTCAGTCTTTCGTTGGGCGGTCTTGTGCCTGGGTTACGGACTGCTGCTTGCATGTGTAGTGGGCTGGAGGTCCACTCTTGATTGGGCCTGTTTGACGGCATTGATTTGTTGTTTCAGTGGGATGGGAGAGAAGAACAAGGCATAATTGGGTCCATGTGGCAACGCTGGCCGATTGCCAATGGCTTCCACTACCGTTGGTCAAGCCAACTGTTGCTGCGGTCACACACTGTATTCTGTAACAGAAAAGTCATGAAGTCGCATTTTGTGTAGTGCCGATTCCATTCCGGAGCGAATAGTAGCTGCTCTGTAGGAAGGCCAGCGACGATGGATGGTAAGCCGACCAGACCATACCCCAGGATCCCCAAATAGCTACTCGCGCGCGAGGCCTAGCTGGCCCGGGGGAGCTAAGCCAGTTAGGCCTCCCTTGCCCTTACCATGCGCCCAAAGCTAGATGTAACCTTGCCGTGTTCGGCACTGCAGATTTGTCCGGGACGTTATAGATGCCTGCATCCGTCCAGCACACCCGCAGACCGGCATCAATACGTAGTTCCCGGCAGGGATGTGTGGGACTTGACCGTTTCGCTAAGTAACGATTTCCTCTGCTGAGGATATCCACCATGGTGTGCGAACGTGTCAAGCGTGATGCTGAGATCATGAAGAGAGAGAGAGTCGCGAGAAGTGCGCGCCAGCGTAGGCCGCAATCGTTGTCGCTGAACCTGGATCGCTTTGCGACGAATGATGACGGAGAGGTATGCCGACGATAGGGTGCCTGTGGGTAGCAAAGAAACGTATGCACCGTCACCCACATCGCCAAGCCTGCCTGGGTTTGGATCGTTTCTTCGAAAGGCCCCGATCCCCCCTGCTAATGTGCCCGCAAGGCATACCGAACCCTGGTAAAAGTTGCTGCCTGCCAATCTTTGCCTGCAGCTGAGCGCCCCAGCTATGTCATATCCTGGCTGCCAGTCAGGGCAGTAACTGTTTCCGTACTACAAGCACCCAGGTCCATCAACGGCCGTCCTGCGTGTAGAAGTACAGCCTTCGACAATAAGATGATGCTGTTCAATGTCATCGTAAACCATAAGACAACTGTTTAGGTTACGAATTTTTGAGACAGAATTGCAAACCGTGGGGGCCGTTGGCGTTATGGTAAACTATACAGCTGTCGCTGATAGTGCACCCTAACACCTTAGGAACTTTTGTTGCCTGACTACATTTAGCTATGGACAATGAGGTGGGCCTCCCGAAACTGTCGCAAGGTCATCACGTTCTCTACTTATAGCTGACGAGACCTTCAAAATCTAGGTGATGGCTGTTGGATCTCCGAAGAGCCGAGGCAGAGGAGGCTCTGACGCAAATGGGTAAGGCGGCCGTTCGGTCAACAGGCCCGAGACCGTGTATTGCTGTTTGTTCCTTCTGATCTAAAGGTCCAACCATTTTCATTGCTTGTAGCAGAAGACACCCTGCCTCTCGGTCCGGGTCCAGGTGTGGATTGGGTTGCAGGTTCCGATATTGGGGGTTATGCTCTCTTTTGATCACTGGAAGTATTGTTGTTTGTCAAGAGTGTGACCTGGATGTAAACTGTGACTTGGTGATGGCGACCGATGGCGGAGTCTGTTGCGCACTGTCGGCTTCTCCTGACCGCTTGCTGACATCATTTCTCAGCACCCCCCTTTCCTGCGGCTTGGCAGGTCCCGGTCTGGGTCGGCAGGTGGCTCCCCCGTGAGGTCCCGGTCCAGGTCTCCGCGTTCCAGATCGCACTCCCGCTCCAAATCTCGGTCTCGCTCTCGAAGCAAAAGCGGCGGCAGCAGCCACAAGCGCAGCCCAAGCCGGAGCCGCAGCCGGAGCAGGGGAAAGAGCCTATCACCTGCGCGCAACAAGCGACGATCTCGCTCGCGTTCCCGAAGCCGGTCGCGGGCGGCAGCAGGGCGGCGGGGCAGCGATGGTGGGAAGCGCAGCAAAAGCGCTAGCCGGAGCCGCAGCCGCAGCCGCTCCCCAGCACGTAAGCGCACCCGGACAGGCACCGGCAGTCACCGGAGCCGCAGCCGAAGCCGCTCCCCGCCTTCGAGGTACCGCCGGCGCAGTCGCAGCCGCAGCAGGTCGCGCTCCCCAGCAACCCGGCGGCACCGTTCCGTGGGACGGCGGCGGTCGAGCCGGAGCCGCTCCCCGATGGTGAAGCGCTGGGTCAGTCGGTCGCCGCCAAGGCGGCAGCGCAGCAGGTTGGTCGGAAGGGCGCGCCATGGCGGGTGTGGTTCCGGGGTTCGATGCATCGTTCCAGTGGCGATCAGTAACCGTGCCATTGCTCAGGGGAAATAGGCATTCACATCGCGCATGACCATGTCAGTGCGAAGAGGATGGAAGAGGTTGGGGGGCCGGGGGAGTTTCCTGGGTGGTTTCGTCCGCGGGCGTTTTGGTAGGACACATAAGTTTGCTGATTGGGAGTAGGAAGCGGACTGCAGGCGTCATGCTTCATCAGAACGTTCCCGTGCATCACCAGGGGGCTCAACGCGTTTAGATGCCGCAGATGGCAGATATCTGACAGCAGCGCGGTCCCAATCCCTCGACGGTCCAAATCCCTGACCACCCTCTGACCTGCACGACATCTCCCAAGAGCAATCGCCTCACTGCAGCACACGTCATGCGACACGACGCATGCGCACACGCCGATCCTTGGCTTGGGTCGGGCGGGTCTCTTCTCTAAACACACGCCGGCAGCTCACGTCCCTGCTGCATAGCTGGATTCGGTGCGAGGGCTGCGACATCAACACGCGCGACTGCGGATCGGCGTCTGCCTCACTGCTGTGCTTGTGACATTACTTGTAAGATCAATACAAATATAGCTTGCAAAGGGTAACAAACGTCCCCAGCCGCCAGCCAGCACTAGTTCCGCACTCCCTTTCGGTCGCACTGGCCCACGCCCGCTTGTCCCAAGCGTCGAGTACACTAGCCCCTGAGCTTCGGAGCTGCTTTTTCCGGCTCTTGCACATCGGCGGCAGGGCCTCGCGGCACACGTCGCTGCATGCCCGGAAGCGCTGCTGCGACCGCGCGCGATTGCCCCTGCCGGGGGCAACCCCTGCGCACACGTGGGGTTGCGTCGCCGGTGCGTCGTGGTGGCGATCAGCCGGCGGCGCCATGGCGGGCGGCGGCGGGGGCGGGGGCCAGTGCGGCGCCGCCGACCGGCCGCCCGCCGGGCTTCCTCTTCCTGTGGGGCTTGGTCGGTAGGCTTACCACGGCCTTCCTGCGGCGCCGCGAATCGTTCCTGCGGGACATCTTGAGGTAGAGGGCGCCGGCTGCGGGATGTCCGCGGCGCTGCTGGCAGCTTCCGGCGGCGGCGGTGGCGGCGGAGCCGGTTGTTACGGCGCCGCCGGCGGGGGCCGGTTGAAGCAAGTGGGCCCGTCTCGCAGTTTCACCGCCGGGCCGTCTAGCCGGCTAGCCGCTGAGTGAGCGCTCTCCGTGGCCCGTGCCCGACGGCCGCGGAGTGTACACTCGCGGCTGCGGGAAATGGCCGCAGCGGCCCTGCAACACCGGTTGCGGGGCCGCCGGACCCGCGGTGGTGACGCTGCACCCCTGCGGGTGGGGCACCGCCCGCCTCTTAGCCTGGTGGGCACGACGCTGTCTCGCCAACGGGTGTGTTGCTAGGAACTTGAGATGGTTGACGCGTGATGATGGCGATCAGCTGTGCAGGTGTTTGTTGCGTTGAGCCTTGCGTGTCGATTTATCAACGGCGGGCCGCGCTTCTTGCTGGGGACGTGCGGACGTGGGACACTTAGTTCGAGGGGCCGGATCACAGGCCTCTGGCCAACGCAGGGTTGAGCAGCAGCATGCCCCACCCAGAGACGGCCTGTTGTCAGAGGAGATCAGGTGAACAAGAGCCAGCGCAAAAGGGGTGGGACCACCCGCACGCTGGGGTTGGTCATTGCGACCATATCCACGCCAGCGCCGGTCAAGGCGTGGGGTCCCTCTTTGTGTGGCTGGCCTCTGATCTCTGCGATCTCTCTCATCTCTGCAATGCGCTACGGCGCCAACCCCAGCCCCAACTCCGCTCCGGCCGTGCCCTGCCCGGCGCCGTAGGTCTCGCGATCGGCCAACTGCTGGTACGACAGGTGGGCGCTCTGACCGGGATCGCGATCGGGAGCGGGACAAGGACCGCTCTACGCGCGACAAGGAGCGCGAGAGGGAGAGGGAGAAGGAACGCGAAAAGGAGAAGGAGCGTGAGAAGGAGAAGGAGCGTGAGAAGGAAAAGGAACGCGAAAAGGAAAAGGAACGCGAAAAGGAAAAGGAACGCGAAAAGGAAAAGGAACGCGAAAAGGAAAAGGAGAGGGACCGGGACGGCAAGTCGCGGGGTCGCGAGCGAGACCGTGACCTGGACCGGGAGCGTGACCGAGGCAACAGGGACAAGGACAGGGAGAAAGAAAAGGAGCGGGAGAAGGACAAGGAGCGCGACAAGGACAAAGGCAAGGAGGAGGACAAGGAGAAGGAAAAGCGCGATGACAACCGTGATCGAGATCGCGACCGAGAGCGGGAGCGCGGGCGGGATGACGACGACGTGCGAGTGGACAGTCGGACTAAGGCAAGTGGCTGGGGCCCGCGGGGCGCGCGGCGAAAAGGGGCGCGACAACGATGGTTAGTCGTTGGCAGCCAACACGGACAGCAGTGGGGAGGGTGTGGCCATGTTGCGGAACGGTGCGGATGGGTGCGGCAGTGCAGTACCGCACCAGGGGCGCACGCGCGACACACACGGCAGGTCTTGTGCGGCGCTGTCGCGCCTTCACTTCCCGGACCTTGCTCTGGCAGCAGCGCAGCTTGTATGTGTGTACCAATGTGAAGTATGATGACCAACGTACGGCCTCTCAAGCAGCGGGCGAGGCTGCGATGCATGCTGTCATACTTCTGGCGGCTGTTGTGTATGGCTCTGGTGACTCGAGAGGAGTGTGCTGTGCTGGCCGCCGAATACGGTTGCAGCAGAAATCGTAGCTGGGCCTGAAGCTACAGCGAGCCCAGGTGTCCAGCGCTATGTTCAATTCGCTCCTAAATCCCCTTCACTTCCCGATGCAGCGCCCGAGCTCGCGAGCTCCTTGCGCTGCCCGGCTCTCTGGGTCGGGGCTGTGTGGCCCGCGACGGACTCCAAGCCCCCCCCGCAAACCTGGCCCTAGTGCCTGTTCCCAAGGCGACCGCCTCGCAGCCGGCCTGCGTCCCTGCATGTCCATGCGGAACTGCATCCACATGGCCCACGACTTCACTGCGAAGCTGTAACAAGGGGGCTCATGGGGGCTTTGCCCCGTCGGGGTCCGGCAACTTTCCCGGCACGCAGCGTCCTGAACAGAGTCTGCGCTGGACCGGTGTTGTGGGCCGGATGCCCTGGGACGCCAACTTTCTCCCAACCCTACCCCAACCAATCTCCTATACCCCAGCCTTACCCCAGCCTTAATCCAACCTTAACCCAACCTTACCCCGCCTCGCCTCGCCTCCCGCCCGGGGCTCCCTCCGCAGGCGCTCGTCAAGGACTGCCTGATTGAGCTGGCGGAGCGGCAGCGCCTGCCCTGCAACATCTCCATCCTCAACGACTACATGCGCATCCGGGACCAGTGAGTGGTCGCGGGCGTGTCCAGCGCAGGAACCCGCCGTGCATGCGCCCCATGAGGCCGGCCGGACAGCCGGCGGCGGCGTTGGCAGGGCCCCTTGCCAACCTGTAACGTATGTTTCGCCCAGCCAGCCAAGTCACTCCGTTTGCGGCATGCCCGCCTGCACTTGCAACTTCGCCAGCTCGAACCCCTGCCCTCCTCGATGTCGTCTCCGCTCTTTGGCAGCCAACGCAGAGCCTTGTCCGTCTACCGAGGTGCGCCATTGCCCCATTCCTCCGCTCCTCCGCTGCAGCCGGTTCACGTACAAGTCGTGCGGCTTCGGGACGTTCACCATGTTCTGCAAGTGGTTTGAGCGGGAGGGCTGGCTGGCGATGGACCAGGAGCGCAGCAGCGTCGTCATCAGGTGCGGTCCGGTCGGGGGGTCGATACGGTTGTGCTGGGTGGGCCGGTCCAAGGGCCGATATGGGCCGGCCCGGGGGCCGATATGGGCGGCTGAGGGTGTCATGAGTAGGCCGTGGGAGTGTGCGGCTGTCTGGCTGGCCGAGGAATCGCAGCGCGTGCTCATCTTGTGCAGTCTGGTTCCAATGGCGCCGTTGGCGCTGTTGGTGCTACCACCATCCGAATTGGATGGGGATACCGATGGGGGATAAGGCCTGTTGCCCGAACGGCTCACGGCGACCTGCTGCTCCCGCTGTCACCCTCCCCTGACCTTGTGGACGGGTGCTGTGCCGGCAGTAAGGAGCGGAGCCCCCTACCTGCACCCAATCACCGTGCTCTCTCTTGTCTTTATGATGCTCCACCCGCCTGGCGACACCGCCATTCACCGCACCGCCCTGGAATCATGCGCTGGCAAGCTGGGCAGCGCGCTGCGCCGGCTTTCCCCTGTCCAGGGTGCAACGAAGATCCTGCACCTCCCCGCCCCTAACCCCGTCGTCCCCGCGACGGCTATCCTTTGCGGCTCCTTTTACTCGTGGACGCATGCCGCCTGTGTCCCCCGGTGTGGCAGTCGCACCAAGTTCGACCGCTCCACGGGCACCGGCCAGCCCGCCCCCAGCCGGCCCCGCACCTCACGGTCGCGAGAACGCTCCAGGGAGCGCAAGCGCAAGCGTGAGCAGAAGCACCGCAAGCGGGAGCGGGAACGCAAGCTACGGTCGGGGGACCGCGACCGGGAGCGGGACCGCGACCGGGAGCGGGATCGCGACCGCGGGGACCGGGGGACAAGGGAGGGTGAGGCGAAGGGCGGCGAGGGCGACGGCAAGGTCAAGATGGAGGGCGACGGCAAGGTCAAGATGGAGGACGGCAGCAAGGAGGGCGGCCGGTGGGTGCATGCAGGGAGGACTGGGCGAGGAGGGCTCGAGCGGCACTGCTTGGCGGTGGTGTGGGGCAGCCGCCCCGCGCGGTTGGACGAGCCGTGGGATTCTTGGCCTAAGAGGGCACTAGGACGGAATCGCGGCGGCGTTGAGACGGTGCTGCAGTCGCACGCGCGAACAAGCGGACCGGCACTGGACGGGATTGCACGACGCGCTGCGACACAAAGCCGGCGCATCAATAGCCGTACAGATGAAACACTGCCAACCCTGTCATTATCCTATTCCTCATCGCCAAACGCAGCGCCGGCGTGACCCCAGTTGGTTGTCTAAGCCCCTGCAGCCTGCACCCACCCCGGCCTGTGAGATGCGCCGTGGGAGGTCCGAACGCACGTGAAGCCGGCTGCTCCCTCCTCGCCGCCTGGGCCTCACAGGTCGGCGACCAAGTCGCGGTCCCGCTCCCGGTCGCGGTCGCTGTCGCGGTCCCCGCGTCGCAGCGGGTCGCCGCCGCCCCGCCGGGTGTCCCGGGACGTGCCCCGCGAGTCGGAGCGCTGGCAGCTGGACCCCACCGCCCCTAACGCGCAGGCGGAGCAGGAGCGCTGGAAGATGGACGTGGACAAGGCCTGAGGTGCTGAGGCGGGGTGCAGGCGCGGACCTGCCACGCGGGGCCGCACACATAGATATACACAGAGATACGCACAGAGATATACACAGGGGGCCACGTGCCAGGCCGTGGTCAGCTCGACGAGACCCGATGGCCCGACATGCTGCTTTGGTGAGGCGAGGCGTTCGTTGGGCGTGGGTGTGTGGAGATGGGCTTTCTGAGAGCCCGGCTGACACAGCGGCCGGGCCAGCGTCGGGTTCTTCGTGGCAGCGGCGGCGGGGAGCGGCGGGCGATGGACGCTTGAGGACTGTACCCGCGACGGATGCAGCGGTCAGCGCAGCGTTGGGCGTTGGGGGATAGGGGATAGGGTTCTACATACAGCGGTAATGCAGTCGTGAACAGCCGTCGGCCGTCACAGTCCTGGACCGTCGGGCCGTTGAGCTGCGGAGCGTTCATGGGCACGGGGGCATCGAGGCCCCGGAGCGCCAAGCTGGCATTGCCACCGCTCGATCAAGGCGTGTATATACCGTAATAGCGTTTCACTGCAGATACGACACATGAATCAAATGGGAAAGGCGACAACGCGGATGTGCGCCTCGTGCAGCGGCGCGACCGGGGTCGCACGTTTTGCTGCTGTGTTGTGTTCGGGGGGAAGGGCTTGCCGCCTCCCGTCGTAGCGTAGGATCGGAGCTTATGCGGCAGATCGTTATGAATATAGCACTGAGGCACCTCGCAGCCATCGCGAGTTGCGGTGCATGCGACGAGCTTGCGCACGGCGATGGGGGCCCCCATGACCCAGGCGGCTGCGGGTGTGTTGCGCGTTGCTGGCGACGGCGTGTGGCTGGTTTCGGTGGGCCTTTAGGGACAGCCAGGTTTTTACGACGGCGGAATGTCCCGGTTGCGCACCTCAATGTAGCAGCTGCCCCCTTGCGGCGGTGCTGGATGTAGGGGTTGGTTATATTATGTGATACGGGCACCACGCCTTGCGGAAGGGACCACAGGCGCAGGTGCCGCGTCCCCGTTGCGCGGCAGCTGCCGTTGGCGGGGGCGCTTCGCACCGCGGGCTGGCACGGCGCGTTAAGAACCCTGACAATGGAAACCAGGCGCTAGTTCGCTTTGCAGGTGATGTCGCGGACGGCGGGCCCGTCGTGGCAGACTCAAGGCGTCGGCGATGTGAACGGCGTTCGGGGCGTCGACAAGGCGATGAAGACATGGGATAGGATACGGCCTCTGTGCAGGACACGGCCTGTGTGGAGCGATGTCGACGGGAATGTCGGACGTGGAACGGCGACGACGGCATTGTCGGATGCCGTTTGGATGCTGTCGTTGCGGATGCAGGCAGAGACGGTTGTACATCGCTGCCGATCTGGAGGCGGCGGCTGCTCGGTGCCCACTGCTGGCGCAGGGGACGCGGGTCGCCGCCGCCAAAGGACGGCGCACGCGAGACCGGACCAGCGGCGGTGCCGGGCCCGTCTTGAGGGACGGTGTGTTTGTGTAGAGAACGCTCACGTGGGCAAGGTCGAAGCTTTGGACGGTTTCTGCATCCTTCGTATGACCAAGGACAGCCAACACCATCCGTCAGGAGGCGGGCCCTGAGGGGCGTCCATCCAGGGATGACACCCAACATGTGCGTGGACCGTCAATTGTGTGGAGCACTGAAAGGTGAAGTCGTAAGAGGTGGAAAAAAGTGAAAACTAGAGGTGATGTAGTAGACGCAGGTATTGTTTGGCAGGTGTGCCCTGCACCTCGGCTCCAGTAGCGTAGGACAGCCATCAGCTGCCGGAGTGGCCCGGCCCATTGTTTCCGGGTAACGTCCGTTGTAACGCATCAGACTTGCCCGCTCTGTGCCGGCTGTGTCCACTGGCCACTGGCGAAGTCGAGGCGGTCGCGAACCGGCCTGTTCAGGGGCAACCGGTACGTTTTAGGGACGGATGCGGTGTCCTGTTGCATCCTCCCCAACACCACTCCTTCGAGGAGGTGACGCCGCACGCTGCCGACGCAGTGAGCACGTGAATTGAACCATTGAGCACGTGAACTGAACCATTGAGCACGTGAACTGAACCACTGCGAAGTGATTATTGTCCTTACACGGTCAGGAGCTAGCCCGGCGCCATGCGGGGCACCCACAGACAGCTGCCTCGTCAGCTCCATTACCTCTCATAACCTCAACCACACCAACCCAAACCAAAGCAGCAGGCGTTCCCAAAAAATATGACGAGACGCGCTTTCGGCCGACGGCCCGGAGGCAGACCAGGCCCTGCCGCCTGGGCATACCCGTCGCCCTATAATCTTATTCCTCCTCGTCCCCGGACCCTGCGGCACCGCCCTCCTCGTCCCCCTCGCCATTGCTGTCGCCGCCTCCGCCCGGCAACGGCGGCATCATCGGCCCCGCCGCCACCGCATAAGTGTCCACCTCGCCCTCATCCTCATCCTCATCTTCCTACGGGAGGTGTCAGTTAGGGGTGTCAGTTAAGGGTGTCAGTACGGGTGTCAGTTAGGGGTGTCAGGGGTGTCAGTTGGGGGTGATGGGCCACGAAGCTGAGCACGCCTGTTGCTCGTGGACAGCCGGGGAGCGCCAGAGGTCCCGTGCATGCAGACGCCGCCCCATGCTGCCATGCACAATGTCACAGCACCGAGTCGGCCCTCGTGCCTTCCATGTTCGGGATTTGCGGCAGTGTGTGGAAGTTAGCATGCGCTGCTGGCAGGGCAGGGCACGGAACACCGGCAACACGGAACACTGCAATCTGTGCTTCGGTGCGAGGGTGCCGACGATAAACGCGTCAAACCCACTGCAGCCCCTGCTCCTGTCCTGTCCTGCGCTGCCCTGCCCCTACGAAGCCAGGGGGTTATGTGTTCGTTAGCCCGGGGTTGGGGTAACCCCGCAATGACGCCCGCAGTGCCTGGCGCAAACCTCATCCGCTGCACCGCTGTAGTGTCTCCACTTCCATTCCTTCCACCGTTTGCCAGCTGCACCCCCTGTGCCGGCCCCCGATGCACACGTGCACGTGCGCACGTGAACCTTGCTTGCCCTGCCCTGTACGGCACCGCCCCTGGCTCACGTCCTCATCCTCGCTGTCCTCGCTGCCCATGTCGGCCATCTGTCGATCCAGTGGGCCGAGCCCCTCGCCCTCGTCGGATCCGGAATCCTCCTCGTCATCCTCGGCTGCCAGATCCCGGATCCGAAGCGCGGCCCCGCGAGCCGCGCCGGCGGCTGCCGCCGCCGCCGCCTCTTCCTCATCTTCCTCTAAGAACGCCGCTGGCATGGGCACCACCCGACGCTGCTGTGGCACCTGATGGGCCGGCGGCGGTGGAGCCGCAACGGCTGTCGCCGCCACTGGCGCCGCTGCCCCTGGAGCCACCTGCTCCTCCTCCACCTCATCCCCTGCCGCCTCCCTTGACGGACCCGCTGCCGCCGTCGCCGGGCCGCTCGGCTGCGCCTCCACCCTCGCATCAACAGTGAGCGGCTGCCCTCCAGCCGGTGCATCCGCCGCGGGACCCGGCTCGGTCGGAGCTGCCGCTGCCGCCAGCGCCGCGGCAGCTGCCGCGGACGTCTGCCCATGCCGCTGCGCCTGCCGCTGCGCCGGCGGCCTTACCGATGGGCCCGCGTCCTCCTCCTCCTCCTCGTCCTCTCCCTCCATGCGCCCCAGAGCCACCGCTGCCGGCCGCTTCGCCCCTGGTCGCGTCGCCGCTGCGGCAGCCTGGGCCCGGGACCCGCTCGGACCCCCGGCGGCCCCTGCTGCGGGCCCGGCACCGCCCGTCGCGCCAACGGTCCCCTCCACGCCGCCGCCGTCGTCGTCGTCATCGTCGCGCCGTGCACCCCGTAGATGCCGCTGTTTCTTCGGCCTCCCGTGGCCGCCCGCATCGTCCTCCCCCGCGGCTGCCTCCCTCGCCTCCTTGGCCCGCTGGTAGTCCTGAGCGGCCGCCTCCAACAGCGCCACCACCTCCGGCGCCTTGGCCAGGCCCAGCGGCGTCTCGTTCCGCTTGCTCGTCGCCGAGGGGTTGGCGTGGCGGCGGAGGAGCAGTTCCACCACCTCTGCATGACCTGAGGGCAGAGACGGGGCAGGGAGAGGGAAGGACGGCGGGACGGTGTGGTTGCTGTCGGTTGGTGCGTTATTGAACATGAGTGCAGTAGCACCGTACCTGGCGAGCTCACCGCCAGTGGGTTGACGCTACACGTGAAGAAGGCAGCGCGGGGCAGAGCCGGGGGCCGAAGACATGCAATGATGCGAACAACGCACTCACGTGCTAGGGCGTCAGGTGCTTGGACACATACTCCCTCTGCGGATGGAGGTGGACTACAGCGGAGGGAACTACCGCGTCCGGGCGGCCTGAACCGGCCCTCCGGGGCGGTCTAGCGTACACATGCAAACACACATCCCCCAAACCCAGGCGGATGCGGCCATGCCGCGGCGTCGCTCACCTCCCTGCGCCGCAAAGTGCAGCGGCGTGAAGCCCTTGCGGTTCCTGGAGTCCATGTACAGGCCTGGACAGCCCCAGGGGCAGGGGCACAGGGACGATGTCAACATTTGGGGAGCGAGCGGCCCAAAAAGGTCCTCAGCACTGACCTAGAGCCCCACAGGTTCAGGTGGGTCTGTGTCCAGGGTGCGGAGGTGCCGAGGTGCGGAGGTCAGGTCGCGCGGCGCGCATATGGCCAGGGCATGGGCGAGGGCATGGGTGGGAGCATGGGTGAGAGCATGGGTGGGAGCAAGGGTGGGAGCAAGGGTGGGAGCATGCCCGTGGGCACGACCGGCGCGGTCGAGGAGGTGATGCCAGAGGCCCCGTCCGTGGCTGAGGCCAGATTCTTTGACATGTCTGGGAGGCCGGGCACGCCGCCCTCCGGGGTGTCCTCCACAGCGGCGAAAAGGAAGGATGGACGTTGACGTCCTCACCCAGCCCCGCGGAAGCAACGGTCAACCGTCCATGGGCCTTGTGGCCCTTACAGACTTCCCCCGGTGGGCAGGGGACGTGTGACCTACCGGCATTCAAGAGGTATCGGACGCACTCCGAATGGCCCTTCTGCGCTGCAAAATGGAGCGCGTTCATGTCGTCCACGGCCGCCGCTCCGACTTGGCTGCCGTGCGCAATGAGCACTTTGAGCACCTCCTGCAGCCCGAGCCGCCCAAGGCGTTAAACCGCGAGTAGACCGGTACCGAGGCGGCAGGGGGCCACGACACCGGGAACAAGCGGAAGGCGTCACCATAACGCAGACGGGCCCACGGTTCAGCTTGCAGGCCGCAAAAGGGTGTGCAGAGTAGTTTGTCGCATTTACTGAGAAGATGGAGAATATTTTCATTGTGACGCAAAGTCGCGGCCCCGGCCCGGGTAGTGCACACCCAGAACCAGCCGCACCGTTTGTCCTGCCCATGCCGCCAAATGTAAGGCGGTACGATGCAGCTTGTCTCTCTGGTTAACATCCACTTGCTGCGCAAGGAGTTCGTGCACTGTCTGGAGGTTGCCGGCGCGCGCCGCATCGTGGAGAGGAAACGCCATAACTCGAACCTTCAAGCTTAAAGCTCAAAACAACTGCCGGGTGTTATGGTGATCGGCTGGATGTTCGCAGCCGGCATGACGAAAGCTTGGTACAATAATTGTTTCGCTGCCAAATTCCATAACCTTTCATAGCGATATCAACAAGTTTGAAATAATTGTCATCATGTATATGTTGCTAGCCAATGCGAGAACATTGTCTGCTTTGAATCATTACCATAATGACAGCCACCGTGACGTGAGCAACATTCAAGGGCCTTTCAATCAGTCGAAAACAATCGCAACAGAGCTTTACCAAAACAGGATGTCTCCCTTGACAACTGCCATGGTACGCGTGCTGGGCATGCAAAACGAGCCCGGCAAGGTCTTCCGCGGCAGACCTCTACATAGCAGCATCCGCTGTCTCTGCAGGTGCCAATGCCCCCTCACGCACCATTGGGTTTTGAAGCGGGCACAGTCAGCCATTCTGGTTTTTCCGACGGTGCCGTACGACTGCCTCAGAAGCGTTTTGGCATCCTGGGGTCTTAAGCAACTAGCCCACACATATACCCAAAACTATTAATACATTACAACGCGCCACAATTTATCGTTCACAGGGTTTGCGTTGACGTACTGGACTTTTCCTTCCACCCGGCTGTAAAACGCATGAGCCATGGCGGCATGCACAGCTGCGCTCCCTTTCCCGAACGATCGCCAACAGAAAGCAGCAAGCAAGCCTCAAGATGGCAAGATTACATCGGACGGTCAACATCCGACGTCAGAGCGCGGTGTAAACGGTCACCACCACAACACTTCTGACAACTCCGTCTCCCAGAAGCAATCGGTGCAAGCTTCACAGAGAACAGCTTCTCTGTCCGATGGGGGTGCCGCTCCAAACGGCCACAAGCCGCGCCGCGGTGTTGAAGATGTCGGCCATGACGCAACGCGCGATGTGGGTGGCAGGTATTGGCAAAACGGCAGCGAATACAAAACCGGAAAATTATCTCCAGACACGGAACCGCTCAACGAGCCCGCGGCCGCCCTCCCGAGGATCCGGCCAACCAGCGGTCGCGAATCGCCCATGGGCATGGCGGCACCCTCTCCCTCCCATCGCTCCAGCGGAGGCTCCAACCCGCAGAGTCCCAGGCACCTCCAGTCCGCGACCCACGGGTCGTTCAGACCCCCGTCCGTCCCCAGCAACGCCAACAGATCCCGCCACTCTCACGGCGGTGTCTCCAGCCCCGAGTCCGGCGGCCTCTTTGGCCTCCTCCGCCGATCTCAACCCCCGGCCGCCTTCCCCTCCGTGACGGCCCGTCCATCGCGAGCCGGTGCTGCAGCGCACATCCCGGGCAGCGGCGGCGGTACGGCCGCCGTCGCGGGTGCACCGGCGGCACGGATGCGCCGCGCGACGCCGTCCGGCGCCGCCGTCGCAGCGGCCGCCGCGGCCACTGTCGCGGCCGCGCGGCCCTCCCCGGGCACCCTGGTCCGGTATGTTTTGGCTCCGCTGCTGCTGCTGCCGGTGGGCTGGCCCTGGCTGTTCCTGCGGTTCGTTCAGGCGCTGGTGACCGTGGCTTGCTGGCTGGCTGCGGCGGCCTCGGACGGCCTCATCCTGCTGGCCGACATCCTGCGTCGCAACCGCAACGGCGCTGAGATGATTGCCGGCTGGATGGTGGGGTGGCTCGCCTGGGTGGTCAGCCGCTACTGGGCAGGGCTGGTACAGCTGCACACGGTGGGTGCGTGGGAGGGTGGGAGCTTGGGTGCGGGTTTGGGTGCGGGCTTGGTTTAAAAAGGTAAACGAAGCCCAGAAACGAACGGGCTTTGGTCCTGGCTGCAAAATGTGTTCTGCAACCTGTATGCTCGAGTCCGCTGTAACAATCATCCGTTCACCCATTCACACATGCTTGGATGCGCGTCCCGTCGGGCAGCAGCAGCAGCTCTGAAGCGCAGCTGACGCGGTGAGGTCCGTGGTGCCCGCACCTATCGAGGTTGCCCGGTGATTGAAACCACGATGCCCGGTGTGCCGTAATTGCGCGGACCCAAAATCCTATTCTTCTGTGTTCCGCAACTAAAGGGAGCCGCTGACCAATACGACTGCCCATGGCATCCTTCCACCCGTAAACGGGGCCAACTCTCTCAACCCACTCCTCCGCCTCCTCCTCCTTGTCCTTGTCCTGCTCCTTATCCTTTTCAGGCTCGTTGTCCTGTTTTTGTTCCTTATCCTTATCCTCCTCGATGTCCTCTCCGCCTGCTCCCTGTCCTCCTCCTGCCCCTCCGCCTCTGCCACCATCAGGGCGCTGAAGAAGCAATAAGCAAACTAGCGCAACTGGTGACGCCCATGGTGGCGGCCGCGCTGAGCCGTTCCCCGGCCGCTGCGAGGGTGGCTCGAATGATCAGCCCCGCCGTTGCGGCGGCGGCCAAGGCGCAGGCCGCAGTGTACGGCGCGTACTGCTTCGTCCATGACGAGATCGTACCGGTGGCTCTGGATCTGGCCGAGCGGCTGCCGCTGGTTCACGGGCTGCTGCATCGGGCGGTCGTGGGCAGTGGCTCCTAGACTGACGAGAACGCCAGACACGACATTCTCATTGCCGGCGTTTTTAATCGCAAAACCATTGGGACACATGGGGAATACCTTATCGGCCGGTAGGTGTCCACGGACACATAAGAGACGCTCTCAAAGGACAGGGCAGTGATTGACGTGTACGACAGGATAGACCAGGTGGACCAGGTAGCCGGTGTCCAAGATAGACAGCCGGTGAAGTGGTACGGCCAATAATGGGTGCAACGTGATGCTACGCGGGCCCGGCAGGAGGGCGCAATGGCCCCGCGAGGAGGCGGCACCGGGCAGTGGCCGCTGCGGGGCGGCGCGCCCGTAGTGGTTGGACACGTGGAGGCGATTTATTTGCGGTTTGGACGGACGCCATTTGGGATAACAATGACGTCATTTGCAGTGTGGCATGGACGGTTTGCAGCAGGACGTTGGTTTGTTCACGCCGGCCAGCTGCGCAATCCGTGTTTATTTACCGGGCGGGCGGTATGACGACGGAGGGGAGTAACGTCGGGGGCTGATGATGCCCAGTGTTCCGTGCAAGCAGGTGTTACGGTGAGTGTGTAGTGTCGTGTGGAGAGTCGAGATGGGAACGGGGTCGATAGGACTGAAACTGGGGTACAGATACTCGTTTACTGTTGCGGACAGGGTTCGTACATGTGCGGCGGAGGATACGTAGTACCGTCTCGCACGCTTGCACGTTGGGCCAGACCAGCAGCACTACCTCCACAGCCCTCATCTGGGTTGGGCCAGACCAGCAGCACTGCCTCCCCAGCCCTCATCATCTGGGTTGGGCCAGACCAGCAGCACCACCTCCCCAGCCCTCATCATCTGGGCTGGGCCAGACCAGCAGCACTACCTCCCCAGCCCTCATCATCTGGGTTGGGCCAGGCCAGCAGCACTACCTGTCTTCAGCAGCCCCGCACACTCCTCAGCAGCCGCCTGGCCTCCCGCCTCAGGGCGGTCAGCCGCGCCGCCTCGGCAGCAATCCCTGATGCACCCGCTGTGACAACAGCCAGCTCCCCCGCAGCCATGGGACTGCTGGCCCCTGCGCCGCTACCCCCCGTCGCCGACCCGTCGCAATGGCGCGCCGCAGATCCGCCCAGGGGATCCCTCCGGTCTCTGTCTCCGCCTCTGCCTGAACCGCAGCTGCGGCCGTTGGCAATATCGATTGTGGGGTTGATGGTGGTGGCGGCCTCGACTTGATCCGCGACCTGAACCGCAGCGACTGGCCACGCTTTGGACTCCTCGCGAGCCTTCGCATGCGCTGTCCAGCTACCGCTGCCGCCACCGCCGTCGCATCCCTTGTAGCTGCCACCCATTCCGCCGTCGATACCACCCATCCCTGCATCACCGCCCCTCTCCGCCGGGACATCCGACCTGGCCGACCCACGGGTCATTTCGCCGGACTCCCCTGCCAGGGCCACCGCCCCTTGCCCCTCCTCAGACGCACCGGGGCCCGGGGCCCATGTAACCCGACGGGGCTCTGTGAGAGCACCGGGCCGGACACCCAGGAAACCGCTGGGGGCTGGCAGGCCGGGCAGGTGCCCTGGATGGCCGCGGAGCTGCTCCAGTTGCGCCTATGGCAGGCGACACGCGAGGCAGAGAGGGCCGAACGGCAGGGGGAACGGATACAGGGACACGGGCGAAGCAAGGGAGGCCTGGGCTCGGAGCTGAGGAGGCGCACGAAGGGATGGGCCCTCCCTTCCTCCATCCATGATGTCACAGTGGACCCCTCGGGTCATCGGTGACACTCGTAGCCTCCTGACGGCACATTGCGGAGGGATGGGCCCTCTCTGTGGCCCTCTCTGTGGCCCTCTCGAGCACTCGAGGCCGGGGGCTGCACTGCGTGGCACGCACCGACGCAGGGCGGCACCCACCGACGTCCAAAGCCCACTGCGGAGGCTCCCCATCACATGGGGCCCCTACCCACCATCACCAGGTCCCCTACCCACCATCACCAGGTCCCCTACCCACCATCACCAGGTCCCCCAACCCACCATCACCAAGTCCCCATACCCACCATCACCAGGTCCCCGTACCCACCATCACCAGGTCCCCTACCCACCATCACCAAGTCCACTGCGCCCGTCGACATGGCGTCGCCCACGAAGTTGGTGGTGGGGCCCACCTCCACCACCTCGTAACCCGGCTCCAGGGGCGCCAGGGGCCGCTGGGGGACGCCGACCGCCCCGCGGCTCCGCGCAACCGCCTGGGGTTTGGGGGGGGCGTCGTGGTGGTGCGCGGCGGGATGCGGCGGGGTGCGGCGGGGAGGGAGGGGGCGGGGCGCGGCGGGGAGGGAGGGGGCGGGGTGCGGCGCAGCTTGGAGGCGACATCGGTCCAGCAGCGCCTTCTGATGCACGTGACGGCACGTGTGACGGCTGGGAGCTGTCGGCAGGCCGACCAGGCATCACAAACGGGCGGCCTTGGGCTTACGTCCGGTCTGACGACGTAGGGACGGTGGCAGCCAGGTCGGCGGCTGCAGACCCGGCAAGTCGGCCGGACGGGGGAGCCCGCCACGGGTTACCCCACGGGTCAACCGCAGCACATCGTGAAGGCCGACTGATATGATTCTCCTCAGCGCGCCTCGGCCCCGGCCTCAAGAATTTCAGAGCGACCCAGCCGCATGTCGATGTTTTCTTAGGGCGCGCAAGCATAAGACCTGCAGCACCAGTAGCCGTACCCTGCGGCGCGCGTCGATCGGCCACCGACCCTGTGGTCGAGAGACCCATGGTTCCGTCCCACCCGCTGAGCGGAGTGACCCCCGGATGGTCCAGACCATCACACGTCCTTGAGGCGCGCACCTTGCGGTAGGGCCCACCGTGCGGCTCTTTGACCCACACATCGCGGTGGTGGTGCCGCTCCGCCGCCGCCCGCCGGGCCTCCAGAGACTCACGCCGCGCCAGCACCTGCAGCGCCGCCACGCAACACCCGGCAGGGTCGCCTTTCCTTGACCGTGCATGGGACGCCTGGCTGGTAACTTGCTTTTTTTTTACTGTGTGTGGGGCGGGACTTCCCCGTCCCCCCACAGCTCCGGTGTTTCAAATGCCCCGAGCCGCAATATCTATATTTTTCTCGGCACCGCTCACACGGTAACTCGGGTGGCGTGCAGGAACGCGTGCCTCCTTCCACATGCTTTTCATTCCGCAGCCGCTGAACCCACATGCCTCTCGGAGGGGTCGGCGCTGCCATAGCAGTATGGTCGGTCCGCACAAACGACACACCTGTTCCTTTGTGGGCTGGGCCGCATCCAGCTCCGCGAGTGCCCAGGACTGCGCGGCCGTGGTCGCCAGGGCCAGGCCGCTGTGGTGGTGGCCACCGAAGCTGCCGGGCGACTGGCGGAGGATCAAGTCGGTGCTGCTGCTGGTGTTGGTGTAGGTGTTAGTCTCATTGCGAATTGTGGCGTTGTGCTCGTCCGGTTCAGCTGCGACGGGGACCCGGGGCAAGGCAGCGGCGAGGCTCCTCGGATCGTCTCTGCCGACGGGGACGCAGCAGTTCTCATGGCCGTGCCGCCAGGCGCCGTTGCTGGGGTTGCTAAAGAAGATTGCCGGGTCCGAGGACCCGGGAGCGCGCTGCACGCGTTCTTGAGGGCTGCAGGTTGGCTGAGGGCCGCGGTCAAGGCCTGGTGCGGCGTGGGGGGTTTTCACAGACGTTGCACCCATCCCGTCGTGCGTAAGGAGGCACCCACGAAGAATGGCGGAGATTGTGAGTCCAGATAGACCTTGCGGAGTATGAATCCGGTTACACTGTAAGGAGCACGACGCCTTGTTAGCGCCGGGATTCGAGGCATAGGACGCGCCGACAAAGCAGTTGCAGCACGGGTCGTTACCCTTGCTTGCAGAGCAGTGCCATGGCCAACCGCCACATTTCCGCCAATCAAGAAAATTAATCCATACACCTAATTTATTGTGAGACTTCTCCGTGGGCTTTCGGAGAGCATTTTGTGCACTGTTGACAGGCGCTGACCCGTGGACCAGCGCCGTGAGTACGCGAAGTGTTGCGACCCCCTTGGACATTAACAAGTCAAGCCATAAATTACAATTTAACTATCATATGTAAAACTGTATTTTCGTTGTAGGTTACCCGCATAGCTCTGTGTGGACCTGCTTCTCCTGAATCGCTGCTGATACGGCTGGCGCACAGCAAATAATATTTGAACAACATCACGGCACTTAACATACTAAACATTTCTGCCTAAGTTAAAGACCACTTTTTGGTTGGAGACCTTCACGACGATGGCGCTGCAAGGACAGGTCTTGCGAACAGGCAGTCGCCGTGCTTTCAGCTCCGCTAGCCATGGAAATAGAGCTGCTGTCTGGTCACGCGGGTGCGTTGGATTGGACGAACCCTAGTCTGCAGCTCAGCACGCTTTCTCATCGCGCTACAATTCGATGTCCATTTCTTCATCGGAACACTCATGTTTATGGAATTAATCTTTCCACTTTGACAACTTCGGGAATGGCCGTCAGAACTGCGCGCACTCCGTAGGCAGGCCCGCATTCCTAGCCGCCGTTAGGCCGCGCATCGGCGATGTTCGTGCTCCTGACCCCATCAACCTCACCTCCCCAAGCCACCTCCCCATCCCCGCCAGGCATGCGACCCCGCAGGCCTGCGCATCAACGCGAAGGGCCTTGGGTGCGGACGTCTCCACGGTCGCTCCCCCTACCATTTCCGCTGCGAGTACGACAGCGGCGGACTTCGCGCAGCGGTTCCGCATCCCCTCTGTGGCGGAGCAGTTCCGGGAAACCCGCCAAAAGGTGATGCTGTCGCGCGTTCGTGTGTGTGCGGGGTGAGGACCGGCCACCTGCGACCAGTCGCGCCCGGGGTGCCTGCGCACCTGGGTATCTGGGTATTTGGGTTGGGTACCTACCTAGGTACCTACCTGGGTACCTACCTGGGTACCTACCTGGGTACCTACCTGGGTACCTACCTGGGTACCTACCTGGGTACCTACCTGGGTGCCTACCTGGGTACCTACCTGGGTACCTACCTGGGTACCTACCTGGGTACCTACCTGGGTACCTACCTGGGTACCTACCTGGGTACCTACCTGGGTGCCTACCTGGATGCCTACCTGGGTACCTACCTGGGTACCTGGCCCCAGGAATGGACCGGGGACCTAGGGCCCTCGGTGCATTGCTTGATCTTGTGTACGGCTGGCACGTCTACCTGCTCAAGATGACGGGACGAAGCACCGAAGCGGAGATTCCGAGGTTCCCAAGATCCCAACCCAAGCCTCACGGGTCAGGGCCGACGTGTGGCGTTTAGAAGAGACAACAAGCAGAGGCAGACCTCCCAGGGCGGGGCAGCGGCTGCCGCCAGCCCCAATCGCAGCTGGCCAACAACGCCCGCCCGCCCGCCCGCCCGCTGTTCCTCCTTCCATGTTCAGGTGTGCCGTGAGTTCCTGGGGGGCGGTCTGCTGTACCTGGAGGCGGGTACGGCACCGCCGCGCAACGGCTCGGACGTGCCGTACCGCCACCGCTCCAATTCGTACTTCATGTACGTCACCGGAGTGGAGCTGCCGGGATACGCGGCCCTGATTGACCCGGAGACCGGTGAGAGGGGTGCCGTGGAGGGACGAGGTTTGGGGCCTCAGGCTCGGCTCCGGATCCAGCCCGGGGACTCCAGGAAGAATCTCCGTACCGATGTCCGTACCAATGCAAGGCGGGTTGGTTACGGGCAGGTCACCAGCGTGGGTTTCAGCCTCGTGGGCCTTGTGTTGATTTTTACGGTGGCTACCCGGCGGGGTCGGTGTTGGGCATTCGTCAGCAGCGCCGACGCTGTGCAGGCCGGCGTAGGTGCGGCGCCGCCTCCTTGGTTCATGCCAGCCATACCCCCGTCCAGCCATACCCCCGTCCAGCCATACCCCCGTCCAGCCGTGCGCATATGTGCCGGGTCGTTGCTGGCGCTTAGTCGGATTCCCCGTCCCGTCCTCCTCCCCGCCGCTGTACCCCGGTCAACGCATGCCCTCACCCCCCATCCGCGGGTCCGCCTGCGGGGCTCTCCATCCCCGGACCCCGCGCAGGCCAGTACACGCTGCTGGCCCCCCGGCTGCCCGAGGAGGCGTCGTACTGGGTGGGGGCGGTGCCCTCCCTGGAGCAGCTGCAGGAGGAGTACGGCGCCGACAGGTCGGTGCGGCGCTGGCGAAAACAACCTCAGTGGCGGCCACCACCTACCCCGTATGGTGTGCATTATGTTTCCCCCACGTGCGCCGCGATGCGTTCCGACATCGGCAAGGCAGTGGCAGATGATTCTCAGAACGTGCAAATCATGGTCTTCAAATAGACCATGCCAACAAAGCATGGTTACAGACGTCCGGAATGAGGATGGTGTGCGACCAGTGCGCGAGAGCGGTGCTGACCAGCGCCTCCTGGGTGCGGCACGCGGACCCATGGTACCTAGAGTGGATACGCCTCGGGCCTGTCTGCGGTTGAGGACAGCGGTTGGGGTTAACGGTTGGGGTCTACAGCTGGGACAGCGGTTGGGACAGCGGTTGGAGTTAACGGTGGGGACAGCGGTTGGAGTTTGCGGTTGGGGACAGCGGTTGGGACAGCGATGTGGAGCGCGCCGAAACCCTCCACCTCCCTTCGCGAGGTCTTCCGAGCCGCCCCTCTGTGGACGCAGCCCCGACGAGGGCAGAGCGGGTGGTATCATGATGTCGGGGAACCCGCCACATGCCTAACATGCCTAACCGACACCAACCGACACCAACCGACACCAACCGTCCCAGGGTGTGCTATGTGGACGAACTCAAGGAGCTGCTGGCCGCCGGGGGCGCCACCACCCTCCACACACTGGCCCCCACCCTGGAGCAGCTGGCGGGCAAGGTGCCGTCTGGTGGGTCATCGAGCAGCGCTCGTACACACGTGTGTGTTGAGCAGACTTGAAGGATTCTGTGTGGTGTACGTGTACGGGTTTCGTCGAAAGCGCCGACCCATGGGTCTCCCTCGGTCGCACAGACGTGAATGGCACGCATGCTTTTATGCAAACGAAACCCCCCCTCCGCCACCGCCGCCACACTCCGCCCCCGGCCCCCAGGCTGCCGGCTGATCGGCGACCTGCTTGCGCCCACCCTGGATCGATGCCGGGCCGCCAAGACTGACGCGGAGGTGGGCTGCCTGCTGGCCGCCAACCGGGCCAGCGGGGCGGCGCACATGGACATGTGGAGGGCGTGCCGACCCGGTGAGCTCAGGTGCCCGCAGAGGCTCGAAATACATTCGCCTTCGTTTCTGGGTTTGAGTTTGTGCCCAGGGCCCGCCAGCCCGCCCACCCTCTCCTCGACCACCCGCTCCTGGACTGCCGTCGGACCCTACCCGCAACGGACCGCAGTCAGCAAAAGAATCGGCAGGCCCAAGAGAAACCCTGCAATGTGTAACATTTGATGCTGACGTGTTCCCTTCCGGGGAGCCTGTCGGTGCGGTGCAGTGATGCCGTAGCGCGCGTGAATGCTCGGGTCATTGCCGTACCGTGGGCCTCAAGCGCCCGCCCGCCCGCCCACCCGCCTGGCAAGGCCACCACACCACACACCACACCACACCACACCACACCACACCACACCACACCACACCACACCACACCACACCACACCACACCACACCACACCACACCACACCACACCACACCACACCACACCACACCACACCACACCACACCACACCACACCACACCACACCACACCACACCACACCACACCACACCACACCACACCACACCACACCACACCACACCACACCACACCACACCACACCACACCACACCACACCACACCACACCACACCACACCACACCACACCACACCACACCACACCACACCACACCACACCACACCACACCACACCCAACCTCTCCGTCCCTTCATGACGTTTTCGTTCTCGTCCCTGTCCTCGTCCGACACCCTCCCCGGCAGGCATGCGCGAGTACCACCTGGAGGCCGTGTTCGCTCTGTCCTCCCGCTGGCGGGGCGCCCCCAGCCCCGGCTACCCCACCATCGTGGGATCGGGGCCCAACGCGGCGGTTATGCACTACGAGGCGGCGGAGGGGCTGGTGGCGGCCAAGCACCTGGTGCTCGTGGATGCAGGCGCGGAGTGGAGGTGCGCACTGAGGGGGGAGGCAGAGAAAGCGAAAGGTGAATGGGAGCGCGGCAAGTGAGGGGTGCTCCGTGGAGGAGGTGGCGGCGGCGCGGGGCAGGGAAAGGGGATGTGCGGGCGTCACGGGTTCTCTGTACGGCAGGGGTGACAACCCACGGTGCGGGGAAAGGGGACGGACTACGGTACATGCGGGAGCAGGGCCGCCTACGGCCTATAGGGAGTCTTGTGCGCCCTTGTGCGCTACGGAGAGCTGTGGAGCAGCGGGAAGAAACGCACCCCGCAGCCGCGGTGTGGGTCGTGTGGGGCCCTGGGACGCTCACGCGGGCTCACGGAGGAGGCGGCGCAGTTCAAAAGGATTCAGAGGCTCTGCGGGGCGTCACCATTTGGCATATGGCAGCATCCCCGCACAGGATCACAGCCCCGACCCGAGGCCCTGTCCTCGCATGCCTCGGCGGCACGCGGGGATCAGTCGACTGCTTTTACGGCCGCCTAGCGGTTGCATGATACCAACTATGCACATGCTACCTCCCGCGTGTGTGTGTGTGTGTGTCAGGTGCTACACGGCCGACATCTCCCGCACCTTTCCCGCGTCGGGGCGCTTCGAGGGCGCCGCGCGGGACCTGTACGGCACCGTCCTCGCGGCGCAGCACGCGGCGCTGACGACGCTGGCGGCGGCGCCGGCGCCCGCCGGGGACTGCGGCGCCGGCGCCGGCGCGGCGCCTGGCGTGTCGCTTCAGGACGCGGACCGGGCGGCTCGGCGGGTGCTGCTGGAGGGCCTGCGGGACATGGGCCTGATTCGGAGCAGGGCCGGCGGCAGCAGGTGGGTATTGAAAGAAAAACAGCCCAGATACACCCCAGTCCGCGGGGCTGGGGACACGCCAAGCCAGCCAGGTGGGGAGCCGACCGCTTCCAGGGCGGCTGTCTGGCGGCCGGCCAGTGTGGCGGTGCCGTAGCTGCATGGCGGTGTGGAGGCCGCCGGTCCCTCTGCTCCCTCTGCACACGGCCCAGCAGGTGCCCGGCCCCTCCCCAAGAGGAGGAGCTACGGTGTGTATCCCCCTCCCGCGATCCGGTGTCCCCTCGCCCGCATTATCGCCAACGGCCCCAAACACACTGTAGTACAATAAATATCCCAACCCAGGTTTCGCGCTGGTCTGGTAGTCGACGATGCTGGTTCTACATGAATGCATGTCCACTCGGGCCCTGTGCCCCCACTCCCCGGTCCCCGCCCCCCGCAGCTGGATCGAGGCGGCCCTGGAGGCCAAAGTGGACCGCGTGTTCATGCCCCACGGCATCGGCCACCACCTGGGTCTGGACGTCCACGACGTGTCCGAGTCGGGGCCCGTGCCCAAGGGTCCCGTGCAGCCCGGCCACGTGCTCACCGTGGAGCCGGGCGGCTACCTCATCCCGCCGCTGCTGGCACGGGCGCGCACCGACCCACGGGTCGAGCCCTTCCTGGACTTTGACGCCGCGGAGGCGCTCCTGCGCGAGGGCCTGGGCGGGGTGCGTATAGAGGACAACGTCGTGGTGCTGGCGGAGGCGCCGCCCGCGGGTGTGGCGGCGGGGGTGCCGGGGCTCCAGGGACGGCTGTACAATCTGACCGTGGCGGCGGGGGTGCCGAAGGAGATGGCGGACGTGGAGGAGGTGATGCGGCAGGAATGGCGGCCGGAGGCGGTCATGCTGGGGTGAGGGCGAGGCGGGGCAGATCGGGCTCCCATCTCGGCTGCTCAGGAGGGCGGCGTTGGCGCGGGGCGAGGGGCCCCGCGCAAGGGCTGATCTGAGCGGAGTGGAGTGCAGTGTGGAGAGCAGCCGAGGGGAGGAAGAGTCTTACAGTGGCTGGTACTGCACTGGTGTGGGGAGCAATCTAGTAGCAATCTGGGGGACCCCCGTGCGGCGATCGAGACGGGGGTTGCGGGGACTGGACTGACCGGATGTGAGAGGGTGCATGGGTGACACGAGTTGCGTGCGCGCCAGGACTGGGGCCGCGACGGTGCCAGGGGCACGGACCCCAAATATACTGCAGGAGGGCTGACGTCCAATGGCCCGCTCGAAGCAATTGTGCGCGAGCCCTGCTGAGAGAGGTGAACCTGTGACAGCCGGATGCGCGCATCAGCAGCGCGCGCAGGCCCGTCGCGGGCGCGGCACAGGCGTGCATGCATTAGCAAGTTGCGGACGATGATGTTTGCGAGCTCGAGCGTGGGTTGTTGCCGGGTTGGGGTAAAAGCGTGGACAGCTACGCCGGGGAGGTGGCCATGGCCTGCCGAGCGAGTGCCAGGCAGTACGTGCGCGTTGCGGCCTGCGGACGAGCGAGCGACGGCGAGCGAAGAGAGGTTCACAACGGTACAGCAGCTGTCCTTGTGCACGGGCCGCGGCGTATCGCATTATTAGAGCGTGGGCCTTGGACAGGAATCGTGACTGCTGATGGATTTTGCAGCGATGTCGTGCAAGCTGGCTCCCGTTACGCCCACGGACTGATTGGGCGGGTGCAAACCGGTGCATACCATCACAACCTGTAAATGGCAGCACCGGGACGACGGCAAGCTTTGTGAACCATTCAGTGGTGGTTGCATGCACGCATGCATCCTTACACATTTCAGTCACGTACCCCTACCAGCAGACAAGGGCGGCACGCATTTCCACACCACTACTTCATGACTGCCAACATCGTCGCCGTCTGTAACACACACACCTACAGCCGATGCACAGACTTGAGGATATTCGATGGACCGTTGCCGCTGCGGCGACGCCGCCTACGCCCAAGGACACGACAGGACTAATGCAGCTCATGCCCTTGCCTGGCGCCCATAGACCATGACTTATTGAAAGCCAGGCTGTACATGGGACGCGCCGTGCAAACGGCTTGCCGTCTTACGCTATATGTATGCAAATCCATGGACTAAGCACATGCCTGCTCGCTTTCGAGTAGTCTGTTTGAACTGCTGCGCGCGGATCGTGACCTGGTATCCTGAAACCGCCAGCAGCTATACCTCCGACCCACATGCGTCACACTCCGTTCCGGGTCCCGGCGGATGGGAACCCGCTGCCGCTCCACCCATGTGCATCTTGTACGTAGCAGGTCCCGCGAGATGCCGAAGCCCGCCGTGATGCAGCGAACAGGCCGCATCATCACGAGCTCAACGGCATGACGTTGTCCGCGTACTGGCCTTGAACGTTGCCGGGCGGAGAATAGCGGCAGACGTGGAAGAGCTGGCCGCCGCTGCATGACGCGACCGCGCACCCAAGCTGCGTTGTCGACTTCCAGACGACCTGCAGGTTGGCGATCAGGGATTGTCTCTCGATGGGCGGTTCGGGGAAATGCATGTGACTCGAATGCCTTCGTGATCCGCGCAACCCGAATGTACGGCCAGCGTTTGCCTCCAGTAATGCTTGCCCTCTCGCCGGCCATCCAAACGCAACGTCAATCATGCCGTACGATACGAGCGTGACCAGCAAATCGACCTAAACCATCCATCCATCAAATGCCACCGAATTCCCGCGGCCGAGAAACCCAGATCGCCGTACAGTTGAACCGTGCAGTCGCTTTTTAACCCCTACGTCGCAACGTTTTCTGTACCGACCTGGGTGAAGTGCCCGACAGAATGCCAGTCTGAGAGCTGAGAGACGCCGTAGGCGTAGCCCGAGCCCTCGGAGTAGTAGGCATCGATCACGGAGATCGGGTCGGGGTAGCCCCACGCTAGGTTTTCGCCTTCGCCCGACTGAGCGTTATCGGCGTGCTCGAAGACGCAGCGGTTCGCCCACTCCTGAGCGGCGGCCTCCAGCGAGGAGGACCAGGCCAGCGCCGACGTGGAGGTGTGGCGAGCGCGGTAGTAGTTGTGGCGGTCCAGCGACTGCTGCGCGTAGGAGGCTGCGCAGGTAGGTTCGATGTGGGTCGGGCGAGGAAGGTGTCAAGGGGATGGCGGCGCGAGGCGGCGCGTGTGAGGTGCGTGGAGGGTGGGAGCGGCTGTGTCGTGTGCGTGGAGGCGGGATCGCCTGCGGAGGTGGAGCAACGAACTGCGTCCTGTGGTGGCGGACTCGCGCGCGGATGTGGAGCGGGTGCATCAGGTGGAGGCGCACGGGATCTATCGCCCGCAGTACGTTGGTGCCCCTGCTTCCGCGCGCGATCGCGCCTCCACCTTTCGCAGCCGCTCCACCTCCGCGCGCGAGTCTATCTGCCTCCACATCGTTCACAGTGGTAGTGCGGCTGCCTCAGTTCCAACAAGGTAGGTGCCGTGCGCGCGTGGCAAAGCCCGAAACGCAACCGCGCGCGTGGCAGACATACTTGCCGCGCGCCTAAAATTAGAGGTTGACAACGCTTGCGTGAATCGGAACGCCTACTTACACAGCCCGCCGCTGGAGTACGGAGATGTTGTGGTCGCTGCCGGCGTCTGGACTTGTTGAGGTTGCGTCTGCTGGAATTGCTGCGCCGGTTGGCTCCCTGACTGCGTTGACGGCTGCGTAGACGACTGACCGTCGTTGTTGTTGTTGCTGCCCCAGCCGCTGAAGTAATTTTGTGCCGCATTCAATAGCGAGCTAAACGTGCCGCTTGACGCCTGCTGCCCTTGTTGTCCCTGCTGATCAGTTCCCTGGTTTTGCGACTGCTGAGGCAGCGCGGCTCCACTGCTGCCGCTGTTGCTCTGCCAGTCCCCCCAAGACGTCGCCGCTGACGAAGCAGACGAAGACGCATAGCTTGAAGCGGAAGCGCTGCCGTCCGATGAAGCCGACGCTGAGGCCGAAGAGTAAGCCCAGGACTGTTGGAGCGCGCGCCGCGGTACCGACCCTGAACAAGCGCGCATTTGCAACATCGTCAGCAAGGGCAAGTTGGTAATAATGAGAGATCAGAGCATCATCTGGAGGCGACGACACAGGATGGATCGTTTCAAAAATGCGCTTTCGCAGGGAAAGCAGGCCGACTGCTCGTGAATAAAGTTGAACCTGCCTGTCGCGGAAGCGTAGACCCCCACCACCAGCACCAGCGGGACCACAACGAAACGGACAACCTGATTGCGAGACATTTTCGGTGTGCAGCTCAGCGTGCTCCCGGCAAGGTTTGGAAAGGTTTCAGTTGGAGCGCCGTATAAATAAAAGTGATCACGAGGCGACGAAGCGCCGGCTTGCATGGTAAAGATTGCTTTAGCAGTTTTGTGGTTAAGTACACAGCAGCCTTGCGGGTACGGCAACGTACGAACACTAAAATTCAAACTGGGCGGGTCTATACGAAAGCGTCTTTTGCGGCGCAACTCTCATCATGCATTATGCTCTTCAACTAACAGCTCTGTCGTCATCGCATGCATGACTGGACCGGATAGGACGCGCTGCGAGCGAAAAGCCGACCCACCCTGACTCACGAAGTCGGTCCATCCGCAGGCGTCTCTTCTTAATGGAGACCGCAGCGCTGGAGTCATTCAAATCCATTCCATTAGGATAAATTAGTTTGTGTGTTTTCTGCAAGCGGGATGCATGCATGTGGTAACGACTACCGCCAGCAGTTGCGCAGCGAGCAATGGTTCTTCTCAGTCGCGCGGATCGATGCCGACGCCCGTGCGTGCGTGCCGGCCTGGGCCGCCTGGGCTAATGATCCCCAGCGCAAATCTCGCGCTTAATGTGCAAGTCTAGTTGCTTCCAAAATGATTCTGTGTTGGGTGATGCCTGTGAGGGTCTGCTTTTTATTGCGGCGATGAGATAGATGCACCTAGTGACCCACGGGTCACACGGAGCGCTCGAGGACCGGAGCAGGACGGCCAATCCTCAAACGATACAAATACTGACCGCACAACTGAAAGCACACACTTGCGTCGAATTCGTGCCCTGCCTTATATGCGACGGCGGTGTCGTGCACAAACGCTGTTGCGAAAGTGCACGGGTGTGAGGTGGAGCGTGCGTGCGTGGGAGATGTACGCGTGTGTGTCGCGGACCGGTTCGAGTGTACTTGGTTGGTGAGCATACCTCTTATTAATTACCCCTGGATCAGATTCGTTGATGCCCCTGGGGAATCGCAACCGGCTGAAGGCACGCTTGCACAGTCATGCGCCTGCTGTAGGGCCCCATTATTGCGCCCTCTGTCAACTCGTTACGTTTTCCCAGTGCCTGTATGTGCAGTAACGAAATCGGACCGTGTGACGGAAACAGCTAATTATGTATTTATGTCCCCTGGCTCGACTGCTGATGATGCCTGCTGCTGGCCATCTGGGTTGAAATTTCAGCAGCAGCCTTCGGCCAGCCGTGCGCTGCCCACTTGCCTCCCCCATGCCCACGCGCCCCATGAGCTTTTTGACCCACATGCCATGTAGTGCATTCCCGCGTCGTGGTACAGTCCCACGCCTGGATTTTGCGGCCGACCCACATGGCATATCACGGGGTGCGTGCTGGACACCATAAGAGCGACCCATGGGTCAGAGCTGTCAAATCCACATCCGGCGAATGGCGTTCTGCTCTACTTTGCGTCAAGTAAGCCTGGCAGTGCAAACGCCTCTCTTATTGTTTGTGCTATTTCTAATTAATGTTACACGTGCAGCGTCTTCTGGTGAAAGGGACGACTCATTGATGCACGCAGATTCTACTTTGGACCTTGCTGCGTTACTTGCTTGGGGATTTTCTTATTTGCGTGCACTTATAGCAGACGTCCTAATTATGCTCATCAGGTCTGCCAAAGACGACCAAAGGGGCACCGTGGGGCACTCATCGATACACTAGCTAGAGCTCCTGATTTGGGTCAGACCAGATTGCGACCGGGAAACGCGCACCCATACATTCCTGACGCCTCGTTACGCTCGCGCGTGTTGGCCATCGAAAGAAAACAATACCGTTTTCAGCTTACGCAAGCCGAAGAGGGACACTCGCCTTGTCCACGCCAGTTGCGCTGTAATAATGTGAATTTCCACAAAGTATGTCCGCAAGGAGAGTTATTGTTTCGGTGATTGACTACCCAGGTTTCGGGGGGACAGAGGGGCGTACGGCATTTTCGTGCGCCCGGACAGGCCTTAAGAGCGGGGCCACATTATTTAAATCTCAAAACGCGATGCTGCTGACTTTGTGATCGAGATCACCATAATATTATTATTACTATTATTAAGCCTGCCTCAACGAGCAGGTCGTCAGCTGGACGGCAGCGGCCACACTGGATGCGGGCCCGCTGCTGTCGCGCCCTGCAGCTCGTGACGTGATCACGTTTCGTTGCCTTGATCAACTTTCTTGACCAGACGCTGGGGCGGACATTCCACTGGCTGTTAATTTTCCGGGAGACGTGGGGAGCGCCTCCCGGACAATTCGATAAGCAGATGATGATGATGGGCAGGCGGTCTTGGTTTGCGAACCCAGCCTTTCTGCTGCTTCTGGTTTCCTGCTGTGCTGCAGCGCTAGTCCTGACAACAGCAGCGCGTCCAGCTGGGTGGAGCCGCATCGCGGATAACAATGTCCCGCATCATGCCCAGGGCCGCCGGCTGCGCGGCTCTGCTGTAAAATTAACGACAGCCTCGAGCAGCCAACAAGCCGTTGTTGATGCACACGTGGTGCAGCAGCCAGCAGCCGTTCCCGCGCAACGCAAGCTTGCGGCCGCCGCGTCCTCCAAACCAACATCATCGGTTAACTCAATTGTTGATCTGTATTCCCTCGTCTCGGCGGCGCTCAGCGCCAAGTCTGAGAACCCCAACGCGACGGTGGTCTTCTCGCTCCCGCCCACCGCCAAGTGGGACGCGACCTCCGCGGGCGGTGGCTTCTCGGCGGCGTCTGATGAAGAGGACTCCGACGGCTTCGCCTCCTTACTGAACGTTACGACGCCGTCGATCCTCGCGAACACCACTACTGGAGCTTACTACCAAGCCGGCATTGAGGTAAGCAGGCGAGCAGCTCGCGAAACAAGGGCAGGTCCTGTGGAAAGATGTCTTGCTTGGCTTTGCCTGACCGCGTGTCGCGACCACGCATAGGCCTGCCTCGGCGGCGTCTGATGACTCGCGGGGTCCGCCGCAACACGATTCATTCACATGCACCATATGGGTCCTCGCGCACATCGACTAAGACTTTCAGCGCGCTCGCACCCTTAATACACCTCCAAGCTGGCACCCTCAATCGCCGATATGGGTCGGGCCCGGGAAGCCTTTCTTTACCTTTTTCCATCTGGGTCGGGGCTAAATGTGACCAGGAGGCTCTCGATTCAGCCGCAAACGCTTTTCTGCCGCAACCTACCTACCCCTCCTCTCTGCCGTACATGCATGTCATCGTACAACCGGCCGCGATAGTTTCTGGGTTCTGACGCTGACCCCCGACGGTGCCCAACCCTCCTCGCAGAACGACACCATGGGCCTCATGCGGTTGCTCATCTCAGTGCTGCAGCAGCACCCGGGCACCACCGTCACCGTTACGCTCCGCGACACCGGCAACCCAGCGCCCGGCGAGAGCCCTCTGCAGGTGTACGTCAGCTTGGACGCGGCCTTCAGCGGCGTCACGCCCGTGGTCAGCCACGTCGGCCAGCAGCAGCAGCCGGGAGCAGCGGCTCCGCCGGGGGCGGGGTCGCCGCTGGATGCAGCGCAGCAGGCAGATCCGAAGGACACGGCGCAGCCGAGCGTCCTGCTGTCATCACCGCCGTCGCCCTCTGCAGGTCAGAACGCGGACGCTGCCGCTCCGACGGCTCCGCCGGCGCCCAGCCCGTCCGCCTCAGTGCCAGCAATCCAGCAGTTGCAGGCATCAGGTCCGTTGTCGCCGTCGCCACCAATTCCTAAGCGCACGGATACTCGGTCGACGTCCCGCCAGCCGCCGGCAAGACCGCCAAGCTACGCCTCGCAGTCGCCACCGCAGCCCATCGAGCCATCGACACCCGCGTCGGAATCAGCTGTAGTTACAGCGCCGGACGTGTCTGTACCGCTGCCGCAGTCTAATGAGCCATCGCAGACTCGATCGTCATCATCTACGACACCGCAAGATTCCTCCCAGCTGGCCATTCAGTCGCCGAGCCCTGCTGTGGAGCCTTCGTCACAAGCAGAACCGCCCTCGCTGCCTACGTACGGCTCCGCACAGCCGTCAAAGGCGCCGTTGCCACCCGGCGACAGGCCGCCGTCGCCCGCACCTTCTCCGCTGCGTCACGCAGCTGTGGACTCGACAACGCCGACGCGGTCCCATCCAGCGGCCTACGGCACCGTACGGCGGTCAGCGTCGCCGGCCTACCCTGACGGGCCGCAACAGCCGTCGTCTGCACCAGCGCAGCCGCCGCCCCGAGTTGTGGACACAGCTGTTTCAGCTGTAGCGCCATCCCACCCGCCGCCGGCCTACCCGGACGTGACGCTGCCGCCGGCCGCAGCGCAGCCGCCGCCTCGAGTTGTGGACCCAGCTGTACCGGCTGTAGCGCCATCCTATCCGCCGCCGGCCTACCCTGACGTGCCCCTGCCGCCGGCCGCAGCGCAGCCGCCGTCGTCTGCATCAGCGCAGCCGCCGCCCCGAGTTGTGGACCCAGCTGTACCGGCTGTAGCGCCATCCTATCCGTTGCCGGCCTACCCGGACGTGCCGCTGCTGCCGGCCGCAGTACCGCCGCCGTCGTCTGCACCAGCGCAGCCGCCGCCCCGAGTTGTGGACCCAGCTGTACCGGCTGTAGCGCCATCCTATCCGTTGCCGGCCTACCCGGACGTGCCGCTGCCGCGGGCCGCAGTACCGCCGCCGTCGTCTGCACCAGCGCAGCCGCCGCCCCGAGTTGTGGACCCAGCTGTACCGGCTGTAGCGCCATCCTATCCGTTGCCGGCCTACCCTGACGTGCCGCTGCCGCGGGCCGCAGTACCGCCGCCGTCGTCTGCACCAGCGCAGCCGCCGCCCCGAGTTGTGGACCCAGCTGTACCGGCTGTAGCGCCATCCTATCCGTTGCCGGCCTACCCTGACGTTCCGCTGCCGCCGGCCGCAGTACCGCCGCCGTCGTCTGCACCAGCGCAGCCGCCGCCCCGAGTTGTGGACCCAGCAACGCCGGCTGTAGCGCCATCCTATCCGTTGCCGGCCTACCCGGACGTGCCGCTGCTGCCGGCCGCAGTACCGCCGCCGTCGTCTGCACCAGCGCAGCCGCCGCCCCGAGTTGTGGACCCAGCAACGCCGGCTGTAGCGCCATCCTATCCGTTGCCGGCCTACCCGGACGTGCCGCTGCTGCCGGCCGCAGTACCGCCGCCGTCGTCTGCACCAGCGCAGCCGCCGCCCCGAGTTGTGGACCCAGCAACGCCGGCTGTAGCGCCATCCTATCCGTTGCCGGCCTACCCGGACGTGCCCCTGCCGCCGGCCGCAGCGCAGCCGCCGTCGTCTGCACCAGCGCAGCCGCCGCCCCGAGTTGAGGACCCAGCTGTACCGGCTGTACCGCCATCCTATCCGCCGCCGGCCTACCCTGACGTGCCGCTGCCGCGGGCCGCAGTACCGCCGACGGCGTCTGCACCAGCGCAGCCGCCGCCCCGAGTTGTGGACCCAGCTGTACCGGCTGTAGCGCCATCCTATCCACAACCGGCTTACCCGTACGTGCCGCTGCCGCCGGCCGCAGTGCAGCAGCCGTCGTCTGCATCAGCGCAGCCGCCGCCCCGAGTTGTGGACCCAGCAACGCCGGCTGTAGCGCCATCCTATCCGCCGCCGGCCTACCCAGATGTGCCGCTGCCGCGGGCCGCAGTACCGCCGCCGTCGTCTGCACCAGCGCAGCTGCCGCCCCGAGTTGTGGACCCAGCTGTACCGGCTGTAGCGCCATCCTATCCACAACCGGCTTACCCGTACGTGCCGCTGCCGCCGGCCGCAGTGCAGCAGCCGTCGTCTGCATCAGCGCAGCCGCCGCCCCGTGTTGTGGACCCAGCAACGCCGGCTGTAGCGCCATGCTATCCGCCGCCGGCCTACCCTGACGTGCCGCTGCCGCGGGCCGCAGTACCGCCGACGGCGTCTGCACCAGCGCAGCCGCCGCCCCGAGTTGTGGACCCAGCAACGCCGGCTGTAGCGCCATCCTATCCGCCGTCGGCCTACCCAGATGTGCCGCTGCCGCGGGCCGCAGTACCGCCGCCGTCGTCTGCACCAGCGCAGCCGCCGCCCCGAGTTGTGGACCCAGCAACGCCGGCTGTAGCGCCATCCTATCCGTTGCCGGCTTACCCGGACGTGCCCCTGCCGCCGGCCGCAGCGCAGCCGCCGTCGTCTGCACCAGCGCAGCCGCCGCCTCGAGTTGTGGACCCAGCTGTACCGGCTGTACCGCCATCCTATCCGCCGCCGGCCTACCCAGATGTGCCGCTGCCGCCGGCCGCAGTACCGCCGCGTTTGCTCGTACCGCCTCATTCGCCTTCTCTTTCGGTGGATCCCTCATCGTCCGGCGGCCTTATAGTCGCGCCGCCTACACCTCCAACATATGATAACCCCACACGGCTGCAAGACTCATCCGTTTACCAGCAACTGCTATCGGCGTCTCGTTCGCCGCCACCCTCACCTGCTGCGAACGTTCCTTCCTCAGCTGTGACCTTGGAGTCGCCGGCGCGGACGCCTTCGCCGCCGCCATCGTACGGTTCCCGACACCCGTCAGGCCCGCCGGCCTACTCCGAGTCCCCGCTTGCGCAGGCAGCAATGCCGCCGTCGCCATCCCCGTGTCAGCATCTCAGTCCATGTATTGATACCGACACGTCGGCGGTGAGGTCACCGCTGCCGCCAGTGTACCCCCCCATGCAGCGGTCAAGCGGTGCCCCGACGCATAGTCCGCCTGAGCCCACCGAAACCGGCGCCGGGTCACTCCTGCCTGCTCCACCCAGCCGCCAGCCGGCATCGCCGTCACAGCCTGTCGTGGAGGTCCCAAGTCCCGAGGCAGCGTCGCCGCCGCCGCTCGGCAGTGATCAGCCCGCATCTGGCTCACCCAGCGGCTGGTCGGCATCGCCGCCGCCACACGATGGGGGCAAGCCAGCGTCGACGTCGCCCGGCCCGCAGCCAACCGTGCCGCCGACTGCCAGCGATACGCTTGCTGCGTTGCACCCATCCGGCGCGCAACCAGATGTGGCCCCGGCGGCCCTCCCGCTGAACAGCAGCAGCACTCCCAGCCCAGCCGCTGTCGGCAGTCCCACACCACCGCCTGTGCAGAGCCCGCCGCCGGGGCAGACCACCACCACCACCACGCATCCAGATTCTGCAGGTAGGTCATGACAAGGTGTAAGGTGTTCAAAAGGGTTGATGAGAGGAGGCGCCCACGAGCTGTCTGGGCCCGTCGGAACGCCCGGGCGGGACTAACGGTCCACCTTGTAATATATTTCAAGTTGTTCATTCCAAGAGTCGTTTGGCTGTTAGTGTGTGTTTTCGTTTGGCAAGGCTGCTCGTGAGGCCGATGATGCCCAGAGCTACCACCGCAGGATGCACAGCACGATTCCGCATGCATGGCCGCATGACCGCATGGTGCTCGATGTTCGTGTATTCGTAGGGCTCACTTCAGAGTAGTGTGAGAGCTGGTCAGTAATGAGAGCTGGTCGGTAAGAGGGACAGAATTGCAGCGCGCCCTGCGCCTTGGGTACACTACCCTGTAGCGCAGCAGGCAGACCCCAGCAGGCCGCAAGCCCCAGAGCGTGCCATCGGGCCGTGCAGGGGCTAGCCAGGCCCCGACCCGACCCGACGGATGAAACAGTATTTCGTCGCGCTCTTGAGCCATGTATGTCTTTCGCCGTTTCCACCCATCCCTCCCTCCCTCCAGGAGACGCCGTGGACCAGCTTCGGAGCCAGCTTCAGGATATCTTGATCAGGATCACCGCCGGCAACACCACCGGGAAGTACCAGATCAGCATCTCATCCAGTTCCCCGGTTTCAGTCACGGTGCGGAGTCCGCCCGTTGCAAGCGGCGGCAACGACCACGGCAACGACCACGGCGGCGCGGCCGCTGCCAGCCCGACGGGCGGCGCTCGCCGCATGTTGAGGTTCCGTGGGAACTGATCTCAACAAAGGTGGGCGAGCAGGGAACGTCCAGGAAACCATGACGGCGTGCATGCGGAGGCTTTAGGGTTGAGCCAAATTCTAATGCCCGGGGTTACGTCCATCCGTTTGTGTTTGTGGCATTCAGCCTCGCGGTGCGCTCCCTGGACGTGGCCGTGGATTGAGCCTCGCGGTGCCGTGCACCGATGGATACCCAGTGGCAGCACGATATGTATGTGTGCCGAGCCGTCATCGGGGCCGTCATCGGGGCCATCATCGGGTTGCCTGCAAAGGGCCGTCTTTTGGGCATCTCCGAAGGTCTGCGTGCAGCACGAAACAAAGGCGGTGCCGAGCTGCGCGACCGAAGGGAGCAGCGCCTGGGCATGAGGTCATCATGGACAGCACACACCGTATGTGGGAGGAGGGAAGAGGGAAGGTAGTGATCACCTGCGTGCTCTGAGCGGGCGCACACTGGCAGCTGCGTCTGCGCTATGGGCCAGTAGTGGAGGGATCAGAGGCGAGCGGGCGATAGATAGGTGAATGCGCTGGGCGCTTTTTGATCGGGAAGACTGTATGACGCTGCTGGTGGCGTGCGCTACAGCTGGATTCACGCGGCCGCGCCTGCCTGCCTCGGGGTCTACCGCACATTGCGCGCGCGGTTCCGAACCTAAGGGTAGTACGTAAACGCGGTGTCGACTGGCCGAGCAGGCATCACGGCAAGTCCTCCGTAGGTCGGTGCGGACTGGGGCGGAATAATGTCAAGGAACTTGTCGATGAGCGAATTTAGAATGGTGTTTACTGGCGGCATGCATAGGGCTGTGCGGAATAATAGGGCTGTGTGAAACAGGTACCGAATGCGGGAGGGGAGGCGCGAGCCCCGCGCCACGCCGTTCGTTCGCGGCGTTGCACAATAAAGCTATCCCAACGAACATTACCCTGAGCTGCATACGCATTGCACTGTCATTATTTGCGGACTGGCGCTGTTATTATTGATGATGTTGCAGTGGACCCCGCGGGTCAGTGGCGTTGTATCGAAGAGCATCACACGCAGGAGCAGGCACAGATTCCATAACTGCATGTATGTGCATGCGCCGCCGGTCGGGTTTGGGCTTTGGGGCCACGCCTCTGCTGCGTGGGGTATGTGAAGCGCATGCGCATTTAGGTTTCTCAAATTGCATTGTGAATATTTCCAGCGAGCGACCTCGGCGGTACGTGTCACCTGACGTCTGCTTTGCGCTTCGTGTCCACTGCTATTATTGGGTATTGGCATGGCCGCGCGCGCCCCGTTGGTTGGATCGGGAATTCTTTTGGTCGTTTGTCATGCATTTGGAGGCGGCGGCTGCCGTCGTGTGGCAGGTGTACAGAGGCACAATGGAAGAGACGGACTGGGGCGCTGAACCGCTGTGGGGTCTGGGCCCGCTTGTGCTTCGTTGCAGGCCAAATGCAGACCAAATGAAGACAGCAAGTGAAGAATACTGCCACGCACAGTAGAACGCGAAGTGGACGGAGAGATGCATGCCGCGCCCGGCGTCCCCGGAGTGTATGTACAACCGGCAGGGACAGATTATCATGCCTGCTTTTGACGCCGCTGCTCCCACAAATACCTGTGGGATGGTGTTCCATTTTGTACTTGATGACTCTTGATTGTGTCCGGGTCCTGCGCACGCCGCTCAAGGGCAGCTGCTGCGCCGTGGGGCAACCCCGGGGTACGGCACACAGGAAGAGTTGAACCTGGGGCCCATAAGTACGGTATCCGTGCAACAACATTTGTTGGCGTTGCTGTTGGCCTGGCCGTTGGCCCTGACAGGCCTGACTCATCCTGCTCGCAAGCGAATCGTGGCATGCACGTGCCGTCGTACACAAGCCGTCCACACACACAGCGACCCTGCCTTATCGGGTGTCGCATGGCCGTACGGTACGGTACAGTACGGTAGGACAGACGCACCTGTCCTCAACTCACCATCTGGACTGCGGGGCAACACAGCTTCTGGGAAATAAACACCCAACGGCGGCCGCGGCGAAAGAGACCCTAGCTGCCTGTCAGGTCACGACGCTGCATGCAGCCCTTACGAACCCCCCTCCCGAAATTAAACTGCCGTATGCGGGTTGCCCGGCACATCCGACACGGCGCAGCCCGGCGCCACGGCAACCTTTGCCTCAGATGCTGCGCCCTCGCGGCCAGCCAGCTTGCTTGCATGTCATACCCCGCAGCACGGCACTCGGCACATCCTCTCTCGTATTTGCGCTTGCGATCCAAATCGCGCTCCGAAACGCGGCGCGGCCTCGCCACAGGTTCACGCACGGTGGTACGACGCTGCACGGTGCCGCCCGCCCCCAATGTCCGGTGGGGCATCCCCGAGGACCCCGAGCGACACCAACCCCAAGGTTGTCTCAAACTTTGAGTATCGTCCATGCGCCAAGGCACGGCACCCAAAGCACTGGCCTCCCCCTAATCGCTGTCGCTGCCCGACGAGCTGCCCGATGAGCTGTCCTTCCCCTTGTCCTTCTTCTCCTTCTCCTTTTTCTCCTTCTTCTCCTTCTTCTCCTTCTTATGCTTCTGCGAGGGGTGGGCATGCGACGAAACAGCGGTGCCGTACCGTGTATTGTGATGCCGTACCGTGTACAGCGGTGTCGTACCGTGCTGACAAGGGCGCTGCAAGGACTACGTTGCCCTGGTAACACAGCGGGACAGCAAACAGGAGCATGTAGCACAGCCTAAGCGCCGTGGGCAACCAACACCTGAGGCTCCTATCAGATGCAGACGTGGCCACATCGCGTGGCCACGAATGCGGAGCACTGCGGCCCTGAACACCACACCAGCCTGATGATGTAATCGAGTGTACGGCAGCAGTTGCAGACCGTTTGCGCACGTGTCCAGGTGCCGCCGACAATTGAGGCGCGATGGTCTATAAAAAAACAGCGGCAGACTCCGGTTGGCACGGGTGTTGTCGTATTATGTAACCGTTACAAGGCGGACTATTGTGTGCACAGCAAGTCACCGGGCCCAACCCAACCACCCAGACAGCGCGTATGCAAGCACGCTCCGGACAGCCATGATGGGCTGGAAGGGCCCCCGCGTCGATTGCCCCCGCGCCCCTGAACCTCACCTTCTTGTCCTTCTTATCCTTCTTGTCGTGCTTCTTGTCTTTGTGCTTCTCCTTCTTTGACTTGTGCTTGTCCTCGTTCTTGCCAGCGCCGTCGGCCGCCGCCGCCGCGGGCGTGGTGGCCGCATCCAGCGGCCTCATCGCCGGCGGCGCCGTCGCCGGCGCCTCCTTCACCGCTACGGCCGGCGCCGTCGGCACCGCGGCAGGCGTTTTCAACTCGTCGCGCTTCCGCCCCTTGTCCTTGTCCTTGCTCTTATCCTTCTTCTCCTTGTCTTTTTTGTCCTTGTCCTTCTTCTCTTTCTCCTTCTGCTTGTCCCCGTCTGCTGCCGCTGGCGCCGCCGCGGGCGCCGCAGCCACTGCTGGTGCTTGGACTGTCGTCTGCACTACGTCGGGCGTCGCCAAGGCCGGGACCGGAAGCGGAGTCTCCTTGGCCGCATCCAGCGGCCTCATCGCCGGCGGCGCCGTCGCCGGCGCCTCCTTCACCGCCGCCGCCGCTGCCGCCGCCGGCGCCGCCGGCGTCTTTGACTTGTCGGCATGCCTACTCTTTCCCTTGTCCTTGTCCTTACCCTTCTCCTTCTCCCTTTCCTTGTCCTTCTTCTTGCCCTCCTCTCCCTCCTTCCCTTCCCGCTTCTCCTTCTTGTCCTTATCCTTGTGCCGGTGCTTTTCCTTCCCGTCCTTCCCGCTCGGACCCCCGGCCGCCGCCGCCGCCGCTGTTGCTGCCGCTGGCCCCGCCGCCTGCTCGTCCACTTCCATCGCCACTACCAGGGGATCGTCCACCGCCGGCAGCAGCACGCCTCCCTCTGCAGCGGCCACCCTGGCCGCCTCTTGGCGCGCGGCAGCCATGGCCGCTAGGGAGGCTTGTAGACGGGCGAAGGCCGCCGCCTCGTCTTCGGGCTCCCCCGCGGTCGAGCCCACCGGTGCGGGCGGCGCCGCGCGTGCGAGGGTCAGGCGCCGCACGATGGGCGCGCCCTTCGAGGTAAGGGTGCGGGTGGTGAGGGTGCGGTCGGTGGGGGTGCGGGTGGTGGGGCGGCGTGCGGCATCAGCGCAGCTACGAGGGCCGCCGTACGACGCCCAGGCCGCTGTGTGCTCGAGTCGGGATCACTTTTGCCCAGTAGCTTTGGCGCCACCCCGATCCCCCGTCACCAACAGCAGCACAAACAAACACACATTCATGGGTGCAACCAAATCAGTGCACACACTATGACCGCCGAACAGACAACCACACCCACATGCACAAGCGCATGTGCACACGCAATATGACCGCCGGCGCAGCTGCGGAAATCGCCGATCTGGCCTGCGGTACACGAGTGCAGTACACGAGCAGCCGTACCTCGGCGGCGCCCTCCCCGTCGGGCAGGGGGCAAACGGCCACCAGCTGCGTCGCCTGGTCGGGCGCGTCCATTAGGAGCTGGTAGGAGGTGCCTGTCGGGACGGCACCGGGCGGCCGGGGGGCGGACGGGGTATAGGAAGTTGGTGGTAGACATTTTCAACCTGCGGCGCTGCCAGAGCGACGGTTCGACGGAAAAGAACAGTACAGTACCACAGATCGCCAGCAGGGGGCGGAGGGGGACGTCAGGTGCGGTGATGAGGGGGACCCGGCGCGCAGGGGCGGTTTCAGAAAGGCGCACCCCCCAGGTGCTCCTCTGCGACCGCTTGCACGTACACATACCCTTCCACAACACAACACACCCGTCAAGAGGACCACACAGCACTCCCTCAGACAGCAGACGGGATCGTGTGGCAGCACCTCATTCGCGCGCGGGTGTCAAATGTCTGGCGGATGAACCCCTGCACAGCCTGGCTGCCGGCCCAGTCAGGACCGCATGTGTATGTGCTGCCCTTCAGGTACGCACCCGGGTAACAGAGGTCCCCGCTCTTGTCCCTCCGCAATAAGCTGCCGGGTAATCCTTCGACAAACATTCTTTCACAGCAGTTGTTCACGGTTGGCCCACAAGCTGGTCCGCGCCCCGGGACCCTTTGCCTCACCGTCCCGGTCCCTGAAAGTGCCCGCCACCGCCGCCGCGACCGAGTCGGCGGTCCTCCCTGCGCGCCGCGGGCCCGCGGGCCGCCGGGCTGTGAGGTCCAGCTCCAGGGAGCCCGCCGAGGCCAGCGCTTGCATCGCCTGCCATCGTTGTCGATGGGGGCCGGGGGAAGGGGAAGGGCGTTGGCAAAGGTGGCGGCGGCGGCCGTCCCCCGTCCCCCCCGGGGCACGCGCTGGCGTGCAAGGGGGGCCCCCGCCCGGCGGGGATACGGGATATCGTCGCAGGCGCTGCCGAGGTGGCGAGATGGGACTTGCTGCACGGGGTGGAACGCGGGCGCCCTTCGGCTGCACGGGGTGGAACGCGGGCGCCCTTCGGCTGCACGGGGTGGAACGCGGGCGCCCTTCGGCTGCACGGGGTGGAACGCGGGCGCCCTTCGGCTGCACGGGGTGGAACGCGGGCGCCCTTCGGCTGCACGGGGTGGAACGCGGGCGCCCTTCGGCTGCACGGGGTGGAACGCGGGCGCCCTTCGGCTGCACGGGGTGGAACGCGGGCGCCCTTCGGCTGCACGGGGTGGAACGCGGGCGCCCTTCGGCTGCACGGGGTGGAACGCGGGCGCCCTTCGGCTGCACGGGGTGGAACGCGGGCGCCCTTCGGCTGCACGGGGTGGAACGCGGGCGCCCTTCGGCTGCACGGGGTGGAACGCGGGCGCCCTTCGGCTGCACGGGGTGGAACGCGGGCGCCCTTCGGCTGCACGGGGTGGAACGCAGGCGCCCTTCGGCTGCACGGGGTGGAACGCGGGCGCCCTTCGGCTGCACGGGGTGGAACGCGGGCGCCCTTCGGCTGCACGGGGTGGAACGCAGGCGCCCTTCGGCTGCACGGGGTGGAACGCAGGCGCCCTTCGGCTGCACGGGGTAGAACGCGGGCGCCCTTCGGCTGCACGGGGTGGAACGCGGGCGCCCTTCGGCTGCACGGGGTGGAACGCGGGCGCCCTTCGGCTGCACGGGGTGGAACGCGGGCGCCCTTCGGCTGCACGGGGTGGAACGCGGGCGCCCTTCGGCTGCACGGGGTAGAACGCGGGCGCCCTTGGGACCGCGAGCGCCAAGGAACCGCGAGTCAAGGAGCGCGCACAGATGTTGAGGCTCACGTGCCGCCTCCGGACGGCACCACTCCACCTAACACCGTAACATCTATCACCGTCGAGGAGGTGCCCTAGAGAGAGCACATCAAAGGGCCCGAGATCGGGGGCAGGTCCAACAGCCATGCTGGTAGGCTAGATGACCTACTGGGAGAGCCGGCTGCGGGGCCCACTGGAGGCGGCGACGGGGGCCAAGCGGGCCGCACGGGCCGCGCGCAGCAGGTTTGATTTGAGATGTGGCTCCGTTGGTCAGCAACCCCACCGGGCCGGTCGATGCCTTCTGCTGAACCCTCATGTGCAGACAAACTCAGGTTATTTCAACCCTTCCAACATCCTTCCAGTGTTTGCGGACTGCCCTATAGTGGACTGCCCGGCCGAGGTGCCCGCCTGCTGACCCATGGTTCGTCTTCCCTCCTCTTGTCGACTGACTCCCGCCCCACCGACTCCGCAAAAGCTGTGGTAATGTGTGAGCCGTAGAAGCTCACCGCGGTATTGGGTAGCTGGATCAGCCAGAGCTCCTCCCGCCCGGCCGCCACATCCGCAGGGTTCACGATGCATGGCTTGTCAACTGGTGCGAATCCATCAGGCACAATGAGTCTGCGATAGAGGGGGCATGTCGACGCGACACATCCTTTCAACGATGCAATCGCAGCTTGCACAGGTCGTGTATTGGCAACACTGACATGGCTGCCGAAAGGCGCCGCCAGCCACCGCACGGAATGTCCTGTTTAAACCCTCACCTACGCCTCGCGGGCCTGTCCTCTATTTGAAACCGCACATGCGGCCCATTTTTTGGCGACGCTCCTTCCCGTCCACCGCTGCTTGGCGCTACATCCGAATGTTTGCGTTTATTTTTCCCTAAACTGCTCATTTTAACTAGTCCTGTCAACAGGAAAGCATCGCAATATCAATGTAATTCCCCAGCGTCGGCGTCGACGGACAACACGGGACTCGCTCTGTCACTTCAACAAGGCGTGCATAAATTATCAAAATTAACTTATGATAAGAAATGACTTCTACGCTCACAACTACCTGGCCATTCTGTGCTCATCGGTGGTCGCCGTCTGGTAATACCGTTGGCGAGCGGCGGAACTAACCAGCCGAGGCGGAGCGGACAAACAAACAGCCGGCAAGAACTCACAAAGCTGTTGTCCTGTTGTTGGCCTTGTATAACCTCCACGTTCAGTCCTCCCAAGCTCAGGCAGATGGAAGGCGGTAGAACTTGAGGGAAGTGAGGTCTCTTTTCCGCGAGGGTATTCAATATCAGTGTTTGCAGCTTTCTGCAGCTTGCGCGGGACCAGTCGTCTTTGGGCAGCCCAGACAGTTGAAAGACCTGAGTCGGCAGCACCTCGCAGCGGACTCCGATGTTGACCGGGCGCGCGACGCAGGCGGCGGCCCCCTCTAGGTCGGCCGCGCGATCCGCAGTTCCCCCAAGCTGGTTGGGCGTCCCAACTCACCCCGACGTCAGCCTCAGCCCTCGACGAGAAGGACAGACTCGGCACCGCCTGACGTCGACGTCGACACCGACGCTGTCCGGTCCGACGGCGCAACCCGCAGCGTTGGGCCCACTCCGCGCGTCATCGCCTTCCGCGACTGCAGCGGCTGTACCCGCCTCGGCAGCGCCGCCCCTGGCGTGTGAGGTGCAGCGGGCCGCCTCCGCCGCGGAGCTGCGCGCAGCTGCCTTCCTCAGAGCCGTCAGCTTCTACACATACCCGCCGGGGCGCAGCGAGTACGCGGCACGGGTACGTACGGCATACCCAAGAGCTGCGTACGGCACGATCGTTTGCGCGTGGAAAGACTGTTGGCATCTGACAGGCCGGGGTGTACCGGGACTGTCGGGTTATTCTTGCGCTAATTACCAAACACCCATGCCCCATTTGCGTTGCCCTGCCCTGCCCTGCCCTGCCCTGCCCTGCCCTGGGCCCCGCCCCGCAGTCCCACCGCCACATGAAGGCCAACGCCGAGTGGGAGTCGGTGACCGCCAAAGTAGAGGGTGGGTGACCTTTGGGCAGTCGGGGGGTCCCCCTCCCTTCCGTGCGGCGCCTCCCGCGGCCCGAGCCGCCGGCTGGCCCCCACCCCAAACACGCACGAGGCGTGAATCCGCCTGACACCACACCACACTGGCGTACACCTCCCTCGAGAGCCGCCATAGCGGCGAAATCCAACAGAACGGGGTGCGCCTCCACCCTCAATGCGCCTGACGTTCGTGTGGCAGTTGAGATTCATTCGTTGTGGCGCTCGGACGAGGCGGCCGAAGCGGTCCGTCCCCGAAACGCAGCCCAGCTTCGGACGGGAGCCGTCGTACCCTCCGCCCTGGACCCTCCTCCCTCGACCTCCCATCCTGGACCCTGGACCCCCTCCCTCCACCTTCAGCCCCCCTCCCCTCATGCCACACTCGCCCCCTCGCCGCAGGCACCGACGTGGCCTACCGCGACCTGGACGTGACGTGCTACATCGCGACCGTGGAAGATCTGTACGGCCCAGCCCCCCCTGGAGCGCTCGACAGCGGGAGCCCGGCCTCCGCTGACGATCCGGGCAGCGAGCCCCGGGCGGGGGCCGGGGCCGCCGCCGCCGCAGCAGCAGCAGCAGCCGGACAGGACCCGGTTCCGGAGCTGCTGGCCTCGCTGCGGTCCAGCCTGGACGCGAGTGCGCAGCTGCCCGCGGAGCCGGCGGGGCCGGGGGGATCGCCGCCGGGCCGGCAGCGTCGGTTGGTGGTGGGCTCCCTGGACCTCAATGTGGGCCACACGCTGCCGTCGGAGGAGCTGATCGGTCGGAGTCCGCAGGTGACGCTGCGGGCGCGGTCGGGTCGGGTCGGGTGCGGTCGGGTCGGGGAGGGTTGCGGTCCGTGCGGCTGTCGTGGCCCGCTCACATGTGTCGTGGCGAGGACTCCACCTCGCCACCACCGCCGAGCCGTTGGGTACAGACACGGGCAACACTATGACCTCTGGCGACGTGTGCGGTGTGTCCGACCCGGCCCGGCCTAAGGCGCAACGGATGGCCCGCGCCCCGCAGGAACACCGCGGTGTTAGCCTCCCGTCATGTCAATTAAGACCGCGAAATGGGTCTCCCCTCCCCTCCCGGTTTTTCGTTTTTAAGCCCTCCCTCCCCTCCCCCGCAGCAGGGTGACCCCAGGCACCGGCGGGCCTACCTGAGCAACGTGTGCGTCGCGCCGGCGGCCCGGCGGCTGGGGGTGGCGCGGGCGTTGCTGCGACATGTGGAGGAGGTGGCGCGGCGGGCGGGTGGGTGCTGGCTGCTGGGTGGGCGACGAGGGGCGGGTCGCGGCTGGGCCATCCCCCTAACCCCGGTGGTGAACCCTTCCTCCGTCCGAGAGGCGGCTCTCGCTGATCCCGCGACGGGCCGGTCTTCCCAACGGCCTTCCCAACGGTCTTCTCAACGGTCAAACCGAATAGGCCGCCAAGGTCCCCGCCCCTGGGCAGGTTCATCACCCCTGGGAGGAAAGGCATGGGGCCCAGGACCGCTGTTGCCAAGGGCCGCCGCCGTGATGCGATGTGGGTGTGTTGGAACTTGGAAGAGAGATTTGCGTGTCTAAGCTAAGGTATGTGTGCTTATAAACTAAAAGATATGTGTGTATAGATAAGAGACCTCGCCCGACCCAAACCAAGCTCCAATACACTTAACCATGATATGTGTGTCTGTCGACATGGTGCGGCGGGGTGTGCCCGCAGGTGTCGAGTGGCTGTACGTGCACGTTGTGGCGGACAACACCCCCGCGGTGGGGCTGTACTGCGGCGCGATGGGGTTCCAGGTGAGGTCGTACATCACACCACGACACCAACCTCCCTGTGGCTGTCACCGATGACCCGCGGGGTCCATTGTAACATCATTACTAATAACCCTCCCGCGGGGGAGTGGGTCCGCGGGACTCGTTGTCCGGCACGAACCACCAACTACCACCAACTACCCGGCCTCTGTGTTTAGAAAAGAAACCCTAGAGACCCAAACCAAGGAACGGCCTCTGTGTGCCAGCCGTAGGGTGGCGCCCCGCCACGGATGCCCCGCCCCCGCCCCCAGCACCGAATCTGGGGACTCGCTGGTTTGCACGGGTTTGCTGTCAGACACGGAATCCGTAACTGCCATGCGTGCAGACCGCCCTGGCTGGCCGACCCCCAATCACAGCATCGATCCGGATGACTGTCGATAGCAACTGCATGTCGCCGTTTCTCTCGCGCCGGCCGTCGGGCCGCACCCTTATCATATCGCCACCGCTGTGACCACCACTGCGACGGCCTCACGCTGCCTCACTCGGGTGATGTTGTTGATTGCACCTGCGGCGCCGCAGGTGGAGCAGTCCGAGACGGAGGGCTACGCCAGGTCGCTGCAGCGGCCTCGCCGGCTGCTGCTGGGGAAGTGCCTGCTGCAGCCGACTGGCGAGACGGGGGGCGGCAGGGCAGCCTGAGGGCTGAAAATCTGAGTCTGGATGACAGGGTGGGAGGGCCTCCTGAGGCCTACACCCTAGTCTCTGACGGGGTGGGACGTGGGAGCACACCGCTGCGCGCCGGGCGGTTGCGACTGGACTGCCCGGGGGGTTCAGCGGGTTGATGGCTTGCTGGTCAGTCAGAAGGTCCTGACTCTTGAGGCAGGTCGTTGATGGAGGGCGGCAGGGCGCGCTGTCGTATGTAGATGCGGCCCAAAGCCGTCAAGAGTCATCGGCCTCGGTGCGCGCCTTCCGCGCAGGTGGTGGCGTAGGAGCCGCGAGGGGCAAGGACCGCACCGTGGGCCAGGGCTGTCCCGGGCAAGAGACTGACGGACCCGTACTGTACTGGGTGTGGTGCATGTGGTGGGACACAAATTGCTGTGTCCGAGCGATGCACTCGCTGTCAGCTCCTGGAGGCGGTCAGGGGGTCGGGGGGTCGGGCAATCACGTGTTCGTTACGGACCTGCCCCATCCATAGGGCCCGCAGCGCAATCCCGAGTACGGCAAGCAATATCGTGACCGTAATACGGCGGGATATGCGACTCCTTTCAACTCACTTGCTGCGTGTGATCTCCGCGTCCCCGCAATTCAGGCACAGCACAGCGATCTCAGGGCGCGTGCGCACCGATACACAACACAACATCGTCCATTGTAACGTGATTCATTCACTCACAACGCTGTTATGGCAATGCGATTGCCGTACGGCGGTAAGCCATGTAATATGTAGACCTAAACCTAGGGATATATCTAGCAGATCGCTGTCGTAGCGCACGATCCGTCGTCATGCCTGCATCCTATAACAATCGGTAATGTCTAGATCCTCCGCTTCCACCTACTATGTTACCCGATCGACCACACACCGGGGCCGTCAGATTGCTGTACAACCAACACTCGAGTCCCAATTGCCTCGCGCCTCAGGCAACCGTCCTCGAACCCGAAGCCGACCGGCCACGTCCCCAACCGCTCAAATCAGTCGGACCCCGCACCGCTGTGCATGTGCGGTATCGCCGCGCTTTATTGATTGTTTGGGAGTATTATTCCGATTCCTGCTGCCGGACCGGCAATGCAATCAAGGGAGTAGGGAGAGGGTCACAACGGCATCGGTGATGGACCGAGGCCTGCACGTGCAGTCAACCCCCATGCAAATGCGGAGTTCGGTGTTGTGCATCATCAGCAATGCGGTCAGTCGTGGCGGTATCATCATGGCGTTCGACTCGCCACGCGGAGGACCGCCAACCCCCTTATGCCCCCCGGGATCCCTTCGGCACCGCCACTGCCGGACCCTAAACCCTCACATCCGATGCCCTGCCGGACTGAGGGGCTCAACGCCGCCAGCAGAGACATTGGATCCGTCGGACCAACGCCACACAACAGTGCGCAGTTCTTCCGCAACGCAGGACCCACGCGCAGCAATTCGCGGTGCGCAGCACACAAGCCAAGCCGCCGAGCCCGAGCAAAACGACCGAAAAGAATATAGGCTCCGGTTCATGGATAAATAAAGATAGCCGTGCAACGCCCAAGACGGCAGGTTTCACCCGTCCGCTCGCCCCGCCCCGCCGCGCCGGCACCCAACCCGGATCGCAAGCGGGCTTCAGGAACAGCGACGTCAAGAACGATTTCAATCACGGGCAGTCAGTCTGTCAGCCTACAGACCACCTACAGTCATACCCACGAAGAATACAACCCACGCAACCATTGAAGTGAAGCCATGCATTCCCAATGCCTCAACATCATACTCGGGGGGGAGTCACCGGCGCCGGCACCAGCAGACCACCCACCAGAGTGGAATACCATCCTTTGAAGCGATGTCCCGCTCGCCCACTGGCGACGGCAGCTCCCGCGCCTGTGGGATCGGGTTCCCATGCGCCCCGGTGCCCCGCCCGATCGCACTACCAATACCGATGACACTGACCGCAGCACATCGCTGACCCGACCCGACCCGACCCGTTCATCGAACCTCGTTTGCAAACCGCACAACTCGGTCCCGGGGCAGCTCGCAGATCCCCCTTGTTGCTGCCCAGCTGCCCGCGGATGGCCATGGTGCCCGGGTGCACCGGACCACCGGGTGCCCTCGATCGCCACGGCCGCCTGTACTTGTCCCCTTTTGAGAAGACCCCTCCCTCGAGAGCCCCGCCCGCTTGTCAAGAGATCCAGGGGCACCGGCGCCGGATAATAAACCTCGCCCCGCCCGCTTGCACACACCTCCCCCGCTGCGTTGTCTTAGTTTCCATCCCGAGTGCACCAACCCCCGGTCGGCCGGCCTTACGCCTCTGCTGCCTCCAGCCAGCCAGCCGTCCCGCGACCCGCTTTCCAACATCAGCACAGGCCAGAGGTCAAGAGCTCTACAGCTCCGGCGACTGGTCCTCCTGCCACAAGTCGCCTGCCCCCAGCCACTCCAGCTCGTCCTTGTTCAGCTTCCAGTACCCGCCCCTCTCGCGGTTGCGGTTGACGCAGTCCATGTCGCCCCTGCGGCACTGCTCGCAGGTGCGGCAGCTCTTGCGGCAGGCGCCAAGGCTGTTGGGGCCCCCCGCCATGTACATCTTGTTGCGCTCACACTCGCCCGCGGCGGCCCACTCGCCGCAGCGTGGGTGGGTGTCCACACAGAGTCCGGCGTCCGGGTCACGGTCCATGTTGGTCTGCACACCATCCTTGATCTCTTCGGGCCGGAAGGGAATGTCGTGCATCTGTACGGAAGACGAGGCGAGCGGGGAGCCAGGCGGGGCGCTCAGCGTCGTCGTCGAGCTCATTCCATGTTTCGCGGCTTGCGGGATGGGATGTCGCCAATCCCGGGCAGCTCTACGGGACTTGCCGGGGTAGCTGATTCCCCTGAGAGAAGGATTCACGGAACACGTGCCACGTTGCCACCCCAAACCCCAAATCTGTCTTTACATTCTCACGAATTGATCGGGCCGTGCTGCCCTGGTTTTGTTCCTCGTCCTATCCGCACTCACCCAGACAGGCGCCGCCCACTTGACGCCCTTGATGACCGGGCAGCCGGTGTGCATGGCGGCGGGGTCCATGGTGTTGTTCGGGAGGAAAGAGTAGAAGAGCACAGCGTCGCCGGCCTTGGGCTTGGCGGCCACGTGGCCCTTGGCGCAGTCAGAGACCTTCCCGACGCGGTCCGGGATGGAGGGGTCGGCCCAGACGCTATCGTGCGGGAACGCAGTCTCGCCGCCCTCCTCCACGTCCGATAGGTACATGAGGAAAGTGGCCAGGCGCCACTTGGGCCCTATGTGATCTGAGGACGCGCCCGAGTCGTAATGCGCGCCGTACGTCTGGCCGTGAGCGTACCGCAGCACCTGCGACCGTGAGTAGGGTGCGGGCGACGGTGGGGAAAGCCGGGAAGTGTCTAGATATCGTCTTTGGGCTCATACGGCACCCTAGGTCAACAGCATCCCATCCGCTCCGTAACTCCATGGGCAAACACTCTGTCGGTGCTGCCCCGGGCACGGGGCGAAGGGGCGACAGACTGTCATTTGAACGGCGCGCGTGATGCCATAGCTTCGTGGCGTGACGCATGCCACAGGGCGACGTTGCGAAATGCCCCATGTGTTGCCCTAGGCGCCCTAGGTAGGCACGACCGCGTGGTTCATTTGGTGCTCAGTGTTTGGTGTTCAGCACCTCACCTGGATGTCCTCCTGATGCTCGATGGGCAGCTGGGTGAAGAGGGAGATGCGCCTCTCAATGCGGGTGACGATGGGGTCTGACATGCGGCGAATGAACATGCCGTAGCTGGTGCGGATTTCATCCACAACACCCTCGCCGTTGGAACCGACGACAGTGGAGCGCTTCAGCTTGGGTGCGGCAAGCGAGACCATGTGTGCCCGCTCCGCCTTGGTAAGGAAGTTGTGGAAAACATAGGCGCGAGGATGCAGCCCGACTTGCTCCACCCATGGCGTCGCCTCCTCCTCAAACTGCTTGTCCGCTTCGGTGTGCTGGCGAATAGCAAGGAAATGGCAAAGCGCGAGTTAAGCATATGGACCCAGACGGTTGCGAAATGTCGCGAAGGTCACATGCGGCGCCCGTGCTGTCCTCACCATTACAAGAGCGCTCGGCAAGAGGCGTTCCGGGAGGCCTCCCCAATTCGATGCATCTTGGCTGCCTGCACAAACCCACGACGAACACTTAGTAACTGGCCGTCACACAGCGCTCTGGGCGAAGTTGCTTTCGGAATTGCATTACTCACTATACGCAAACGCTAGATGTAAAAGCAGAAAGGCACACGTGAAATGTGTTGAACGCATCTTAAGCTTCAGCCCGCACAAGTTGAAGCTTGGTGAGAGCACAGGCTTATGACAAGCTGCGGCAATGGGGCAAAGAAAACTGAGGATGCACGGCTGTATTGTATAGTGCAAAAATATACATATGTAGATTATGTCAGGGGCTCGCACGGAGTTCTTATTTGCCTTACGATTGGGCGCACCCCGGTACAAGGGACGGTCAACGATGGTACCGAGGGACAAACAGCTGCGCCCGCCAAAGTGTAACTCCATATCATATCAGAGCATGATTAGCCCAAGAACATAAACAGATATCTGGTACAGCTAGTATTACGCAGAGTTTTGCATTTCTGCGCATGTCAGTTGCATCACACGTCTTACGTAATAGTGCCCTCGTCGGAAACACCAAGCATGGACGAAATGGCACTTGGCAAAATTGCCACTTTGGAATCCGCAAAATATTTGGCAATTTGCATGTATGTATTCATAGCGTTACGGTATCTGCAACGGCTGGTAACCCAAAGGGAAGGAAGCGGTGTCGTTCCAAAAACTTTGCTTCAACCGTCAGTGGTATTCAAGGCAAGGTTGGTTTCAAGCTAAGGGCAGTGACTGTAGTGCTGGAAATCACTGACCCTTGGGACACAACCGTTGGGCGACGACTTGCCCTGAAGCGAAACGGAGCATCTGGAACGACGAAACTTCCCTGCCCGTTCAAGAGGATCTATTGGTGATGCCATGTGCGTGCGAGCAAGCGGTGCTTGATCAGGCAGTAGCGAATGCCTCCCCGCCAGAGAGGACGTGCAGCCGCTGGCTTCGCTGAATCGGTTGGTCCACCGTCTGGGACACAGCTGCCCTGTGCAGCAGCTGGCTTCGATGAATGAGTTGGTTCACGCAGCTGCCCTGTTCATCGTACGGCAACTCGCAAACTCTGCACGCGTCTTGTCATGGCAGCGTGTCACACGTGTGTTACATGGGCTGCTGTGCAGCCGACCATGCGGCTTTCGAACAGCCCAAGCAGTGACCCACATTGCCGTCCAACACTGGGCACCTGGTCACACATTTGACATGACGCCCACAACCCCTAGGTTGCCTTCCAAACGCGGTGCCTACTTGGCATGTCGCCTTGTAGGCTTTCACCAAGAATTTTTCGATTCATAGTAACAAGCCAAGCCAGCGTTGTCCCCGACTGGTCCGCTCGAAACCCGCGCCAAACTCGAGCCCATAATATTGGGCGCATGCTAAGGCGCACGAAGGTAGCTTTACCTTCCTGCTACGAAGAAATCGCGGTATAAGCAATGGCGTCCTCCAGCACAGCACATCCGTGCAAGTCCAATCGTCCATGGACGCATGTGCCAGCATCTCAGCGGCCATCCTAGACACCCTAGCCCCGCCGAAAGCTCCATTGTCGCTCCATTGTCTATCCCCATGCAGCCGATGGTGATCCCGGGCCAGATTGTACAATCTGCTGTAAGCCCTCATCACGCGCCGACGAATTTCTTCTCCTCTGACCTATGTCATCTACGAAACTACGTCAGCTGCGGCAGTCTACGTGGCAGTCCTCGTCATGAAAAAATAGCAAGGTGTGCAAAACCAGCCCCACGTATCCCAAACATACATGCCTCGAGGTAAGACATCACGCCCAGTGCTGAATAAAGAGTGGCAAAGAGCGCACAGCTGCATTTCTTATTTGCGGCAACACGCCCATGTCAGGTCGTCAATGCGCGGCCAGCACGACATCCAAATGAAGTCACCACCAACTGGGAGACCGCAGCCCGCAATCCAACCTCCCCAACTGCCAACCCCCGCCATCCGCCCATGCATGGGAATGCGGCACTCCATGTGTTCTGTCCATCCGCACCGTTATTGAATGAACCGTTACCGTTACCGTTAGTCATGTGATGTTCGGCACACAGCGGCGCAATCGACGCACGTGCGCGACAGCGCACAAGCAGACATGTACAAACGGTTAGTGCAGCACCCGCCTTGCCGGTAAGCCCACGCTGACCGCACTCTCGAGTTCAGCACACTGTACTTGTGTATTCGTTCCGTCGGTCGATGCGTTGCTCAGTCAGTCAGTGCGTTCCTCCGGTCATAATCCACCCTTTACCCTCTATCCAAGCTACCTAGCCACCTCAAGAATGTCCTAAACAGCTACGAAATGCCTCGTCACTCCAGGTCCGGTCCTCCGCTCGCCCAGGTTCAAAGTTTTCCCTTGTCTACAGCTCCGGCGACATATCCTGTTGCCACAAGTCGCCTGCCCCCAGCCACTCCAGCTCGTCCTTATCCAGCTTCCAGTACCCGCCCTTTTCGCGGTTGCGGTTGATGCACTCCATGTCCCCGCTGCTGCAAACCTGGCACGTCCCGCAGCTCTTGCGGCAGGTCCCCGGGCTGTCCATGTCGCCGCCCATGAAGCCCTTGTTGCGCTGGCACTCGCCGGCGGCAGCCCACTCGCTGCAGCGCGGGTGCAGGTCCGCGCAGCCCCCGGCATCGGGCTCGCCGTCGGGGATGTGCTGGAAGCCGTTGGCAATCTCAGTCGGCCGGAAAGGAATGTCGTGCATCTGATAGTGCGATAATGGAGGGGAAGGCGAGGGACCGAAGGACGGGGAAAGTCAGGACACGAACCCCGATCGATATCTTGCGAAGCGCGCTGAAGCACTGTTGGCCAAAGGATCCGAGGGCGATACACGTAACGAAGAGTCCATGCAGTATGCACGATTGCAACCAGATGTTGCAACCACTTTTCCCCGCCATGACACATCTCGCGCGTCCACAGGGAGCGTTCCCCTTGCCTCAGCACACAGGCTACCAACTCACCCAGACAGGCGCCGCCCACTTGACGCCCTTGATGACCGGGCAGCCGGTGTGCATGGCGGCGGGATCCATGGTCAGGTTGGGGTAGAACGAGTAAAACAGCACGGCGTCGCCGGCCTTGGGCTTGGCGGCCACGTGGCCCTTGGCGCAGTCAGAGACCTTCCCGACCCGGTTCGGGATGGAGGGGTCGGCCCAGACGCTGCCCTCCGGGAAAGCAGTCTCGCCGCCCTCCTCCACATCAGAGAGGTACATGAGGAAAGTGGCCAGGCGCCACTTGGGGCCGGGTTCATTCGATTTGTCGCCCGAGTCGTAGTGGGCGCCGTACGTCTGGCCGTGAGCGTAGCGGAGCACCTGCGACCGGGACAAGCACGCGGTCGTTTGATCAGAACGCCGCCAGGAGGATTTGAACAACCAAGCGCTGCCTGAGCAGCAGCAGCAGCAGCAGCAGCAGCAGCACACACAGGCACGCGGCCCGCAGATAATGGCCATGGTGGCTATCACATAACACGACTGGCACCTGTGGGCGGGTACGCGGTATACAATCATTGGCGCCCCTTTCAGAAAAGCAGGCACGTCTCCGCTATGCAGGTAAGGTTGTGCCGCGGTCGGTTTCGAGAGCTGGCCACTTCGCCATTGGGGGTCATTTGCGCGCAGCGGAACCCAGTGCTGCGTTGGGTTGGGCCGGGCTGGACTCCATCTGCAGGCGCACCTGGATATCCTCTTGGTTCTCGACGGGCAGGTGTGTCCACAGGGAGATGCGCTTCTCGATTCGGGCGATGACCGGATCGGCGAGGCGGCGGATGAACATGCCGTAGCTGGTGCGGATTTCGTCGACTACGCCCTCGCCGCCAGAGCCGACGACGGTGGAGCGCTTCAGCCGGGGGGCTGCGAGGCGGACGATGTGGGCGCGCTCCGCCTTGGTGAGGAAGTTGTGGAAGTAGAAGGCGCGGGGATGCAGGCCGACCTGCTCCACCCAAGGGGTAGCATCCTCGTCAAACTGCTTGTCCGCCTCGTGGTGCTGTCGGCAGGGAGAGGGCCGAAAGGGTGACCGTCACGGACAGCAGCGTAATAAATATCACTAAGAATAAACAATCTTCGGAACAAAGCGGCAAAGAGGGACATCACATGGAACACGCCAGGCAAGTGCGTGCCTTCGGACTTTTTGTCCTGCAGCAGTAATGCAGCAACAACGCGGTCGTTGGGGGCCTTACCATCACAAGGGAGTTTGGCAGGAGCCGATCTGGCAAGCCACCCCATGAGCTTTCACCTGATAATGCGAGTAGGAAAAAGCACCAAGTCAACGAGCCGACATGTGAACGGACGTCTCGCTTGTTTTCGACAGTATTCTGAATGTGAATATAACTTATGCTTCAAGATCGCGGTATTACTCACTCGACGCAAATGCCGCAAAACAGAGCAGACCCGCAACAGCGAGAAGAAAACGCATTTCGAGACGGCAACGGTAAGAAAGTGCAAGACGGAATTTAATTATACACAAGCTTGCATATCATGGAAACAATTTGACGGTGAATGTTTAAATTGAGCAGCAGAGTGGGTACATGTCGAGTTTATGTGAGAACCGTGGACGAGTTTCAGTACACTTAACGGTACGCCGAGACGGTACCCAGGACGCCCAGGTACCGCCCACCACCGTGAGCCGTTGAGCAGCTGTTGTTTGATCGTGTTACTTGTCGTTGCAAAATCAGTGCTCTGGGCCCACGCACGCAATTGGTAGCGCGTTGTATCGTAATAAGGAGGCAACCGCTCGACGCATTGATACGCTCTACCGCTCTAAGCATGCCAGTGCGGCATTTACCCGGCGCCTGCTATGCACCGCATGTTGGCGTTTTCCAATCAAGCCTGCCTTGTGACCCTTATGCTGAAGTGCCAGCTCACAAGCTCTTAGAGTAGCTATCGCATCATAATCAAAGGTTGCAGCAATTCTGTGAAAATGACTACACTGACAGATACCGACATTGAAACTACGAAGTATGACCGCTTGACCCATCTTGACTTATAGATTTGGCCTTAGCATGGATACCCTTTCCGACGCACTCAGCTTCCGTCAGTGCACGTTATGATTGCATGTTTCCATTATGGTCAAGATGGCAGAGGTGTGGAGCTTAGAGACTGAGTAGCCATTTAGGAAATGACTACTCGACGGCCATGCTGCACCGTGGATCTCTTGGACATCAGTTTCGGGTATCAGATCGACTCGCAAATGCATCCCGCCTGCGCATGAATGCAGAGATGTCTGCGGCTCACGGCCATTCAATTGCTTCTCACTGTATGATCGCCTGCTTTCTCTTTGATGGATAAATAAAATTCATAGGTAGATTATTTCTTATACTCACCAAAATCTAGTTCGTTTCAAGATGATGCAAGCAAATACCTCTTGCAACCTCACATCAGAGCTCTGCATTACTTTCACAAACATAGTTGAAGTGAGGACAAAGTTCTACATGTTCCTTGAAGTCCTTGATGCTTGATCGGCGACTCGGACCAAGTGTACGGCATCCTTTCTTACCGAAACTCAGGTTCTGACCTGCAAAATACCGCTCTAGGGCCAGTAAAGATTGTGAGAAATTAGCCTCACTCGAGATCACCTCATCAAGTGGGTTTCTTGGAGCTCTACCACACATACGCGCGCAATTCACCACACGAGCGCACCGAGCGGTGTCGTCTTCAATTGTAGTGTCTCGCGTTGACGAAAATGAGCACGATGAAGCTTCCCAGTAACATGTGCGTCCAACCTTTTGGGCGATTGAGACCCCGTCCGTTTTATGCTTGCCGGAAGGATGCAAGCCGCTTCGGCCGTCGGCAAGGTGCACACCTTCCACGCGCTCTAAGCACCAATGGATTGATAACGGAAATTGAGGGACTCCAGCTCCATGGCCCTCTGGAACGAAAGGCTTCACAGGCGGTCGCACCAGGCCCCGTTAAGCAGGTGGGGCGCATGCATGCTGGCCCCCCTTCCATCGTGTCGTGCCAACTTGAAAAGGCACCCAAGCACGCCCGTTGGTTTTTGCAGCTCGCGCAGCTGGAGCAGCTACTGCACCCGGGTAACGTGGCGACGGCGGCAGCACTCGCTCTGGCGATGTCACTGGCGCTGGGTCTCCCAGCAGACGCTGCCACGCCAGCCGCTGACACGGCTGCTTTGTCGATTCCCGGTGAGTTCCCAGCGCACGTACGCGAGGTTGTCTCCAGGGCTTGCGTCCCACGGCCCGGCCCAACACAAGCACACCCGCAGTCGCACGACTGCGCACGCCGCAGTCAGTACAAACATGACCATCATATGGATCCCAGCCTGCTGACCTACTTGGTTGGTCTGGCCGCGTGCCGACGCCCAATGTCGCGGTGTGCAAGCACTCTCTCCAGTGCAGGTTTCAGAAGACCTGGCGGCCAGCGGTTCATGCCAGTCACGGCACCGCGTGTCCTCCGTGTCTGGCCCACCCATCCATGCACCTCTGCCCCCTGCCACAGCCCCTCGGCCGGCGGTCTAAGACCCGGGACCGCCTCGCACGTCCGCATGCCTGACCAGGTGACGCATCTCAATGCACAAACATGGGTGGAGGGGCTTCGTGCCGCCCATCTGGGTGAACCACAATGGCGACATGACAGCTAGCATCACCGTTGGTGCCCCACCCTGCGCGGCCCGCCGCTCCCCGCAGGTATCGTGGGTGACTCGCCGCTGCGCGAGGGTTTCGTGTCCGGGTTCCTGCTGATCTTCTTCTCTGAGATCGGCGACAAGACGTTTTTCATCGCCCTGCTCTTAGCGCTGAAGCAGCCCAAGAGCCTGGTCTTCACGGGCACCTTTGGCGCTTTGGCGGTCATGACGGTCATTTCCGTTCTGCTGGGGCAGGTGAGGACAGGACCGTCGCGGGCCTGCCTGAGTGGGGTGCCGACGCCACAGGCCACAGGTCAGATCGGGACACCGGTGCGGGTAGGAGACGAGCTCAGCGTGAGATGATGAGGAGGTGGTGTGGGGTATGGAGATCGGCGGGGAGGGATGGGCTATCAGGGGGGCAGTTCTAGACCTTTAAAGTCGCTTATGGTGCATCACTGAGGCCGTTGTACGAACTGACGTCCCGCAGGTACTGCACCAGGTGGACGAGCTAGTGCCTGGCGACGCGAACATCCCGTACGACGACCTGCTGGCTGTTGCGCTGCTGCTCTACTTCGGAATCAAGACGCTGCAGGTGGGGTTTGACCCGGCGATGTACGGGACACCGGGTCAAACAAACCTGCACCTGCAGCTGCGATGCGACGCGGATCTTCCTTTCAGGACGCCGGGACCTGCGGTACATACACGCACTGTCGTCTCGGAGTCACCGCGATCATTCACTCCTGTCCGAAACTTGTCCGCGCAGGACGCCAAGGATGCGGACGAGAGCGCGGCGGAGGAGAAGGAGGAGGCAAAGGAGGTGGTGGACGGGCTCAAGGCCAACAGCGAAGACGCGCTGCGGCTCGTGCTCACCACCTTCACGCTCGTCTTCGCAGCGGAGTGGGGCGACAAGTCCTTCCTCGCAACCATTGCGCTGGCGGCCGCGTCCTCGCCGCTGGGCGTCACCGCTGGCGCGGTGGCGGGTCACGGCGTTGCGACGGGTCTGGCGGTGGCGGGAGGCGGCTTCCTGTCGCAGTACTTCAGCGAGCGGGTTTTGCAGTACGTGGGCGGCTCGTTGTTCCTGGTGTTCGCGGCGGCGACTGTGGTGGATCTGTTCGTGTAGTGGCCGTGCTGTGCGGGAAGTGGTTAGGGCAGGCGGGGTCCCGCGATGGTTGTGTGGGTCTCGAACCTGGGATGACGTCGTTGCACGTGATCTGCCCTGGGACTATATCGTACTCTGTCAGGGCAGTTAAGAGAATTGCTGCTCGCGAGCTTGGATGCGTGGTGACGTGCGCTGTCGAGGGCTTCCGCACGTTGTCACTATGATCAAGACGTGCGGCTGAACATCACCAATGGGTGCCGTGCCAGCGACTGGCTGGCGATGGAGGTGTCCGGTCGCCTGTCTCGCGGTGCGATGGGTAGTGAATGATAAACGCTGCGCTTCGCACGTCCGCTCAGGCATGCCGCATAAATCGGATTCTGTGATGGCGCACGTCTTGCGCTGCCTTGGTACTCATGGTCTCGCATGCGTGTGGGATATCCTTTGGATTTGGGCTCTAAAAATTCGATGTGACATACTAGTTTACACATACAGATGTGACATACTAGTTTACACATACATGGGCCGTCGACGCATACTGCAGACCGCGTGACGGCGGCTGGCGTCGTCGGCCAGAACGCAGACCCTCTTGCGAGGTCATCATCTTCCCACTGACTCGCCTGACCCGAACCAACCAATCGCACGGAATACCCTGCGGACTGTGGGGTGTCACGGTGGCCCACGGGAGGATGAATGTGAAGAGATTGCAGTGGCAGCTTCCGCTTTTGTCAGTTATCTAGCACACGCATGGTAAGACCCAATGCTATGGATGTTAATCTACGCACCTTTTGGTACGAAACACACCCACCGATTAAAGCGTCCATAGCTGAAATATATCCGCGCCGCATAGCTGTTGTCAAACATCTTGCCACACCGACAGGAAACGGAAAAAAATCCGTGTGATACTCTGGCGCGCCGTGGCGCCCCAATGCTCTCAAATGCAGCCATGCAGGTCAGCAACAGCGTCGCGAAGAATCTGAACATGCTGGTCCTTGCACAGCCCCGCACTTCAAAGTTGAAACTCATTTCCGCATACCAGCATACCGCTTGCCACAATCCTGGCGGCACCCACTCGAGTGGGAAGGCTTGTATTGCGCAAGCGTGTGACATGACTGGACTAGTCTAGTGCGTACGTATCCCCAGTCCGTCAACTGCCCGCCTGCTGGTCAGGTTAACAGGGTTGTATGAACGGCGCCGTCTAGACGAAAAATCAAACGACCAGGGTAAGGGTGTTGCATGAATCGTATCCGTGCAACAACACATGACGGCAGCATAGAACCGATCCAGTGCAAACGACTGCGTCAAGACCAAAACATGCACACACGAGAGTCGATGACAGTTAGGGGGTAATGAAAAATGGGGATGACTGCGCACACTCCCCGGGTCGATACGAAGTCGGGCAACGTCGTCCGAAGAACCATAACCCGCAAAGAAACGACACATGCGCACCCCTGCTGACCATGTTGCTTGACCTTGGTGTAGGTATCCAGGGTCCAAATCCCACCCGTGCAGCACCTCTGGCAGTCCCCGCTCGGCACTGCAGAGCAGTGCATCCGTGCATCTGCGCCCGCGGACATGTCCATGCATACCCAAAATGACGAACGCCCGCCCAAATCAAAAGGCGCTGTCCTAATGCGACGGTCAGTCTATGAGCGCTGTGCCCCAGTACTGACATCTTTCTATGGCTATACGTGAAAAACATAAGAACAGACCTCAGATCATCTCGTGTACAGCGACCCAATCGCCTCGACAGCCCCCTGACCGGGCCCCCCGCCTACACACGCATTCTATCCCTCATGCAGACCATCAGTTCGTTACTCATTCTATCGCGGTCAGATGGCCCACCGCATAAATTTTCCCTACTCAGATTGTCACTCCGCAGAAGTGCCGCCCACGGCTGTTAATTATTCCAGTCGTAATTTACGCCTAGGGAGATCATATTGTAGAGTCTTCTACCCTCGTCTCTCAGCTGTTGAAGGTGTGAAAAGGCGCAAAGCGCGCTTGACCTGAAGCCTACCCGTACATGACTGAGTAAATACAATGCCTTATCGACACTCCATGACCTTGCAGACTGTCCGGATATGTCACGGCATCAAGAGAATGGTGTGCAACTCGCCACTCTCCTACGCTCGTTCGCTGAATCCCTCCCCCCTCATCACTCTTCACGCTGCCCCCGGGTCACCACCGCCGCTACCGTCACTCCAGGTATCTCTAGCCGGATCGACATTTACGGGCGTCAGCAACCTGCATGCAGTCTGCATGGGCTGCGGAGTTGCCTGGCGATCACCCTCAGGCGCCTCACAGTCCCCCAGGTGCTGCTTGTCGCATGCGTCCGGGCTGCTGCAGGTGGGCGAAGCAGCCGCACCCTCCTCGCGCTCCAGTGCCGGGCCATCCGGACACGGCTGTTCGGCTGAGTCCGCATCCACTCGGCTGCAGTCTGGCCTGCACTTCTCCGCGCAGCTCGCCAGGGCCGCTGCTGATACCAGCATCGCCGTCGCCACTGTCGCCACCGGAGGCCTGGACCAGCCCGCTGTGGCCGTGGCCGCAACCAGCATTGGCTCCTCCCCAGCAGTGTCCTCTTCGCACAAGAGCCCCTGGAGGGCGCCCAGCCCGTCGGGACCGTCCTCACCTTCCTCCAGTTGCTGCTGCGCGCACGACTCCCTCCCGCTGTGCAACCGCACCTGCTGGCCCGTCGCATTGCGGTCGTCAGATCCTGTCAAGCCATCCTCGCCGGATCCCAGCTCAGGCGGCTGGCAGACGCCGTCCGCCGGCACCCGGCGCTCGGACAGCGCCATCGCGTCCGCGTGCTGCATGTAGGCCTCCAGATCGACAATCATGCAGCTAATGTTGTCTGTGCTACCCCGCGCCAGCGAGTGCTCCACGAGGCTTCGGCAAATCGCTGGCAGGCTCCAGCCGTCGTTAGCCAACTGGGTCAGGTACTGTGCGGCTTCGGCCACCGGCCACTTCTCGGTGAGGCCGTCGGAGCCCATCACCAGGTACTTCCCGTCGGTCACGTCAAGCGAGCACACGTGCGGCTCACAGGATATTGCGGGATAAACGAAATCACCAAACGCCCTCGACATGTTCAGCCAGCGGGTTCCATCTGGCGTGCCCATGTAGGCCGGTCCGGTGGGCGACCGATAGATTGGGACTCCCTGAGCCGCAATCCGCGCTGCTTCTTCGCCCTCAATCTTGTGCTCCTGGATGATTGAATAAACCTCGCCCGTTTTCTTAACAACAAACGCAGGTGAATCGCCAACGTTGGCTGCGATAAGGTGCCGGTTCTTCAGAATCACGGTGGTCGCCGTGGATCCTTGGATAGAGCCAGTCGCGCGGAAGGCAGCGTTAGTGGCCATGTAAGCCGTTGTCAGTGCATCATGCACATCGCAACCAGGATGGAGGTGCGCTTGTATCGTGGGCAGCAAGTGCCGCTGCAAAAAGGTGGACGCATCCACACCGCCATGACCGTCATATATCCCCAGGTAGGCAACCCCATCCGCCGTCATGGCCGCCGACCTGCAACACAAGGACACGACAGTTTCAAGGCCGAACATGGCGTCGATTAGATGACTAATCCCACACGGACGGCAAGGTCCTCCCTGCAGTAATTACACGGCGACCAAACCGCTCGTCTAGTGTCTGGCATCAGGGAACAATGGCCCTAGATATTTTTGCGTAATAGAAGAGGGGCCCTGCAACCATAAGCGCAGTACGTGCTCATGCAGGCAACAACCGGTCCGTGTGGTTCCGTCGTGCGATCATGCAGCAGAGGGGTATGTGAAGAACCACATAATGCCCGCACGGACGACCGACGGGTTGCAGAAGCGCCGAAGTTATCCACCCGTGTAACCGGCACAGAACAAAATGGCGCGCGGCGCGGACGGCCTCAACTTCCGCCGCTTACAGGTCGAGCTGCTGATCCTCAACCAGAAAAAATATCCTGTCTGTTTCAACGGAGCTTAAGATTCACGCAAACACACAAAGCAACGTACCTGTCCTCCATATAATGGCGGAAACCGGCGTTTGGTTCCTCATGCACCGCCACAAAGCCATTCGTGGCTCCCAAGCAAGGCGACCGTCGTGGAAAGCTAGGAGAGAGGAGACATGTACCCTTGCTGAGCGGGTCAGCTACGTAAGGCGTGGCGGGAATAACTGCTGTCGTTATTTGTGAGATGTCGGTCCTCCGACCTGACGGATTCAGAGATCGATGCTGGCAAGGGTCGCCGTAGTCATCCTCGTCGTCTGAGTCGCTATCAGGCTGCGCAAAAAAAATGCTCCGGCGTTGCCGCTTCCGGTCACGCTCATCCTCCTGTAAGGAATGAAACCAATCCCGTGTGATGCAGATTCTCAAGCAACGTCTGAAACGGCGCAGGTCCGTGGCTACAACTAGAGGACTAATTAAGCAAGAGGAGCCTTACCTTCTGTCTGTCGACAGGATTCAGGTTGTAATCCAAGTCGTCTGCAGGATTGTAGACTGCTGCTGACCATAGTTGAAGCATTCCCGCGCGTCTTCCCGCCCGTCAACTCCCTCTCGTTTACTTGGTATAGACAAACCAAGGATTAACTGCGTTTGGCAAACCACATAAAACTCTTAATGTGGTTGGCGTAAACCATCTTGGTCAGCTGTAGGGAACAAGATGATGCTCAACTCCACGTGGACCAACAACGCAGAGCTGCAGCGATAGCAGGTCCACAGAGTCCCCTTGATAGGGATTCGTTGCTAGTAGTACTTCGCGTACGCCAAAAGGGCGCGAGGCAACGTGCTATGGGTCGCTTCGTCTCAAAGGAAGGCGGCTTGCCTGGGAAGGTAGCGCGTTGCGTTTCAATCTCTTGATCCGTCACGAAGCGCATAAACCACCTCTGCGGGACTGGCGCGGCCTGAACCGTAGAAAGTTACCAGCGGAAGCTAGATATCACTGTCAGCTTCTTATTAATGCAGAATTACTAGTTTTTACAAGCAAGTTGGATGTATAAGTTTGGGCCGACAGTATGTGTGACTCTAGTAGAAACAAGTATGTTGCAGCTGCTGCATGAGAAATGGGGCAACGGCTTTTGGACCGTGACCTGGCTCGTACATTTCACGGACAGTCGGACATCTGAGCGTTGAACAACTTCTCTCGCACGTTTACATATGAATGCGTGCAAATTATTTTATATTCTAGCTTCGAGGTGAAGCGTAATGTCACCTGAAATCAAGGTTGTAACCCTGCCGCGAAGATGGCTCACTCAAATTGACGTCGTCCATTGCTCGCATACTACATGCACACCTGTACAATTCGACGGTTGTCACATGGACTTCAAGCGGAGTAGGTTCTGAACGATTTTCCGTCAACGGGACCTGTGAAACACGCACAGCCGCAAGCCAACCTGCCGAGCAAACTGAAATCAGTCGTTGGAATGTCAAACTGTCCATAGTTAGAATATCAAACTGTCCTAGAGTAAAATCCTAGGAGCCAAACGGGCTGAGTGCCTTATCTGGTGGGACCCTTGGTAGCAACGAGTACCCCCATCAGGTCGAAACCGATAGGATAATGCCGCGCCGCTGCAAATCCAGCCTCCCTCGCCAGGCGCTCCAGCTCCGGCCCTGGCAACGGCAAGGCGTTGGACAAACGTGTCGGAGGATGCACGCAGACCGGAACACGACCGGGTCGTCGGGACCAGCACCCGGCTTGCCACCGATACGCCACGCCGTGTAATCAATCATCCAATCCTTGATGCATGCCAAGGCATGACCAGTCAGGGGTTGCAGGCAACTGTCACTCATCCGCATCGTTTTGTTTGCATTCAGCTTGGCTCAGCCCTGCACCCGTTCGTGTGGTTGCACGGCCGGGCTAACATCCGGCCGTTAGAATCCCCAGCACCAAAAACTCCCATTCAAGATTCAGCAGTCCACAGCGCAGCATCATTATGTAAGTGCTCGGCAGCTCACCCGGCGGCTGGCGCCTGTGCCCACCAGCACACCTACCTGTCGGGAAGCGTTTAATTGACGGTCGCAGATACTCGTACTCGGCGGCCAGGCCGTACCGCCGAGCGGCGGGCACCACGAGCTGCTCCAAAAAGAACGCCTGCGCTCCGGGTTAAAGGGAACGCACAACACCCACAGGTGGGGTGTTTGAGGTCTGCTGGGCAAGCAGTGCGCGTTTGGTGCTTGGTCTGGCTAGCAGCTGAGGTCGATGCAGCACTCCCGGCAAACGCCTCAGGTCGGGCCTCAGATTTCCCCGCAACAGCCCAGTCTGCGTAAGGCATGAACTTGCTAAGCGGCGTTCCGCCTTCCCTGCATCAGGGAGGGCTTCTGAAGCTGATGCGAAAACCAAAATGGCATGTTAGCTGCAGCGTACACGCGCGTCCTGCTAGTGCACGCTCGCCGCTATGTGTTCCGCTGACCACGTCCGCAATGCTCTTGATGCTCTGGAATCTGTCTGGACCCACCTGAACGGCGTCTGGCAGCGGGTCCGTGCAGTTGTTGAAATCCAAGATGGCAACAGAGCAACCTGTGCGGGCCGAACGCGTGAATTCCGTGTTTGGCGCCCGACCCAGATCCAGATCCAGATCCATGACGGCGACCACAGAGGACCGCGCAAACGGCGCATGGCGCCGGGTCGACAGGGGAGGGGACGGGGATCATACCGTATGCACTTCGGAAGCCATATAGGCCTCAGAACCTAGGTCGACGTCCTGCCAACAAACGAGAAACGACACCTATTGTGGGACGACAAATACCGTACGTGTGGCCGCCGTATGTGGGACGCGGTCCCATCACCCTCCGACCACTCCCCGGTCGAAATTTGAATTTGAACTCACCGGGCCGCAGCACGCGGTGCAGCTCGGACAGCGCCTTCGGGATGTCTGCCACGTTTCGGAGCCCATAGCCCATGGTGGCAGCATCGAACGAGGCCGCCTCGAAGGGCAGCGACATGGCGTCGCCCTGCACCCAGCTGCGTCCGTGAACAACAAACGGGGGGTCGGAGCAGGATGGGGTACTGACGACTGTGTTACAGGCAGTTTTGCTGCTACAAGCGATGGCCACTGGCGACTAGTCCCTCTCTGTCTTGATGCACCTGCATCAGATGGGCACGACATGTCCAACCGCAAGTCTTTAATGGGGCCCTCCCTAGGACAAAACTACCACCCTCCGTGACTAGACGTCCCCAATTGCCTGAAGTTGCCTTCGTCCGCCCACCTGACGTCCGCCCGCCGCGGCGTCAGCCCCTCCAGCCGCTCCGCCTCCTGCCGGGAGGAGGCGTCCTCCAGCATCTCCGCCGCAAAGTCCAGGCCGACCACCTGCGGGCGCGCAAAGCAGAACCGAGGGCAGGCGAAGGGCACGCGCAGGCGGAGGGCAGGCGGAGGGCAGCCGGCAGTGACATGAGAGCTCCAGTAGGGGCTCGGATGACATTCCGACAGCCGGAGGGGGTCCTCGCAGCACTGCCTCCAGGACCCGAAGGAGGTCGATTTAGCGGCGCTGGAGGGAGGCCCAACACCCCCCCTCATCTGCCCGACGCCAGCCCAGGTGGTTTGACGACAGGTGGTTTGATGACAGGTGGTTTGACGACAGGCGGTGATTCTCTAGCAGGCGAGGGTCGTGGGTAAGGCGAAACCCACATCGGCGATTTGGGTTCATGCTCGCTGTGAGAGCTGCCGTACCTGCCCGCGCGGTCCCACGGCCCTGGCGAGCAGGAAGGCCAGGTCTCCCGAGCCGCAGCACACGTCCAGTGCCTTCGCGCCGGGCTTCACGCCGCTCCATTTGACGGCCATCTGCTTCCAGACCCAGTGCTGCCCGAAGCTCAGCGTGTTGTTGAGCTGCGGCCGGCGCGCGGGGACGGTGTAAAAGCAGGCCCGTAGGGCGAGGGGGACCGGGGTAAAAGGGCATCTGGTGGCGTTGATGAGGCGCAGCGTGTTGGCACGTGGCAAGTAGATGGCCCGCGGTGTCCACTATAACATAAGTTGTTCCAGTGTGGCCTCGCCTGCCGCAGGGGAATCCCCGCTTGGCGAGTTGTGATGCGACTAGGAAATAGGCGCATGAGCGCAGGCGGCGATGAAGGGGTCTAGGTTCTGTGAGAGATCTATGGGAGGCCAGGAGGATGTTTGCAGGGGTTCGGGTCTGGGGACATGCGTGGGGCTGCCTGCCTGCACGGACAACATCGCTGCCGCACCTCATCGTATACAGGGGCGATGCGGTTGAAGAGCTTCTGCCGTGTCGCTGCTTCTTGGCCGGGTGCGAACGCCCCTTGAGGTCCCGGAAGGCTGTCATCGCCGTCGACCGAGGCAGCGCAGGTGGTCTGTGTCCGGACACGGCGGACAGCCGGACGGAAGGCGCAGCGTGCCTGACGAGGGTAACATCCGCTATCCACGTGTGGCTTTGAGATTTCACGCGTTTGTAATGCGGATCTTCTCATCCCGTCTAATGCTTCTAGTTCGCTTGCGCGTGCAGGGGCCGACAGAACCTAAGCAAAGAACAAACAGATGTTGAGCTTTCTGAATTTGTTATTGAATTCAGAGAAACGGTGCTGTAGGTCCACAAGAAGCCGTCTACAAAGTTAAGGCACAATGAATATCGATGCACTTCTCCGGATCCGTTGATCAGGTATTATTCAAAGTCAAAATCAATCCTTGTTTATGCATTCCATGGCATGCAATTTGTCACTTCATCGCGAGCAGCTACTGCCGATTTGCCGTGCGATGGATGCGGTGTTGCTATGCAGCAAAACCTCAGTACATTAACAATCTAGAAATGCAGGGCTTTATTTCATAATACATTTCCTAAGTGCCTGATCTTTGTTGTCCGCGCGCCTGCCGCCTTCGTCCTTCCGAAGTGCCGTCGGTACCTGTCGTCGTGGAGGTGAGTCACCCAGCAACCCAACGTTCAATACAATGTCACGCACTACCAATCATTCAAAACCGCAACATGAGTAAGAGGCACACGCTTCATCCGGTGCCCAAACTGTGGCTCAAGGACCTCGCGTCACGAGTGTCAACACGCGCCCCACATCCGAGGCCAACCGACGAGGCCAACCGACGCCAACCGCTGATCACAAATAACAACGAACGCCACCAACGAGCCAACCGGCGACCCCGTAATCCCGCGAAAAGAAAGCCTTCACTACCGTCCTGCCTGGCAAGATCTCCCACTTGCACCCCAACGCGCCGGCACGCCTCCTGCCGGCAGCAACCCGCTTCCGAACGACCACGAGTGTGTACGACCGCGGCGGCCGTACCCCCGCCCCCCGAACGCGGTGGAAGGCGGCCGTGTAGTGATGACGAGGAAGCATCGAGAATGCAGTCAACCGGGCAGCACCCGAAAGCTGGTTGCCAACGCGGCGTAACCAACAGGTGACCGAGGGTGGGGCAGAGGCAGACCAAACGGTCGCGGGCCTGCAACACAAAGCCAAGGCGCAGGCGCAGGAGAAACTGCCGAACTAAAGCTCTCCTGATGTCAGCCGCCGCACAGAATCTCCGCACCCGTGATGATGATAGCCCATCCCCACCCCGTACAGTGGCGTCCGGACGAACCTCCAGCCACTACCCATTAAAGCGGCCTTGCCTGGGCCGCAACCACAGACCGCATCCCTGGACGTGAAAGCCCACACACGATGCAGGCCCTGGTAACCCTAACCCTCACCTCCCCCCTTTTTGTCGCCCGTCACATGGGACTGATTTGAGAAACGCTCCAACGTAAATGACCCCTCCCCTCCGCCAAGAATCGGGTCGCCGCGGCGGCGCCATGTCCCCAGCAACACCCACTGCAAGATGGCCATTAAACGGATGAATACGGGGTCCGGAAGCCTCTCACGCACGCCAGGGCCTAACTTGGGGGGTCGGGGTTGCGGTTGGGGTTGGTTGATGTGGGTCGCGCGAGAAGCGCGGGGATGCAGCAGTTGCATGCATCCCCGGGTCGCACGCGGCCTCCTGTCCGCTCCCAGCCGACCGCCCGATCTGGGGCCTAAAAATGCAGCACGTGGCGCCCTGTCGCGCCGCGACCGCCGAAGAGCAGCGCGTGCTGTGCGACAAGGCGCAGGGGACACAAAGGTGCTGCTGAAGCGCTTTGACGGTCGGGTACGGCACCCAGATCGGCCAGGTCGGGTCGGTCGGCGCCAGGGCCCAGGACCCGGGCCAGGCGGCCGGCGGGAGGCTTCCGTGGCACAAAACTGGGGAACAAGAAAGACTGTGCGTCACGTCCCAACACACGGACACGGACACGGCCTCATGAAACCCATACACCCCGCTCATGCTTTTGGTGAAGTCATTCGAGGGCAATATGTGGGGCCAACCCAGCCGTCTTGAGAGCGCGCCGTTCGTTCGCTCGCTCGCCGCCGCCGCCGCCGTCTCTGCCCCTCAAGATGGGACGTCAAAGGAGGCGTCCCGAGCATACCGTGGTACGGCACACGCAGCGCGCCACACACACACCCGTTCACATGCACTGCTTCGGAGGTGCGGACAGCAGACCGTCCCTCACTCCCTCCCTCCCTCCCCAGGAACCCAGTGCGGCCCCAAACCGCGCGCCCGCCCACCAACGTCAAGACGCGCCCCACAAGATGCTCCTCCACCCGCTCGCCATGCACATCGTACTTGATCATCATGTCCTGCAAAGCCCAAGACGCCCCGAAACCAGTCTTACAACGCCCCTTGGGCCACGTCGGGCGCCCGCCAGCTAAGCTCGGCAGTCCCACTTTGCTAACGCTCCCGGGCACAATCATGGCTACGACAAATGATCATGGCAACATAACAATCAAGCCAGGGTGACCCCATCATCACCATCACCAACGTCGTGTGCGTTGCGACGTTTCGTGTTCAGCCACGGAGTGGACAGCGTGAATGCTCTGAGCCGCGCACACATCCCAACGCCCCTCCCCGAGCCTGGCAGAGCACCTCTGCACCGGCGCAGCGGCGAAGTACGAGTGTACGACACTCAAACGCCAGGCGGCGGTGGCGGTGGCGGCGGCGGCGGCCGCGTCGGACCCTCCGCCGCGTCGGGTACCACGCCCGGCATCTCCGCCGCCAGCCCGGCGCCAGACCGCACCGGCACGGCGCCCGGCATGTCTGCCGGCGCCGCCGCGCTTACGGTGCTGTACAGAGATCCGTACGCCGCCGTCCTCGGGTCCAGCGCCGCGGGCTGGTTGGCCGCCGCGGCCGCGGCGTACTGCTGCTGCATGGCCGCATAGTACGCGGCGTACTGCTGATATACGGCAGGGTCGTACGCGGCCCCCGCCGTTGCGCCTGCTGACGGCGTCAACGCACCCGTGCCGTACATCCCGCCTGCGCCACCGTACACACCACCAGTCCCGTACATACCGTACGCGGCAGCAGGGCCTCCCCGGGGCGTCATGGCGGGTGCAGCTGCCACGCTGTAGGTGTTGTACAGTCCGTTGCCGTACTGTGCGGCGCTGGCCTGCAGGCCCTGCGCGCCGGCGTTTGCCGCCAGCGTCGCCGCCGTGGCGGCGTTCTGCGCGGCGGTGCGCGCGTTGGCAGACTGGCTGCGCATCCGCTGCGAGATTGACTTGGCGCTGGCTATTCCGAAGATGTCGATCGGGCTCTGCTGGAAGTGGTACTCGGGTCGGTCGACGGCGGAGCCGAAGAACGCGTTGGGCGCCGCGGGTCGCGGCATGTGGTTGCCGTACCGTCCCGTCGGTCCCTCGAAGCCGGGCGCCGCGGCTGCGCCGGCGGCGGCCTCGGCGCCGCTCTCCTCGCTGTCCTCCGGCGCCTTGACGGACGCGGCGAAGCGCAGGCGGCCGCCCTGCAGCCCGCTGGCGCTGCGGGAGCGGCCGCTCGCCGCACGGCCGCTGCCGATGCGGGCGCTCCCGGCGCGGCTGCCGCCGCCGTTGCCGGCGCCGGCGCCGCCGCCAGTCATGGACGCCAGCAGCGCCGACGCGGCCGCGGCGAGGCTGTTGCTCGGGCCGACGGCGGCGGCGGCTTCGCTGCCGGTGCTGTCCTTCCTCGCACTGCCCAGCCGACTGGGTCCCGCCGAGCCGCGGCCGATGGGCGGCAGAAGGACCGAGGACCTGCCGCGGCCAGCTGGCTCCGACTCCGCAGCGATTTCCGGGACCGCGCCGCCGCCGCCGCCGCCACCACCACCCGCATCTGCACCCGCCGAACCCGGCCGAGACGCCTTGGCGGCGCCGTCCGTCACCACCGCGGCGGCGCCCGTGCCGCTGGAGCGCGCCGTGCCCGCCTTTCCGCCCGCTGCCGTACTGCCATCCCCACCGGCGGCGCCGCCGCCGCCGCCGCCGCTGCCGCCGGCTTCGCCCTCGCGCTTGTTGCCCGAGGCCGGTCGCGACGCGGGTCGCGAGGCGGGGCGGCTCGCGGCGGCGCTGGGCGTGGCGGTGGTGGAGGCGGAGGGCGCGGCGGAGATGCCCCTCACGGAGGCTCCGTCCTCCGGAGCCACACGAACCCGGGAGGCGAAGGAGGCCGCCCGCAGCCCCATGACCCGGTGCACCATGTTGATCGGGTCGTCCTTGGCCACCACCTCCATGTCCTGCGGGCGGGCGCGCGCGGAGGATGGGCAGGATTGCTAACCAAACCTTGAATCACTATCATTATTATTACAGTTATTAGAATAATATATAATAATATAACGCCCAGCCCACCTTGATGTCCTCCAGGGCGTCCAGTCGCAGCAGTTCGTCGTTGAAGTGGCGGCCGCGCTGCCGGAAGACATCGCCCATCGGCACCCCGCTGTAGGCGAAGTAGTGCAGGGCCGAGGCCCACTTGAGCAGCGAGGCGGCGGACGCGGCGGCGGAGACGAGGTAGATGGCGGGCGAGATGATGAAACCGCTGCGGTAGGCCAGCATGTAGAAGGTGGACTGGGGGGAGGCGGAGCGGGGGGAGGGCAGTCAAGGGCGGCGGGCGGAAGCCAAGGGGTCAGGAGGTTAGGGCGGGGCGGGTGGAGGGGTTCTCAAGGATCAAGCATGTACAAGGGTTCCGTCGGCAATCGGACCGCCCCACGCAACACGATCGTGCGCGTGTGGGCGCCTCTAGCCCCTACCTGCCCGTGTGGTCCCCCCTAGCCCCGCCTACCTGCACGATGCCCTGCGGCAGCGCGTTCAGCAGCGGCTCCAGCAGCAGCTTGATCCGGAAGACGCGCAGGTTGGGCGCCAGGCTGAAGGAGCTGGGCCGGCCGCCGCAGCACAGCAGCCCGCAGCCGCGCAGCGCCCGGTTGAGGAGCTCGGGGCTGCCCAGCAGGAAGCCCAGCACCGCCGTGACGAGGTCCCAGGCGACCTCGTACAGCAGGCCCGCGGGGAAGGTGAGGAGGCCGATCAGGATGGCGGCGCGGCGGGAGAAGCCCCAGGCCACGCGGAGGCGGATGATCCAGGAGACGATGAAGAAGGCCTGGGGGGGGCAGGGACAGGAGACGGGGACGGGCGGGGAGGCGCGCGGCGAGGGCGGGGCGGCGGGATGCGAGCGGGGGTAAGGCGTAAGTTCATGAGCAGCAACCTCGGCGAACACCGGGAGGTGCGCCCGCGCGGGCTGCGGAGGGAAGACTACTGCTGCTGCATTGCAGGAAATGCAGTCTCAACATGTTATGGACACGTGTCCATAACTTGCAACGCCAACATGGACACTGAATCGACTGCAAGTCGGAAACGGGACGTACTGCCCCCAAGTCCACACCAAGAAAGTGCCCGTTGAGGTGCAGCAGGGCTGCCTGCTCAACGATGAAGAAGCTGCCTTGCAGTGCTTGGCTCCGAGCCCGTGGAAAGGTTGTCACTCTGCCCGCTCTCTGCCCGCTCTCAGCCCGTGCGAGCAGCGGCTCGGAACCTACTGGCCATCCTATCCATTGTCCGTAACTCCATGGACGAGCGTCCGTCCATACGCCCGTGCAAATACGGTTTGCCCGTGTTGCCTGTACAGGCATCAACGCTGCCCGCACTCCAGTGCCCCCTTAGATTTCTCTATAACTTTGTCCACTCAATTAGCCCGCCACACTTTTGTATGCCCAGCTTCTGCCCAGCTTCTGCGTCGGTGCGCTGAAGCGGGCCCCCCGCCCATTCCGCCGACCCTGCCAGTCCACGCCACAGACCCCCGACGAGCCCCCAGCAATCGCCGACAGCGCTGGAGGCATCCCCCCAGGCCCCGCCGATCCCCCAGCGGGCAGCGGCGTCGACGCGCAGGCAGGCAGGACATGCCGCGTCCCCTATCCTCCTATTCTGTCTTTATACCCTTTTCCCACAGAGCGGCTGGGGCCCCCCTGGACTTGTCTGATGCCTCCGATAGGCACTCCGGAGCTCTCTCCCCTCGGCCCGCTCGCCAGCCCAGACCCTCCACTCCACCTCGTGGGCCCCCCTCCACCGGCATGCCTCGTTGCAACCCCCCTGGAACCAACCAAAGCGTATGCCGCCTCAACCCACCCAACCCGACCCAACCCGACCCGACCCAACCCGACCGTACCAGCAGGATGGCGCCGACCGTCGCCGGCGGCACGGGCCTCATCTCCGGGTCCACGTACACCGCTATGAAGGCGATGTCCGTCGCCATGCTGAACAGGTACAGCAGCGCCGCCAGCCGCGGCCCCAGGACCTCCCACACCGCCCAGTAGCACAGGCACAGGTGCTCCTTCAGCGGCCGCTTGATGCGCTGCTTCTTGGGCTTGGGCGGCGGCGGCGGCGGCGGCCCGACGGTGATGAGCTGCGGCTCCGGAGGCGCAGGCGCCGCGCCGTCGAGGTCGAGGCTGCTGCGGCGGCTGCGGTCCCAGGCGTGGCGGCTGCCGGCGCCGGCGTTGTTGTAGGAGACGCGCATGGAGCGGTTGGAGCGCATGCTGAGAGACCGGCGCGACATGGAGGACCGGCGCGAGGCGAAGGAGCTGGCGCGGGAGGGCGCGGCGCTGGTGTCGGTGGTGTAGACGGAGGACGCGCCGTCGTCGTCATCGTCGTCGTACTCGGAGTCGTACTCGTCGGAGTCGTAGTCCGAGTAGGCAGCGGCGGCGGCGTTGGCGGCCGCGGCGGCGGCCACCGCGGGAGGCAGCGGCGCGCGCGGCGCCGACGCGCCCGCGGCGTCGGCGGCCTCGACGGCGCCGACGCCGGCCGCGGCCGCGGCCGCCACGGCGGCCGCCGCCTCGGCCTCCTCCTTGGCCTTACGGGAGCTGCGCTTCTTCTTCCTCTTCTCCTTCTTCTCCTCATCGGTGCCCGCGCCCTCCTCGCCGTCCTTGGACGTCTCCCGCGGCTTCTTTTTCTTCTTCTTCTTCTCCTTCTTCTCCTTGCCCTCCTCCCCGGCGGCCTCCTCACCCGCCGCCTCCTTCTCCGCGTCGCGCGACTTGCGGGAGCGGTGCTTCTTCACCTTCTTCTCCTTCCCCCCTGCCGCCTCCGCCTCCGCCTCCGCAACCGTCGCCTCCTCGCCGGCCGCCTTCTCCTCCTTCTCCTCCCGCGACTTGCTGCTACGCGACTTCCGCCGCCGCAGCTTGCCGGCGTCCTCGCCGCCCTGCGTCGTCGCCCCGTCCGCCGCCGCCGTGTCCGCCTCCCGGGACTTGCGCGACTTTTTCTTCTCCAGCTTTGGCTCCCCGCCCTCTGCCTCTGACTTGGCCTCACGCAGCTTGCTCGACTTCTTCTTGAGCGGCTTCTCACGGTCCCCGCGGTCCTTCTCCTTCTCCTTGGGCCCCTCCGCCGCCGTGGTCTCGCCCGCCGTGGTGCCGGCCGCGTCGTCCCACACCTTCGACTTCCGCTTCTTAACCTTGACCTCCTCGCCCTCCATCACCTCCGCCTCCGACTTGCTCTTGCTCGACTTCTTCTTCTTCAACTTCTTCTCTTTGTCCTTGTCCTTCTCCTGCCCCTCCTTGTCCTTGTCCTTGCCCTTCACCTCCTGTTCATTAAATGCTGCGGCGGCGGCCGCCGCCGCCGTCGCCACCGGCGCTGCCCTGGGTGTGGCGTCCTCCGCCTCGCTCCAGGCCTTCCGTGACTCCCGACGCGACAGCTCCCCCGCCTCCGACGTCTCCCCGCCAGTCGTCGCGCCGGCCGCCTCCCGCGCTTTGCGCGACGCGCGTCGCTTCAGTTTAGCGGCCGCCTCCGCGTCAACCACCTCCTCCGCCGCCTCCGCCGGCTCCTCCGCCGCCTCCGCGCCCTCCCGCCGCTTGCTGGACTTCTTCTTGCGCGGCTTGGGCGCCGCCTCGCCCTCCGTCGTCGCCTCCTCCGCCGCTGCCTTGGCCGCGTCTCTGGACTTGCGCGACTTTTTCCGCTCCAACTTGGCGGCGGCGGCGGCCTCGGCCTCGGCCTCAGCGACGGCAACGTCCCCAGCTGCGGCCGCTGCAGCTTCAAGGGACTTGCTGGACTTCCTGCGCCGCAGCTTCTCGGTCTCGCCCTCCGTTGCCGGGCCGTCGGCCGCCTTAACCGCGTCCTTCGACTTGCGCGACTTCTTCCGCTCGAGCTTGGCGGCGGCGTCGGCCGCCTCCACCGTCCCGTCGGCGGCCGCTTCCAAGGACTTGCTGGACTTCTTGCGCCGCACCTTGCCGCCCTCGCCCTCCGTCGTGGCCTCGTCCGCGGTCTTGCTCGCGTCCCTGGACTTGCGCGACTTCCTCTTCTCCAGCTTCGGCTCCTCGCCCTCCGCCGCCGTGGTCTCGCCCGCCGTGGACGCCAGCACCGCCGCCTCGCGCGCCTTGCGCGACTTCCTCTTCTCCAGCTTGGCCGCCCCATCGGCCGCGTCGTCGCCCTCCGCTGCGGTCGTCTCACCGCCGGTAGTGACCGCGGCCGCCGCTGCCTCCCGCGACTTGCGCGATTTTTGGCGTTCCAGCTTCGCCTCCGCCTCCGCCTCCGTTGTGTCCGCGGCGGCCTGCCGCGACTTCTTCGAAGCGCGCTTCTCCGGTTTCCGCGGAGAGCTCTCCGCGCCGCTGGGCGGCGCCGGAAGCGTCGGCTCCTCCGCCGACCCAGCCGACGCCGCGCGCACGCTTCCCTTAGCCGCCGGGCCGCTCCGGCTCCCGGCAAGCCCCATCCCCGGGCCTGGCGGCGGCGCAGCCGCCCCGTACCGCCCCCCTCCGCCGCCACCCTCGCCCTCGTCGTCCGCGTCCGCCTCCTCCCGACCCGCGGGTCTCGCCTGCTGCGGTATGCCGCTCAGCCGGCGGCCGCCCGTGGCGTTGGGGTCCGGCATTAACTCCGGCGGGAGGTCGAGGACGCCCGACTTGCGGGAGCGACCCGTCAGCAGTCCCGCCAGAGGACCCTCCAACATGGAGCCTGGCGGCGGTGTGCCCGTGCCCGAGGCGCGCGGCACGCGCAGCGTCGGCACGGCGGCGGCGCCGTCCTGCGACGCGGCGGCGCCGTCGCCGCCGACCAGGTCAGGTTGCTGCGTCGACGGCCGCCGGCCGCGCAGGCGCTGACTGGGACCCGCACTGACGGAGGGGCCGGACTGGAGGGATGCCACCAGGCCCAGTCCGCCGCGGCTCATGGGCCGTGGCGGCGCCGCCGCCAGCGCTTCCAGCGTCGGCAGGTTCTGTAGCTGCGACTGCGACAGGGAGGGACCGCGGGCGGGCTGCGGCGCCGCAGGCGCCGCGGCGCCGCTGGCAGCGGCGGCGGCGGAGCCGCCGCCGCCGCCCCCGCCGCTGCGGGCGCTGCGCAGCGGAGCCGCCCTGCGGCTCGCCGCCACGTCCTCAGCGTAGCGCTCCCGGCTCGGGGACTCCGGCTCGCTGGCGTAGTCTGGGACGGGCAGCCTGGGGCCGGTGTGTATGACTTTCGACTTGCGGCGGGGCACCGGCACGGGGGATACCACATCAGCCAGCATGCTGATGGGTGTGGACAGGTCGGGCCGGCTGTCCGTCACGTTGATGGGCGCGGGCGCTAGCAGTGCGATGCGACTGCTCTTGCCGGCCGCGCCCGGCGCCTGTCCCGCCGCCTCCGCCTGCGGCGGCGGCGGCGGCGTTGCGCCGCCGCCGTTCCCCCGCGCCAGCAGCGCGCGCAGACCGCCGCCCATGGGGGTGCCTCCCCGGGCGACGGCCGCGGATGCCGCATCCTCATTGGCTTCCGCAACGGGACCTCGACCTCCGCCGCCGCCACTGCCGGCGCCGTCGGCGGTGCCGCCTCCGCCTCCGCCGCCGCTGAGGCGCATCCCGGCGCGGGAGACGGCCGGGATCGTCAACGACGCGCGCGAGGGCCCGGCCACGCCCCAGGCGAGCACTGACGACGCGGTCATGTTGCCGCGGTTCGGCGCCTCGAAGTCCGCGCTGGGCAGGGTGTCCTGCACTGCCACCACGGCGGGTCCGCCGGTGCCGGACAGGCGAGGCACACCCCGCGTCCAGCCGTCCTCAGTGGTGTTGAGCGCCGCCGCAGACCTGGCGGTGCCGCCGCCCGTGCCGTCCGCCGACCCTCTGCCGCCGCCGCCGCCGCCGCCGCCGCCGGCATCGCCGCCGCCATTGTCGGCGGCGGCGTCGGCGGCGCGCTTCGCCCGCGCGCCAACCACGACCGTCGGCGCCACCTGCGGCGCCGCCTCCTCCGCCTGCGCCGGCTCAGCCGCCGCCTCCGCCTTAGCTTCCTGCTCCTTCCTGCCGCCGTCGCCGCCGTCGCCGCCGCCGCCGCGCCCGAATTTGAACAGCCGGCCGAACACGCCGCCGCGGCCCTTGGCCGCCGGCGCCGCCTCGCCGCCCTCCGCCGCCTTGTCCTGCCCCGCCTCCACGCTGTACCGCTGCAGGGTGCCCTGGCTTGCCGCCACGATGTTGAGTCGGTCCATCAGGCGCTTGGCGAAGGTGTCCTCCGCGGCACGGGACTGCACGCGGGAAACCACGCGCACGACGCCGTCCTCCTCCGCCTTCTTGGCCGCCTTCTGGGCGAGCTCCTCGTCGCTGTGGGCGGCAGGAGGGGGACCCAAACGGGGGTGTCCAGGGGTCTGTCAGTCAAGGACCGACCCAGCAACGCGGGATCAGTGAGGGGCCCAGGAATCAGGAAGCGGTTGGGAAGGAGCGGTTGGGAAGGAGCGGTTGGGAAAGAGCGGCTGGGAAGGAGTGGCTGGGAAGGAGAGTTTGGGAACGAGCGGTTGGGAAAGAACCAGAGGTCCGGGAACTGGACCCCCCCGCAAACTGGGCCCCCCCGTAAGCGGCCTGATCAGGAGGGCCCCGCGGAGCTCCTCCCCGTGCCCCCTCTCCCCAACGGTCCGCCTCCGCACGGACGGCACCCCCTCGCCCCCGCCCCTGCCCTCTCCCCTCTTCCTCACCGCCACTGCCAGTAGTAGTAGCAGGGTATGGGCAGCAGCATCGCCACGACCAGCGCCATCACCGGAAGCCACAGCCCCAGCACCGGCTGTAGCAGCGTCGCCACGTTGTGGTCGTAGCACCACTCGTCAGGCCGCGCCACCCACTCAGTCTCCTCCGGCGCCTGGCCGGGCGGCCCGCCCGCCGCCCACGCGGAGAACTCCGCCATCAGGCCGTACATGGGCCGCGCCGGGGGCGGGCCGGGCGGGGCCGCGGGGTCCGGGTTTCGTGACGCCGCCACCAGGCCCCGGCCCAGCGTGACGGTGTCCGTGACGCGGTGCATGTCGGCCCGGGGGGCGGACTCCCCCTGGAGCTGGTAGGCGCGGTACGCCTGTACGGCAATTAGCGACACACACGAACACGCAAAACACGGTTCGGGCGGGTTCGGCGTCGCTGAAACGCAACACGCATGCACACACATCAGACGCACGTTGCTGCCTGGTTGACGTCTGTCCTTGGCGGGCCTCGGGGGAATCCGCAGCCGTGCGCTGCGGAAGGCCCATGCGGCCCACCCACCCACCCACCCACGCACCCACCCACGCGTCCACCCCCTCGGCGCCCCCCTCCCTCGGCCCCTCACCCGGTAGATGGCGCATATCTCCCGCAGGTCGGACCACTGCAGGTCGGGCCGCTGTATGTTGTTGAGGCTGAGGCGGCCGCTCAGGACCGCGTCCACCAGCACCACCCACAGCGTCCTGCGGGGCACGCCCTGCGACACCGCCTCCGGCTGCAGCCGCAGCTGCGTCCCCGCCACCTACGCACCCGCGGACAGACAGGCAGGCAGGCAGGCAGGCAGACAGGCAGTCAGACATACAGACTGGTAGGCAGGCCAGGCAGGCAGGCCAGGCAGGCAGGCCAGGCAGGCAGGCAGGGAGACAGGCAGGCAGGTAGGTCGGCAGGTAGGCAGGCAGGGGAGTTGCAGAAACCCCACGCAGGGACTCAGGGTGCAAGCGTACCCGGAGCTCAGGGAGCCCGCGTGAAGCTCCCGCGTCGCCCCACCAGAGGCGCTCTATCCACCAAACAAGCGCGCCGCCGGCGGTCAGCTGCACCGCAGCGGTCACGACCGCGAGACGCCGCCGGTGATTGCGCCCTCCCATCCGGCACACACGCATCCCGCCCAGCCCGGCCCTCCTGCCTCGCCCCACCCCGCATCATCATCGCACCTCGGCCCCTGTCCACGTTTCTCCACCATCTTCCCGACCTCCTATCAGGGTGGCTATCTTATTTTGCAGAGTATCTACGGCCGGAGATACTCCTCGCCCAATCGTGCTGAAAGTATCTGTCGGAGGGAGCTTTTGCCGGCATTTTATCTACTCAAGGGGGCTTTTCCCCGCGCGAGAGGCCATGAGTATCTAAAACCTCATTTTTCTCCCGAGGGAAAGTATCTATCAAAACTCAAGATTTTCGGCCGAATATATATTCATATCTTAAGATAGCCACCCTGCCTCCTATCCCAAACCAACGGGTTTCGACCGGGTTTCGTTCTGGGCCCAGTCTTTAGTTCTCACCCCCACGCACACGACCTCACCCCGTCGGGCGCCCCACTCACCTTGGCCACCTGCAGCAGTGTGGGCAGGGAGATGCCGGTGATGGTGCCCGTCAGGCCGGGGTTGCCGCTGAGGTCCAGCTTGCGCATGGAGGCCACGTGGGTCCAGTCGCTGGGGACGGTGCCCTGAGGGGGGAGGGAGAGAGAAGGAGGCGCGAGGGGGTGGGCCGGAGGGAGGGAGCGCATGGGGGCGGTTGGATGGATCCAAGGGGGGAGGGAGGTGTGAGGGCGGGAGGGCGCGCATGGGGTCGGAGACGGACGCGCAACGGGCGGCCGGACGGGGGTTGGGAGGACACGGAGGACGCAGGACGTGGAGGACACTACGCCATATCCATATGGACGGAAGCGAGTTGGGAGCCGTGTGGTGTGGTGTGGTATGACACGGTTGCCTGTGTAAGGAAGGGCAGGCGGCGTTGCGGAGTTGGGGTGTTTCGCTGAAGAGAAGCCCGACCGACCCATAGTGTTGTGCGCGCGGCAGGACGGGGTGCGCCGATTAATGCAATGTGCGGCGCTGCACACGCTGGATGATGGTGCGAGAGCGCTGCGTTGCGCACGCAAAAAGGCGCTGTGATGGAAGCCAATTGGAGGGAAGGGAAGGCACTGCAATGCTGTGGTCATGGCACAGTGATGGTGGTGGTGATGGTGGCGGTAGGCAGGGCATCGCTGAGGCCGTTGCTGGAGAGCGCGCGGTGCATCGCTGATACGCTGAACGCCCCCACCGTCAAGTTGTTGTCGGAGAGGTCCAGCTCCGCCACCGCCAGCCTGAACCACTCGGGCGGCACCGTTCCGCTGAGCCGGTTGCCGCCCAGCCGGATCGTGTGCATGCCCCGCTCCCGCGCCGGCCTGGCCGGCGGCGGCGGCGACGGCGGCGGCGGCTCCACGCTGCCGGTCATCGTGCCGATCTGCTGCAGCTCGCGCTGCCGCCGCCCCCGCTGCACCCCGTGGTCATGCCCACCGCCGCCGCCGCCGCCGTGCAGCTGCGCGCCGTGCTCCAGCAGCAGCGCCGTCAGCACGTCGTCGCTGTCGACGTCGCGGCGACGGAGACGGCCGCCGCCGCCGCCATCGCCACCGTCGCCGCGCTCGTCCAGGTGCCGCCGCACGCCCATGTAATCACGGTTGGTGGTCCTGTTGCTGCCCGGTCCCAGGTCGGTGGCCCAGCTCCGCGGCAGGGGACCCGTCAGGTTGTTGCCTGCATGTACGTCCGACCCGTGGGTCGTAACACCTCTCGTCACGCAAAAAAAAGTGGCGAAGATTTGAGCGCGTCGGAGGTGGGGCTCGGGGCGCTCCGCGACGTCGCGCCCGCTGGCGGGCGCGGGACCCGACCTGCCGCGGGCCGTGCCCCGCGGGACACGGGACACGTCCCGCCCGGACGTGCTGTGAGGAGCTGCGGACGGCGGCTCACGCCGGTCCCGGAACCTCCCGAAAGACACACGTGCCGTGTGCTTGCGCGAGGCGGAGGGGCACAGACCCGCGCACACCCAGCTTTACAGCTGCGGCGCCGCCGCCGCATCTTTATCGAATCCCCCTGTCCGCCAGCCATACTTGCAGGTGTGCCCTCATTTTGAGACGTGCTTTGCAGGCACACACTAAAAAGTAAAACCACTGGGGTCCCTCGCTAAACGCACAGCGTGTCACCCACCCCCTTTATCAATAAAGACATCGCGAAATCATCGCGAAGCGTCACCCGACCTCCATCCCCACCCCAACCCTCCCCCACACACACACGCAGCGTGTGTCACCCACCCGTCAGGTCCAGCACCACCGCCGTCTCCAGCAGCGTCCAGTTCTCCGGCAGGGTGCCGCTCAGCCGGTTGTGCGACAGGTCCACCAGCAGCGCGCTGTGCAGGTAGAAGCCCTGCGGGACGGACCCGCCGATGCGGTTGCGGCTCAGGTTCCAGAACAGGCAGGGGAAGTCGTAGCCGGCGAAGCCGCCGGTGCCGTTGGGCAGCCGGCCGCCGATGGAGTTGTCGGATAGGTCCAGGGAGACCAGGTTGGATACGGGGACGCCGTCCCCCAGCAGCAGCGGATCGCGCAGGACGTCCACGCCCAGGGCGCCGCTGAGCCCCGCGCCGGCGGCGGAGAAGTGCGCCATCCTGGCGGTTTCGACGGGGAACAAAAACCAACGGCGGGGAATAAAAAACAACAGCGGCGCAGAGGGCGAAGGGCGGAGGGGCGGGGAAAGGAAGGGAGATGGAGCGTGTGGGATGCGTCACTCAAGGGGTGGCTTCGCCGTTCCCATGGGCTGCTGGTTTGCTGCTCTGCATCCCGGGCGACATTGCGTTATTGGTGTACCGGAACAGAGAGGAGATTGCAGGGGTGGTCCTAATCGCCTGGGGCTATCGGAAGGTTCAGTCCGGACCGCACACACGTCCGCGCCCACACCTGTAGGGCTTGTAGCCAAAAGGCGTGCACACCGCCGCCTCCGGCGCCGGCAGCACATTGAAGCCGCCGAACGCGGCGGCGAACAGCTCCGGCAGCGTGCGCGGCGCCGGCGGCGGCGGCGGCGGCGCAAGCGCCACGTCCGCTGGCGGCGGCGGCCTCGGCGCGCGCGCGCCGGGCGGCTCCACGTGCAGCGACAGGTCCAGACAGAACGAGTTGGCGGGGTCGAACAAGATGACCCAGTTCGCGGAGCTGGGCGCCGGCGGCGGCGGGGGCGGCGGCGACACGCGCCGCGACGGCGGCTGCGGCGGCGGCGGGCTGAAGACCTTCAAATCCGCGTCGATGTTCGCGCGCCGGCTGTAGCCCGTCAGCAGCTCCAGCGCGGTCGAGGCCGGGCGGCCGCACGGCGGCGCCGGGCACAGCAGCCGGCTCAGCTCCACCAGCGGCTCCGCCGCGCCCAGCATCGCGCTGAGGCGCCGCTGCAGGCCCTCAGCGCCGCCGTCCGCCAGGCCGCTGGCGGCGCCGCCGCCGGCGCGGCCCGCCGCCGCGCCGAAGAAGCGGTCGCAGCTCAGGTGCGTGCCCAGCCCTGAGCGCGAGGGCGGCACGTCGATCTCAGACGGCGTCGACACCGCGTCGCAGTAGACGGTGGTGGTGTTGAGCGGGCGGATGGGGAAGGGGTCGCGCATGCAGGCGCTGAGGCTGGTGGGGTCGAAGGAGATCAGCGGCTCCAGCCCCTCGTCCACCTTGTGCGTAGTGCCGTTGGAGGTCATGACGGCTCGGCAGGCCACCTGCGCGTTGCGGTAGACGCCCATGGCCGCCGGGTCGGGCGAGCCCGGCGGGGAGGGCGCCCGCGGCGGCGGCGACCGCCGGCTCGGCGGCGTCGCCGGCGGGGACGGCGGCGGCGGCGGCGGCGGCGCGAGGTAGTGTACGGCGCAGGACAGCGTGGTCTCGTTGGTGGCGGTGGGGCGCGTCGCGCCGCCGCCGACGCGTTTGACGTCGGTGTAGCTGCACAGCAGGGACTTGATGTCGAAGGCGGCGAGGTTGGAGATGTTGCAGGTGAGGGTCACGGTGACCTTGCTGGGCAGCAACTTGGGGAGCTGCTCCAGACGTTCGAGCTCCTCCGTGTCCGTCTCCGCGCCCATCAGGTTGGTCAGGTTGAAGAACGACACCACGCGGTCCGGGGTCCGGCCCGGCATGGCGATCGGGCACGCGTACGGCGACGGCGGCGGCGGCCACGGCGGCAGCGGCGGCTGCGGCGAGGGCGGCGGTGAGGGCGGCGGCGAGGGCTCCGGCGACGGCGGCGGCGGCGACGGCGGCGGCGAGGGCGGCCGCGGCGACGGCGGCTTGAAGCCGCCGCCAAACTCAAGGACCTGCCGACCGTGCTGCGCCGCCTCGCCGTCAGATGCGCCGTCGTCCGGCGCCTCCAGGCCGTCCACGGCTCCCAGGTCCGCCATTGTGGAAGTCCCGAGTACGCCATCAGCTGCCTCCCCGGAGGCGCCCGCGCCCTCCCAAGCGCGCTGTGCGTCTCCTTGGCGGCCCTCCGCCGTGCCCGTGTTGCGGCAGAGCAGTGCCATCCGGACACGCGGGCCGCCGTCGGTCCGTTCCGCCGCGGTCAGCTCCGCCACCGCCGCGACCGCCTGCGGGCAGGCCCCGATGCGGTCCGCCGCGTCGGCGCCCGCCGCCGCGGCGGCCGCCACCGCGACCGCGTCGGCGGCGCCAGCCGCCGGCCAGACGGCCAGCGGCTCGAGCGCCGCGGCCAGCGCGCCGTCGCCCACCGCCATGAACGACCACCGAACGCCGTCTGCCCCGCTGCTGCTGGTGCTGCCGTCCGTCCATGTGCCAGCGAGGCTGTCTGCCCCGTCCCGCTCGAAAGACCCGGTCGGGTACTCCCGCTGCAGCAGCGTCGCCCCGCTACGGAGGTCGACCAGCACTAGGCGGCTGCCGCTGCCGGGCCCTGCGGCCCCGTGGGCAGAGCCCGCCGCTGCCCCGGCCTCCCCGGCTGCAGCGGCATCGGCCTGGGGCAGCAGTCGCGGAGCCCCGCCGAGCAAGCACACGGCGGCGCCGTGGCGGTGCAGCAGCGTGCACTTGGGCGCAGCTGGGGTTCCGCCGTTGGCTTCCGACGCGCCCGGCCCCGTACCCGGCCCCGACAACCGCTGGTGCTGGTGCCGATGGTCGGATGCCGCCCCGAAGCCCTGGTGCGACCCGGGAGAGTGGCGGCCGTCAGCCGACGGCAACGTCCAGGAGAGCCGCAGCTCCACGGCCGTCTCCGCCGCCTCCGCCTCCACCGCCACGCCCTCCCCGACTCTCCCACTGCTGGAGACGGCTTCCTGGTAGCTGGAGACGAAGGCGCTGTCCCCCGCGCCTTCCGCGGCCGCTGCCCCCGTCCGCCGGAACGCCAGCAGGCCGCCGCGAGGCGGGCACGCCTCCCTGCCGGCCACAGGCTCATGGCCTGGACCCAGATGCGCATCTTCGCCGTCCTCGCCGTCGTCATCTTCTGACGGCAGGTAGGTGACCGGCAGCAGTACCAGCGGCCCCCGCGCCGCCGCGCTGCCGCCGCCGTCGCCGTCGTCCCACTCCATGGGCTGGCCGATGGCCAGCACAGCGCGCACGCCCGCCACGGCGCCGGTCACCCGCGTGCGCATCCCGCCAGTGGTCATGTCCACGAACGCCAGGGAAAGCAGTGGTGGCTCCGAGCGATCTGGGTCGCCGTCGCTGGGGCCATTACTCTGCGGCTTTGAGGCGCCGCCCGCCCCACGCTGCCCCACAGCCAGCAATGCGGTGCTGCCGCTGTCAAGGAGCGCCAGCGACAGCGCGGCTCGCGGCGAAGCGAAGCTCGGCGGCAGGGAAGCCTCCCAGTTAAGGTGCGACGTGGCGGCGCGGATGCTGGAGAGGGAAAGCCCGCCAGTTCCACCAACGGAGGCGGCCAAGAGCAGCACCGAGACGCCGGCGTGAAGGGCCCCGCGGAGGGCGCCCCACCGGCCGGAGATGGACCACAGCGGCAAGCCGGTGGGGTCGTAAGCTTCCACGGCCCCTGAATTGGGCTCCCACGCCACCAGGATGTCCGACGGCGGGTAGGACGCGCTGCACAAGCGCCAGTTGCCCGTCAGTCGGCGCTGCCAGGCGAGGTTGCCGTCGGATGTCCTCGCGCAGACCAGTCGCTGCTGTGCTGTGAGGACGCACGCCGACTCCGTGGTGTGCGCCAGCGCAACGCAATTTTCGCCTTTCGCCAAGGGGAGAGCCCAGTCCCCGGTCGATGTGATGCGTTGAGCGAGAACCCCGCATTGTCGGCCATGCCCGCACAACTCCGGTGAACAAAGAATTAATTGACTATCGGAATAGGCACCGAGGGCCGCGGTGCCGTTCACGAAAGTCTCCTCTGTCCAAGAGGACGCGGCGGACCACCTTGACCATGCCGCAGAAAACCAAAGAAGCAGCAAAGCTGCCAGACGCATAGCTGATTATTCCGTGCAACCGTTTGCCAGCGGCCCAACCCCGGTCACTCTGGTTCTCGGCATGGAAAATAGTTTTGACAGGTGTGCGCCCAAGTCGTTATCTTCTACGCCTAATATTGTCGAATGAATTCAATTTGTTGGGTTGGAAAGAGCCAACATAGAAGCGGCCGTACGGGAGGCCGGTCTCTCTAAGTAGGCTTCGATGCGACCATCGTAAATGGCGACCAATACCAAAAAGATAATGAAGAATTTCTTCCAGACTTTTCACTACAATTGCCGTTGGTAGATTATGTGCATTGTATTGACGCACGCGTTGCTCTTGCCTAGGTAGCCTGGTAGCTAGACATCGGGATATCGCTGCTGGCACATGCTGGCATCGGCCCAGCTAATTTCTTATAATCACAAAATTCATCCTTTGCGGCAAACAGCTGGTTGCACGTGACCATTGCGCACGCGGTTGCATTTCGCAGTCGCCCTTGCTGTTCGTCTCAGGCAAGCCACAGTCACAAGGGGGCCCGTACAGTCGCAGGTACCACCACACCGCCGGTCGGTAGGACCTCCTGCCTCGTGGCACGGCCCAGCCAGTGCCATAGAAACCATCGTTACAAGGGGAACCAGCAATGAATCTCCTCGCCAGTACAAGCGCAGACCTGCGCAGACGGACTGGTCATCCTACCCCAGAATCATCCTACCCCAGGGGCATGCTGTGCACTAATCAGGGAGCCATGCCAATGAAAAACCAACCAAGAACCACTCCAAGAACCGCCAGTGCCCTAGATTGTGGAACACATCATGAAGTCCTGTATGGCTCACACCACAGCAGTGGTGCGCAACACTGCACATGCCCATTTTCTGCAGGCCCGCAAAAGCACATGGCCCACTGTTGGTTTTAGTGCCAGTGGGGATGAGCATCCCACATCCCGGTCGATCTGCGATAGCCCTTCAGCCACCCTATCCGTAGCCAACCTGCGCCACTCCATGTGTACTACAAATCAGCGCCGCTGCTGCGGCGATCTCCTCCGCGCGCCCCCGCCCCCGGGCTCGAACCCGCGCCCGGTCGCGGCCCCGCTCCTGGCCCCTGCCCCGCGCCTGCGTTGGCACCCGCGCCCGTCGCGGCGCCGGCCGCCTGGCCAGTTGAGTTGTTCCCGGAGAGGAACATCTTGCCCTTGGCGTAAACGTCCTGTTGCGGGAGGGGCGGGTGATTGTAAATTGGAACGGCAAGCACTTGGTCAACACTCGACAATCGTTCTGAAGCTAGTTCCAAGCGCAGGCGCGGCTGACCTAGCTTGTTGCTTCAAGCACGTCAGGAAACCGCTGCGTCAGGAGACGAAGCGTTCCTGCCCGCGGTCCTTTCGCAGCTCGGCGAAACCTCCAGACCCAAGGATGCCACATTGGGTGTCCGACTGTGCTGCCATTACAGAACCAAGGAACTTAACCTCCTGTTCGAGGCACTCCCCCAGCAGTTGTGCCGGTTTCCGTCCTGGTACGGTTCGCAGCAGCTTGCCACATGGATCCCTCGGACACCACTGGCACGAGTTTGCGGTGAATTGCCCATATGGATGTCAGCTTCGATGCATGACCGCATCAGGCGGCCATGCACAAAACCACAATCCTATGTCCGTTTCCCCAATCTATAATTCCGACAGCCGGCGCAACCCATCCACGCGCGGCCCTAGCGATGCAGCCTTCATCAAACACCAAGACACCCACCAAGTAATCCAGTATGGAGTCGTGCGCTTCCTTCGCGCTGGCCGCCAGCTTCTCCGCATCCGGCGAGTGCTGGTACAGCATGTACACCACCCCGCCCACCAGCGCCAGCGTGAGCAGCCGCGCGGCGATCTGCGTGCGGCTGCCCTTTTTGGGGCGCTCGTACGACAGTGCCGGCGAGAAGGCGTCTAGGACGCCAACCTATGGGGCAGCGACGCAGCAAGGAACGGCCACTTCACAGACAAGACCGTGAGCTGAGGCATGAGTGCACGTGTACAGCAAGCTACGATGGTTGCTGCCTTCAAGGCTTTTGCGCCCTACTCTTCCCACGCGTGTGTCGCGCTGCGAGGGTGACACCGCCATCCCTGGCGAAGCGCCGGGCCAAGGGTACCATCATTCCGAGGAGACACCCTGGGCGGCAGACACGGTCCCTCATCGCGCACCTCGTCGGACATCATGTTGGGGAACAGCCAGAAGGAGTGACCGGTGACAATCCACACCAGTCCGAACAGGCTGTACCGCAGGGCGATCAGGCCCAGCATCAGCATCAGGACCGCCATGAGGAAGTACACCAGGGTCATGCGGACCCACCTGCACAGTCACGAAACCAAGACCAGGCTGCATGAGGCAATGCGTAACTGCGCGCAGCACCTGCCCCAACTCGCACATGCGCGGGCTGGTTTGGCATCAACCAAGAGCACACCCCAGCGTTCGTCGCCCTAATGCAACACGCACCAGGGAGCCAAGGGGAACAGGCACGCCGCGATCACGAGGAACGGCAACGCCACCGTGGCCACGTAGTACCACATTGACGTGGGCCGGTCGTACGTCCAGTAATAGAAAGCATTCTCAGTCCAGCCGCTGCCATCCTGTAGGGGAGTACGGCATATGCACGCGTAAGATGTGCATCCGTCCCCAGCCCTTCAAGACCTTAAATGTGGCCCCACGGAAGTAATCAAATTCCTTCATAGCCCTGTCGCGCAGGGGCAAGAGAAAAGCCGACGAGGCCCTTTCATAACTGCGTTTGTATGGCACTTGAACGAGGCTTAACCCAGCACGCACCTGGTGCGGCACAAGTGTACGCGGGAACTTGACCAGGCGCTTTTTCCCTGGCTTTGGCTTTTTGTACTTGCGGTCCGTCTTGCGCACGAGCTTGCGCTTAATGAACAGCATATAGAGTTCTGCGATCTGATCATCCGTCGTCTTGCCTGTCCAATAAGAATGTGCCGAGCTGTATGCTGAGCTGATAACACTTCCAAATGAATTGATTAAGCTCGCTTAGGTAGCTCACCTGGCTTTGGCGGCACATGTTGATTAAGCTTGTCCTGGTTTGCGTGAAAGTAGCGGGCGAAATCCTTTCCCCTGAAATACTCCACGTAGTGGCCCTCCCCACTGTGCGTCTCCAACTTAGCCGTGCTCCATTGCACGCCTTTCTTTTCTCGGAGTGAGTCGGCTAACGCCTTGACTGGGTCGTCCTGGAGAAGCAGGCGTATTCGGCGTCATTCGCTGTCTCTGTGATCTATATTGCAACTTCAAGCAAGGGTGTCCGAACAAGGGAAACGTTCGGCCAATTATTATCTACCTTGCTCATTCCAGATAAACCGCTGGTGGTTGATCAACAGCGTGCTACTTAATCACGTAACAACTTAGGATGCTGTTCAGAAGGGGGTAAGATGGAACAGAACTAACTTGGAATGTATTTTGGGCTTGAACACACCTGTTAACCTGTATAACACGGCTCAGTATGATTAAACGACTTGCCGATAATGTCATATAACCCCGAGCTTAGAGCCACTGAACCATCCACCATGACAATACCAGCTGTACGGCGCTGACCGTTGGACTGCACCAAGGACTGGGCAAACCGATTCAGGCGAGAGGACTGCCTCGTTCCGCCGAACACAGCTCTTTCCTCCTTTTGAGCAACCCAAAAGTTGAGATCTATTTCGCCCAACTATCTTGTGGCGCCTGGGCAAAGTGGCCGTCACTGAAGAACCCCTGGCCTCACATCAGATTTGACCTGATTTGACACAGGGACCTCTCGGACACACTATGACAGCCGTTTAGCACGATGGCCATTTCCTCGTTGAGCACATGCCTTCATACTGGACTTTTCCGTCCCCGTCCCTTCGCCGTACAGCGCAGGGTCGAGATCCACGGATAAACCCCCGACGTTCGTTTAGGGTATTCACTGAACACGTTTAGGGTATTCACCGATGTCTTAGTGGGATGCCTTGCAGCTTTTGACCGGGGGGCTTTGCTGATGTCTCTCCTTGTAGGCACCATCCTTGTAGGCACCGGCAATTCATTCATGGGCATTTCTGCACCGCAATGACACCATTCCTTTGGGCATTTCAACAGCAGTTTGTCCCTTGAGACTGCTGCCAAGATGTATTACGACGTGCGTGTGCTCTGCTCCACGTGTACAGGCGGGTACCGGTCTGCGCTGCTTCCAACGAGTACATCGATTCACTTGTCTCCGCCTCCGTGCGCGTATCTCGCCCGAGTCATTCAAAGCAATGCTCCCGTGCACTCCAACGTGAGGACTGGCAGTGCCGTGCGTCGCCATGATATCTACTCGGCTGCCGCGGAGGCCGCTAAAAAGTCACAGATGGATAAACTTTTAACTGACACTGTTACTGACATGGCGTTGCAACCTCCAGGACAGCTGGAAAAGGCGATGGCCAGTTCAGTCTCCTTACACTCGGGGAACTTGTCATGCCACAGGGCAGACGTGACCCATCGTGTGTGTGGGGGGTCCCCCAATACCCAACTCGAAAACACACGGACGACTCCTTTTGCAGCACCCGCACATTATGGCACCTCTCAAGGCTAGCCCGACGCGCCCACGCACACGGGAGGCCAGATAACAAAATCCCCGGTTCGCAGTTGGCCGTCTAGCAGACTCTTCAGAGCTGTCGCCCGTTACGCTCAGCCAACCGACAAGGACTTGAACGTGTCATCCTCGCCGAATGCCCCAGCCGAATGCCCCAGCCTCAACGTCAGAAAGCATCCCTCCTCCACATGCAATCAATTTACTTCACGCTGCGCGCATAGTACTCAATGACGTAGCGCTCCAGTTGCTGGTCGCCGGCAGTCATCTTCACACCAATAGAGCTGCGGGACGCTGTACCAGCCACGACGGCGACGGTGGGCTTGACGAAGACAAGGTGCGCCGGCTTGGGAAGAGGCAGGAAATGCTTAAGCTCCATTCCCTTCTCGACGGCACTACGACGGCCGCGTGGGGCCATGTCCATGTCGTCAAAAGTCTCTGGCGCCTCCTCCACCTCAGCGGCAGCAGCGCGCACGATCACCCGGCGCGGAACAATGGGAGTCCTGGCGGCCGGCCGCGCGCTCGTGAAGGGCCGGGCAGCTGCCCGTGAAGTAGCAAGCATTGTTCTAGGCTGGAAAATAGATGAGAGCTAATCGGCAGGGTCCCGGCTTGGCACTGACCACAAGGGCAAACGAGAACTATTGGCCGCAAAAGCACTCAGCCAGTGAAGTAAAGCCGTGCGGCAACCTCCTAAATATAGGTGGCAGCTTACAAAGTGGAGGAGACTGCAGGATTACTGAGAGCAGTAAGGGCACAATTTGTGGGTGGCAAAAAATGTGGTACAGGGCCTCCCAATTGCGTCCGATTTTCGCTAAGCTCCCCGGTCAATCGCACAGTTAATCTCTCTCCATTTCACACTCTTAACCAGGCGCTTTGTCTGAGCACCTGTTATAGCTGAAATGGCTTCCGCGCTGCTGGCCAGTCGGCAGGTGCCGTCGTGCCTGTCGTCCCAGGTGCGACTTTGGCTGACAACGTTTTGGGCACACTGAGAAAGAGGCAAATTGACCAGCTCAATCCTTCCATTGCCTCCTTGCAGAGGCGCAGCACCCGGACGGGAGCTTTCCGCAGCCGCCCAGCGCCATTCACCCCGGCTCGCCGCGTTTTCGCTCGCGCTCAGGTGTGATCAAAAGTCCATTGACTCCAGCTTATTAAGATACAAGACGGGAAGCGAACATCCTCCGGACTTGTCCAGGCTGTGTGGGATTCGGACTCCTGGCTGGCAGAGTACTGTGCAGGCTGCTCCCGCGCAAACGCGCGCATACCATATTCTGGCCTACATGGTTAACAGCTTAAATTTTAATGGCTGGGCTCACGGGATCGGAGCCGTCTGGACGAACGACTGGCCATACATGACACCCTGCTTAATGACCGTCCTCGGACACAGGAGGCCGCGAGCGAAGCGCCGGTGAGCGAGGAGGAGCTTGCTCAGCTTGTGGAGGAGGAGGAGGACGAGATCCTTGACGACCTCGACGAGGTCTATGCCGCCGTTGCCGACGAGGTGGACGAGGACTTCGAGCTGGATGAGGAGGACCCCGACCTGCTGGCCGGTCTGGAGGCTGCTGCTCTGCTGGCCGATGATGTAGACCTGGAGACTGTTGCTGCCGTTGGCGCCGAGCTTGACGGAGACGAGGAGGACAAGCAGCTGGCGGCAGCGGCCCTGGAGGTGGTCCTGGCCGAAAAGCTGTCTGGCGACGCTGCCCTCGACGAGGATGAGCTGGTGGAGATCGCCGCCGGGGTGCAAGAGGAGGCCCTGGAGGAGGTGGGTGGGCTGAGTCTGATTCGGGAGGTGGGAGCAGCTTGGTTGGGGGTTGTTACATGCAGTCGGTGGATACAACTGCGGGGAGCAGCTGATTTGCGATGCCGGCTGAGAGATGCATGCTGAAAGACTACAACTGGGCTTTGGGTTTGGCGGGGTTTGGCGGGGGAAGTGGACCATCTTGTTCCTAGCGATCGAGGTTATACCTAGGGCTGTACAAGCCGGTTGCAAGCCGAAGGCCGTGGCGACGCAGATTAAGTCTCATAAATGTGAGGCGTATACACACACATAATTTCATGAACAGCCACTTAGAGGAGAGGCAGCGCAGCTTGCTGGTACAAACTCATGCGATCTAAACTAGCCAAGGTGACAGCTTTGGGTGACACACCGAGCCTTCGTGCCAGGACTGCCCCAAGTTTATGCGGTTCTCGCACGGGTGTCTAATGGCGCCCTGCCAGCCATGGTCAAGCACTGTCCTCAGCCTCGGCGCAACATTCGTCGGCAACTCCAGCAGCGGTGGATTCAAGACTGTCCTACATCGTGGTTGCGGCGCTTGCGCGCATCGCAGCTGTAGCGCAGTTGCAGCGCAGATTTGGCTGAGTTCCTTCCAGCTGTCCCCAGCAAGTGCTGAGCTCCTTGGACACCCGAGGGACCGCAGCGTTCTGTTGGGTCCTCTGCAAATCGCCGTGCCTATACAACAACGAGTGGCCAGCGCCTTCTCAGTATGTGTGCCCAGCGCCTTACCAATATCTGCGGAATGATCAAGTGGACCAGTTTGTGGGATAGGGTTTAGGGTTTAATCCGTCCGTCCTGATGAGCGGCCGCGGTGGTGTCGGTGCGCTTGCCCGAATCCATCCACATCACCACCATGTTAGCATCTCAGCCCCAGCTGTGTTTCTTCCCCTCTCGGGCCTCTCTCATGTTACCCCAGTCCCGGGTGATCTGCGCTCCTTCATGCGCACTCTCTGTTGATGTGGCCTCCAGGCGGACCTGGACGACTTCGTCCCGGCCATGAACAGCGACCGTTACGACGAGCGCGCCCTGTCCGCTGATGACAAGGAGGCCATTGCCCCGTACAAGCTCACCAAGGGCGAGCTCCGCAACCTGCTTCCGCAGGTAAAGAGAGTGGGAGTGCACTGGCAACATGCAGCGTAAGGAGCGTCATGCCAAATGTCAAATTGTTAGTGCCGAGACAGGGCTGCTAAGGATGCGCATACTGCATACCGTTAAACCCTGTCGCGCGTACCCGCATGGAGCTGACGCGGCGGTAATCGCTGGTGTTGTTTGTCCGTGTGCGCCCGGGGTTGGGTTCCAGGACTGGGACCAGATCAACATTGACTTCTTCTCCAACAAGAAGGACGAGAACATCCCGCTGCCCGAGTTCCGCCTCAACGTCCTCTGGACGGAGAAGAACCTGGCGGTGGCCATCGACCAAGTGTACTCCAGGGTGAGTACGAGGGGGCCTGCAACACCGATTTCGCCTAAGGGCTGGCTGAGTGGACGAGGGGAACAGAATCGCCTAGCTGAGTAACTGCATCACCGACCGACCGCTCAAGATTCGGCATTTGTCGGTGATTGCTCCTCAAGTCGGCCTTGAGCTAGGGGCAACTTCTGAATGTGCTGACCGGCTGCTTGTGACTGGTTGGACTTCCAACGGCTGACTGACTCTGCTGACGCTGACATGTCACGGAGCTCATTGAACGAACGCTTCCTGCCCTTCCTTCCTCGATGCTGTACGCTTTCCTCTCCTCTCCTCTCGCAGGGCCAGGTGAGCCCGCTCACCGAGTACTACTTCTGGCCGCGCCAGGATGCCTGGGAGGAGCTCCGCGTCAACCTGGAGATGCGCCCTTGGATCTCTGAGCGGTGAGGGTTGGGGTGGCCGTGGGGATGGATTTCCTTGAGAGGGAACCGTCGGTTGGGCGGATCGGAGCGCTGTTACCCACTTGGACGAAACCCATGGTCTGGGTGATGGGAACCTACGCGCGGTGCGGCTGTATCCGCGAATCAATGCATGTATGCATGTATGGCCGGTGTCTTGACTTCAGAGGCCGGCCGGCTCAAATGGTATGTGTAATGTCACGTCCTGTCTTTGTCCCGCTCTTGAATGCAAATGATATGGTTATTTCGCCTTTTCTGGTGCTCACATCGGCTTTGCGGTATCTGTGTCTCTGCAGGGACCGGATCATCCTCCTCAACCGGCTAACGCAGCTGATCAACTTCTGGCAGGACGAGGAGATTAAGCACACGGTCGAGGAGGCCCGCGGGGAGTTCCCGGACTGCGCTTTCGCCATTGCTTAAGTGTGTCCCCCATGCGGCACACGATTCGCCGTCGTGGCCGCAGATGGACAAGTGGTCATGCCTCCATCCGTCCATCTAACGGGCAGCGCAGCGCAGTGCAGCGCAGCGGGGGCCGGGGCGCATCAACCGGCAGCGCGACGATTCGGCGTGTGTCCCGTTCCCCTTCTCGGCTCTCGAGTCTTTTTGTTGGGGAAGCGAGTTGTGCCTGTTGATCTCGGCGCCTGCAGGCTGCCAAGTCGGGGATGGGGGCGGGGATGGATTTTGGGGATGCACGGTGTGGCTGCGGAGGACCGTGTGGCGCCCTGTGGCCTCTGTCATCTCATGTTTCTCTAGGGTTTCGGGAGGGGACAGCCACCGGGCCCATGTCGGGCTACCTCCCAGCTGTGTGAGGGACGTCCACCACATGGTCGTCCGTGGCAACACGCCACGCTGCAGAGGATGGTGCGTGCCACAGTTTGTAGTTTTTCAGTGCTTGAACAAGGGCTGCGCATATTTCTGGTAGCGGAGCGGCGGCAAGGGGAAGGCGATAAGGTCCCTTGCATGGGTGGGTGACGCTCAGCGCGTTTTGTGATGTGGCGCGCGGGGGGCCGTTTTTCCCGGGCAAGAGCCAGGCTCCCCGGTTGCGCCCGCGCTGGCTTCGAAGCCACCGGGACTGAACCGTGGCGTGGTGCTTTGGTAGTGATTGATGAGGATGAATGAGGTTTCGGCATCGGTAGGGGAGGCTGTGTAGCAGCATCACGTGCTCAGCCTCTCATCGCGTGAGCAGCGTCCCGGCGTTATGTCTGGGTGATGTAAATGCCGTTCTTGGGATTGCGGAGCGATTGCCTTTGGATGACTCGACTCGACCCGTCCGCACATGCACGTGCACGTCGCGCCCCACAGCAATTCATTCAAAAACACATCATGGAGTAGGACAGCGATATTGAGGCCCGCTGCAAGAACCGTGTCCCAGGGTCCGGTAGTGGAGCCGCGCCCAGCCATCGCCGTCTCCGGAGTTCTCGGTCGTGCGCAACTGTTGACAAGCCAATCAGGCCACCACCAGAGGCTGTGCGCCTAAGGCTTTTGCAAGGCGAAACGCTGGCGGTGGCGTGATTCTTCAATGGCAATGCCGTACGATGCATACCCATGTCAACCGGACTTCCAGGCATCAAGCGAGCCACGGAGCGGTCAGGAGATATGTACGGCGTGGGTACGTCCCGATTGGCCGTCGCCCGTACATCTCCCCCCAATGGGAAGAGCTACGCCGCTCATGTCCGGAGGAACTCGCGCGGCAGGCCGCGCAGCGTCACAGCGCCCAGGCACACCACGGCCTCCACCTCCCCCGCCAAATCCACCTCCCCCGCCAAATCCACCTCCCTCGCCAAATCCACCTCCCCCGCCAAATTCACCTCCCCCGCCAAATCCACCTCCCCCGCCAAATCCACCTCCCCCGCCAAATCCGCCGCACCAACGCCCTTCCCCTCCCCGGCCTCACCCTGCGACCCCGACCATGACACCGCCCGCGCCTCGTCCCGCACCCCCGCTGCCGCCGCCGGGTCCCCACCCTCAGCACCCCACTCCGCTCCCCCGGACCCCCTCGCATTCCCCATCGCCGTCCCCGCACCGCGAGGTGGGACACCCGCCGCGCTCTCAGCACCGCCGCGCGCCCTGCCGCGCGCCCTGCCGCCGGCCTCGGCGGGCTGCTGCTGCCACCGCCGCGGCGGTGCTGACAGCGCCAGCGGCAGCAGCGGCCTTGCGAACTCCGCCAGCTTGGGCAGCGCAGCGGCGCCGCTGAGCAGCGTCTCTGGTTCGAAGGACAGCTCCAGGCGGGGCCGCCGCCGCCGCTCCCGCCGCCACCAGCGGTGCCACTCGGTCGCCGTCCGCGGCCCGCCCGTGCCCACCGCGGCGCCGGCCGCTGCGCCCGACGCACCGGGCTCTCCCTGCTCCCCAGGCTCCTCCCGTTCGGTCACATCCTCCGCGCGACGTCCCGCAGCCGCCCGTCCCAGGTCCCCAGCCCCGGCCGCGGTGCCATCGCCGCCTCGTTCTTCCGCCTCCCGCTCCGCGCCCCCCGCCGCGATGTCATGCCCCTCTCGGTCCGCCCGCTGCTCCCCATCAGCGTCCGCAGCCTCCTCGGCATCCTCGAACCGGCCCACGTCCTCCTCCTCCTCCCCCTCCATTTCCTCCCACACCTCTTCCTCCGCATCCGCCTCCCCCCACTCCTCCGCCTCCGCCTCCTCCGCCTCCTCCGCCTCCTCCACCTCCTCCGCCTCCCCGCCTTCCCCCCCGGACTCTTCCCCGCCCGACGCCGACTCGAACTCGTCCCCGAACCAGCGCCGCAGCAGCCAGCCTGCCGGCGGCGCCAGGCGGCACATGTCGCCGCCCGTACGAGCCAGCAGCACCTCCACGGCTGCGCGCGGACCGCCGTCGCCGTCGCCGTCGCCGCTGCCGCCGCCGCCGCCGCCGCTCTCCTCTTCCCGACCCAGATCAGACAACCGCGCGCAGAGCAGCTCCGTGCCCTCGTCATCCGTGCATGGATCCGGGGGCACGGCCGGCAGCACCGGCCGGACCGCGAGTCCTAGGCAGCGGGGGCCACCCGCGGGTCTCCACCCGGGGCCGCCGCCGCCACCGGGAGCGGCGTCGCCGGCGTCACCGTCGCCGCCGCCTCCTCCGGGGAGGATTATGTAGCCAAGGCCACGCCCAGACGGCGTAATAGCGAGCTGGCAGAAGCCCCTGAGGAGCTCGGGTACCCGCCGGCGCCGGCGGCGACGGAGGTGATCGCTGTCGGTGGGACGGCGGTGTTGGGGGCAGGCTGCGATGCTGGGATGCGCCGGAGGGGTGTCGAGCTCCAAGGGGAGGGGCGTGCTGGTGGGGGGCGGGGACAGGTCGATCGCAGCGGCCGGCCGCCGCGCCTTGGTGAACCAGCCGGTGGTGTCAACGTCCTGTGAAACGGGTTGTGAGGCAGTTGGAGGTCCAGCTGATTCGAGATGAGGGCGTCGGTGCGGACGAGTCGGTGCGGGCATCGCCATCGCGGGCACCACCAGGTCCGCCTCCTCGACAACGTACAGTGCGCCCTCGGGCGGGTGCTGTTCCTTGGCTGGTTCTCGACGGCTCTGCCATGGCGTCACAGCAAAGTCCTGAGTGATGCGAGTGCGTTCACGGACTTTGGGCATGGAATGGACTTCCGCGCGACAGTCTAATTTTTCGAGCCCTTGAAACAATAGGATGCAATACGAACAATTTTTTACAACGTGAAAATTTGTTTTTCTACAGGAACATAGACAGCGTCACAGCAAGCCGCTCAGCATCTGAGCGCGCAGCACGCATGTGGTCTCGGAGGGAAATGTGGTTTCGGAGGCATTCCAGAACTACATGCTATCTATCGTCCCACTGCCCGGATAGGTTTAACGTGACTATGGCGTTTAAGCTGGCCATCATGCTGTTGCACCGACTTGTGTGTTGTGTCCCGTCACGTCCTCATCCCGCTCATCACCCAGGCTCACCAGCCTTCTCCCCCGTGCGGCTGCGACCTCTTTCTTCCCCCTGCCTCAATAAGTGAGCTGGTCAGTCCAAGAACAGACGACCCGGGTTTACGGACGCGTTGAGTTCAGATTTTTGCATCGTGAGCATCGGCTTGTGCTGAGCCGTACCGTACCGTTTCGTACTGAGACGACTTGCTGCGCAGGGCAGCGCTGCTTCCCTCCCATGGGCACCGCCCGTGGGCCAGCGGTTACGAAACCTCGGGTCCTCCGTCCTTGCCCCGACGCTGGAGCTGCGAGCGTCGACCTTTGCATTCATCCACGATGCTTATGTCACAGTGGAAACCACAGATCATCAGTGACGGCCACTGCCTACTAATCACACATCCCACAAAAGGAACCGCGCCCCCATCGCGCACCGGACAGCCGAAGCTCCACAAGCGCACCGAAGCACACCCCGCACCCACCCCACCCTATATACCTATACCTCCTGGCCGTTAAACATTCACCGCCATGGGCGGACAGCTGTTGCTGCTGCCTGCTTGGACAACAAAACAACGCAGGCCTGGCACATGCCTGGGTCCGGTATCACCACCACCACCACCACCACCACCACAATCACCGCCGCCACCACCACTACAATCACCGCCGCCAACACCTTTTCCGGTGAGATCACAGCGGGCCACAGGGCCGGGATGCCGGGCGACAGGGCGACACGGCCAATATGCCGGACGTGCCGACCTCCTCATGCAGCGCCTCGGAGCCCACGCCCTGGGCCGGCTCTCTAGTCTAGGGGGGAACTTGGGTCGCGTCGCAGCTTCTGCGCTTGAACACCGCCGGCTGCAGGGCACCGTACCATGCCGTACCATGCCGTACTTTCCACACCGCTTTACTCTGGTGTCATTACTGGCATTACTGTCATTAAGGTTACCTCCGCCTCCACCTCCTAGGCCTCGCGGCCTCACTGATTCACAATCACCCGGTCCACGGCGCACGCCAGCAGTGCCAGCCGGGAGGCGCTGCGAAGCCCCGCCAGCCGGGCCCCCAGCTCGTCCAATACCAGCGGCGGTGGCGGCGGCGCCGCTGGCGGCGCCGCCGCCGTGCCCTTCAGCTCCAACATCACGCGCAGCGCCTCCGCCAGCTGCCGCCCCTCGTCCACTTCCGCCGCCTGGGCCGGAGCCGCGGAGGCGGAGGCGGAGGTGGCGGCGGCGGCGGCGGCGCTCGACCCCGCGGCCAGCCGCTGCAGCGCCGCCGCGTCGCCCTCCCGCAGCGCCCGCGCGCACGCTGCCGTCGCCGCCAGCGCCGTGCCGTACGCCGCGCCGCCGTTCTGCAGCATCACGCAGACCATGTCGCGCAGCGCCCCCGCCACCGCCCCGAACGCCAGCGGCCGATACAGCGCCTCATCGTCCTCCTCATCCGCAACACGTGCGCCCGCGCCCTCCGCCGTACCCTGTGCCGCACCCTGTGTCGCCTCCTCCCCGCGGCGCCGGGGCCGGGACCACCGCTCCGCTCTGCGGGTGAGGTGCTCCGCCGCCGCCAGCTCCCAGGCTCCGGCTCCGGGCAGGACATGCCCCCGCTGCAGCGCCGACAGCAGTCTGTTGAAGCAGGTCTGGACAGGTCACGGGCGGGCAGGGGTTATGAACTTGTGATGTGGTATGAGGGGCAGGGGTACTGCCTCGTATTATGGTACGAGGCAGTGCATCAGCGCGCCGCGCCGCTTGCTGCAGCGGGTGCCCTGCTGACATCTTGGTGGCAGCTGGGCAGCCGTCCTCCCGCCCAGCCCAATGACCAACCCTACACCTTTTAGAGGTTGCACAGCACAACGCAGCACAACACAGAATAGCACAGAATAGCACAGCACGGCCGCCGCCGCCGCCACGGCGCCGGCGGCGGAGCCGTTGCCGGTCACGATCACCACATTGGGCGCCGGCGCGGGGGACGTGGTGATGTACGACGGCGCGGTGAGCGGCCTGCCGCCGGGGGACGAGTATGCGCCGCCAGCGCCGCCGACGCTGGTTCTGTACAGGCCCACGGGACTGTACGGCGCGGGCAGGTCGTGGTAGGGGCTGGTTGTATGGCCGGGGGTGCCCGAGTTGAGATAGAGCACCTCGGACAACTAGCTCGCGTGCTTGACCTCGCCTCACGGGACCCTAGCGCGGCTCAAATCACGAAACCACGCCCCAGTCGCCTTGAAACTAGACCTGGATCTAGGCCTGGATCTAGCCCCGGATCTAGTCCTGGATCTAGCCCCGGATCTCGTCCTGGATCTCGACCTCAACCAAGACCTGAACTCACCCGGAACCCAGCGCCCTGAGTCTCCAGCTGTCCTGCCACTGGGTGAGCAAGCAACACCGTCACCCAGACCGCAGCACCCGCCGCCGGCGACCCAGTCGCCGCCTCCGGCGGCCGCCGCGGCGGCGGCGGCGCCGCCGCCAGGAGACGCAGCAGCAGCCCCGGATCCGTGTGCTTGCGCCCGCCTGCCGTACGGTAATCCCCCAATCCGAGGCCCCCCTGGACCAGATCCGCCGCTACCCGTAACGCCACGTGGCGGCGGCCGTCGAGACGGGCCAGGCTGACGGCGGGCGCGACGCCGCAGGCGGCCGCCGCCGCGCGCACGGTCCGCAGCCCGGCGCCGCCGACCGCGAGTACGGCACCGCCGCTGAGCTGCGCCACCGACGCCGCGACGGCGTCGGGCAAGTGGCCGCTGGCGACCAGCAGGCTCACGCCGTACGGTCTCAGCGCCGCCACTAGTTGGGCCGCCAGGGCCTCAGCGCGTGCGTCGCCGGCCGCGGCGGCGAGGCCGGCGGCGTCGGTGACGACCAAGGGACCGTACGACATGTGGTCGGGCTGCAGAGCGCCGTTGAAGAAGACGGCCGCAAGCGGCGGCGGCGGCGGCGGCGACGCTGCTCCGGCAGCGGCGGCGGCGGCGGTGGAGGAGGGGAATGGTGATGCCTGGGAGGTCGAGAAGAAGTCGTACACGAGGGCCGCCTGCAAGGCGCTCAACGACGCAAGCGGCACAACGACGCCGCGCATCGCCGCCGCCGCCGCCGTCGTCCGTCCCATCAACTCCGCCGTCAACACGCACCGCTCGTACTGCATCGCCGCAGTTAGTTGCCGTACCTGATCCACCGTAGACAGCAGCTCCGCCAGAGCGGACGTCTCCGCCGCCGCCGCCGCCGCCGCCGTAGAACTAGATGTTGACGACGTCGGCGCCCGATGTCGTACAAGCGGTTCTACGAGCAGGAGTACGGCCGCGGCGGCCAGCTGCATTTCCAGTCGTCGTCCGTGTTCGAGCCCCAACGCTGTCGCACACACCAGGCGCGACAAAGGGCTCAGCGGCGCGCGCCGGGCATCGGCGGCGGCGTCGGCGGCAACGGCGCTGTGCGCCTTTTCATCGCCGCGCGATGGGAGTGGGAGCGTCGGCGGTGGCGGCGGCGGCGGTGGCGGCGGAAGGGCCGGCGGCGGCGGCGGCGGCGGTGGCGGCGGCGGAAAAGGTGGAGGACGAGGAAGCGGGTGTTCCTCTGTCCCGCAGTCTACGCCAGCACGGCCATGGCAGCCGTCGTCACGCCCCGCGGCACCGAGCTCATCGGACCGCTGCTGCGGCTGCTGCTGCTGCTGCGGCGGCGGCGGCGGCGTCACCCCGTTCCAGGAACCTCTTTCCCCGCCAGCCTCCCCACTGGCCCGCGACTCGGCGCTAGGCCCCGGCCCAGAGTCGGGGTCGGGGACCCGGCCTGGGTTTGCGGGCGCCGGCCCCGGCCCCGTCTGCCCCGGCGGCCGCCCCGCGAGCCGCTCCGCTAGGCGCTGCAGCGCCCGCCGCTGCGACCTCGCCTCCCGCTCCGCCGCTAGCTCCCCCTCATCGAAGAACCAGGCGGCCTCCTCCTCAAGAGCGACCAGCGCAGCCTCCTGCTGCTGCGTCCGCAGCTGTTGAGCCGCCGCCGCCGCCGCCGCCTCGGCCCCAGCCGCCGCCGGTGCGGCGGCGGCGGCGGCTATGGCGGCGTATCCGCCTGCGGCACCGCGGCGGCCGCGTGCGTCATTCTCGCTACTGTCGTACCCCGGGCTGTTACCCGAGGCGGAATCGCCGCCATGCGGCCTGTACGACACGGGATCTGAAGCGCAGACGCTCCGGCGACTGAGGTCTGCTCGAGGCGGTGACTCCGGACCGTCTGCGGCGGCGGTGGCGGGCGGCCCCGTGCGCCCGCCTTCCCTTTCCGCCCGTTCCTCCACAACCGGAGCATTTGCTGGCGGGCCGTCGCAGATGCCGCCGGCGTCGCGCGTGGCTACCCCGCCGCCGCCGCCACCGACGTCGTACGACTCAAACCAGCCGAAACCATCATCGTCGTCATCGTCACCGGCAAAGGCATCATCACTGGGAGCACCGCCGCCGCCTCCTCCGCCGCCACCGCCGCCGCCGCCTCCACCGCCGCCGCCGGCGGCGGCTGCGCGGGATGTGCCGCGGCAGCGCAGAGTGGCGCCGGCTGGGCTGGCCCCAAGGGCAGTCACCGACTGACGCTGTACCTCCGAGGCGCCCGCCGCCGCCGCCGCTGCTTGTCGACCCAGCGGCCTCGGCCACGGCTGCACCTGCGGCGCCACCCCTGACGAGGCCTGCTCATCCTTCCGCCTCGCCGGCATCATGTCTTGAAAGCACCCGGACTCCTCCGTCTCCTCCTCCTCCGTCTCCTCCTCCTCCGTCTCCTCCTCCTCCGTCTGCTCCTCCTCCGTCTCCTCCTCCTCCGTCTCCTCCTCCTCCGTCTCCTCCTCCTCCGTCTCCTCCTCCTCCGTCTCCTCCTCCTCCGTCTCCTCCTCCTCCGTCTCCTCCTTCTCCGTCTCCTCCTCCTCCGGCCCCTCCGCGCGGCCCTCTCCACCCAACCGCTCCGCAGTAGCCCCTCGCCAAGACGTCCCTCCAGGGCCGTTGCCGCCGGCCCTGCCCACAATATGCCCTGTGGGCAGGCCCACCTGCTCAGCCCCACGCGCGGCGGGCCCGGCAGTTACAGAGAGCCCTGGACGAAAGGCAATGAGATCAGGAACAGCGCATGGCAAAACCGACCGCGCTCCCGTGCCGTACAGCGTCCCCACACTCGCCTCCGCAGCCCCGGCAGCCGGCGTCGCCGAGGCCCCAAGACCCGGCCCCGTCTGCCCCGGCCCCGTCTGCCCCGTCGGCCGCCCCGCCAGCCGCTCCGCTAGGCGCTGCAGCGCCCGCCGCTGCGACCTCGCCTCCCGCTCCGCCGCTAGCTCCCCCTCATCGAAGAACCAGGCGGCCTCCTCCTCAAGAGCGAGCAGCGCAGCCTCCCGCATCGCATCCGCCACGCGCCCCGCCTCCGAAACCGCATCCGCCACGTGCCCCGCCTCCGAAACCGCATCCGCGCCTCGCCCCGCCTCCGAAACCGCAGAGGAAGCTTCTCCGACTCCGCCGGCATTGCCGATGCGCTCTCCGAGTGGGCGCCTCCCCCCACCGGCAGGGTCCGCCCCCGGTCGCGCCCACAGTCCCACAAGGCCACACGCAGGCCTACCTACACCCACAACCGCACCAGCCCCCGCAACCGCAACCGCATCCACATCCACGCTCGACCCCGCAGCAACGCGAGCCGCGTTTTGCTCCGCATCCGCATCCGCGGGCCCAGTCCCCGCCGCCGCCGCCGCCATCATCTCATCGAACCAGCCAAACTCCGAGTCGTCGTCGTCGTCGTCGTCGTCGCCGGCGGCGGCGGAGGCGGGGGCCATGTCCGTGCAGGCAGCAGCAGCCGCAGCAGTAGCAACCGCAGTAGCAGCGATGGCGGCCGCAGCTGCCGGGATGCCGAGTGGTGACGCAGCCTGGCGGGCGATGTCCCGCTGTCGCCGGGTGCTGACAACCGGGCCCTTCTCTTGCTGTCCCTCCGCGGCTTGATCGGCGCATCCGGGAACGGACAGCTGCGGCTCCTGCTCCCGTTCATGCGGCTGCGGCTGCGTCTCCCACGGCGCCTCCCACTGCGGCTGCGGCAGCGGCTGCGGCTGTGGCATGGAACGCGGGCGGGAAGGCCAGGACTGCCGCCTGTCACACTGTACGGCGGGAACCGCGAGGGAGGGGAGGCTCGCCTGCGATCCAGATCCAGATCCTGGTCCAGATCCAGCCGCAGGCGTGCCGAGACCCGAGTCATCAAGATCCGGACCGGGAGCTCCCTCCGCTGTGCGCGCCGAAACCGCCCCGTGCCCCAGGGTGCCGACCGTCGGCTCCAGGGGGGGCTGCTCGGCGCCGCCCAGCATCAGCGCCGACACGGATTCGCAGTACGACAACAGCTCCTGCTCGTCCCACAGCTGCGTGGCCATCGACAGCTCCAGCGTGCAGCTCTGTGCGGCCTTGGGGGGCCCGAGACGAGTGGGCCGTGGCGCGGTGGCAGAGGGTCGGGGGAGCGAGGGGGGAGGGCGGACCGAAAGGTTCGGGAGGGTGGAGTGGGGGATCGGGAGGGTGGTGCGCAGCGTTGGGGCGAGTAGCTAAGCGACGGAAAGGGGAGGCACAAGGGAAGGCGCAAGGGGAGGCACAAGGGGAGGCACAAGGGGAGGCTGGCCGCGCGGCGGGGCAGCGTTGGCGCCATTCGGATCCGTCTCGGTCGGCACCTCGGCGGAGGACGATCATGGCTGGAAGGCGCCCTGGCGTGTCGCAGCTCAGGAGAGGGTCGGAGAAGAAACGGACAGCGCCCGGATGCGGGGAGGTCCCAGAGGTCGGACAGCCGCTGGCGATGGTGTGAGAGGGGGTGTGAGGGTGTGAGAGGGGGCGTGAGGGGTCCCAGCCGCGAACCGGTCATGCCCAGCATACCCAGGGTCCGAGCAAGCCTATCTACACGGCACGCACCTCGCAGCACTCAGCGATGGCCTGCAGCACACCCGTTCGTACATACTCGTACGGCACGCCCTGAACCTCCGCCAGCTCCAGGGAGCGGCTGAGGAGGAGGCCGCAGAACACAGCCAGCCAGGTCGCTCCGGAACCGGGGCCGGGGCCGGACGCGGGCGAGTCGGCTGTGGATGGGGCCTGCACGGCGGGGCGATGGAGGGAGGGGTGAATCGGACTTTCCACGGCGCCCCGCACGAGGCCGTCAGCAACCGCCGTCCAATCGGCGTGCAAGAAAAGGACGGTGCCGCGCTGGCCATCCGTGCGACCTGCCTGGCCCTCCATGGCCTCGAGCAGAAGCGTGGTGGCGGTTGGGTCGCCGTCCGCTGCCAGCAGGAAAGCCTGGGCCGTTCCGGCGAGGCAGCTCCGTGCGTCTGACTCGGTGTCGATCACGCATTTGAGCGCTTTGTGCGGCCCGAGGAACGTGCGTAGTGGCGCGCACGTAGCTTGCAGATCATGCGCTAGTTCAAATCTTGACATGATATAAGCAAATGATGTTGCTTTTTTGGCATGCTTCTTTGATAATGGTCGCGGCCACAGGCGTTATTGCCCTTGTTGCATGACCGTTAGTCACGCAACGACATCCCATTTATCAACGATCGATTGTACTGACTGTTCAATAAAATAATTCTAAAATGCTGTTTACTAGAGTACTGTATAATACACATGGAGATCATTATGGCAAGTTCAAACCGTTCGTTGATGAATCATTTAGGTTCATCAGGAGGCAGTGGGATCGAAATTCACATGGTCTAAATCCGGTATGCTGTTACCCTGATTAATGTAGATCAGCTCGTTAACAACCTTGCGGACAGCAGTTATGCGGACATGCAGCTGATGCTGAGCCGTTTTGTCCCGGACAACGTGGAGCTTGCGACTAGGGCAGCATGATTGGAGATGGGTGCGGGTAAATCTTCCTGTCGTGCCACCGTCGTGCCTCCGTCCATGTCATCCCCTGTCACAAGCCTGCCTCTAGCTCATGGTTTCCGTCGGCACCCAGTCGACCGCGGTTCCATGCCCTCATTTATTTTCACACACAATGTTGACAGCATCTATTAATCAGTGGGGCCCCTCGAACATGCCCCTCCAGCGCAAATGCTGCACGTATCATGAATGAATGAATGTTACAGCGGACCCCAACGGGATCATCGGTGTATACCAGAGCAAGCCCCAGTAGGCCCCACCGCCAAGGCGGCAGGTCACCTCCACACCACAACGCCGCACCCAAAGAAAACACACCGGGCCATAACCCCAACCAGTCAGACACCGAAGCAAGCAGAGGCGCGCAGCGGGGCAACACTACCAAAGGGATAGGCACAGCAGCGGGCATAATCCCCAGAAGTGGATAAAGCCAAGCACAGGGGAGGTCGCCCACACAGGCACCCCATTACCCAGCTACCACCACCTCTGAGGCACCCAACGCAGCACCCTCTCGAGGTCTTGGAAGGCCCACGCCTGGCTCGTGACACTGCCCAGCGACCGCTAGTGGGGTAACCCGCATCATAAGAAATAACTTGGCCAAAACACCAAAATGCCAACGGGAGCCCAACCTCCACCCCAATCTGAGGGTAGGCCCGGTCCCCAACTTGAACCCCGGTTCGGAGAGCCCGACGATAAACAGACAGAGGGCGGGGAACCCGCGCCTCATCCTTCTTCAGGAGCAGGTCCCGCACATCGCAGGACTCCCCCGCCACTTTCAAGAAAGGGTGGAAAGGGCCCACTGAGCTCCAACCCCGTCTCGGGAGCCCCAACTGGGCGAACCCGTGGAGGCGCCCCCAAAAGTCAGCGATTGCGCGCCGCTCCCCTTGTTCTGCCAATATCGGTCCCGGCCGGATCGTCTGACCCTGACCAGGTGCTGACCGACGCAGGGTGGCCGCCATGAATCGGCGACCAGTCTCCATGGCCGCAATCGCGGCCAACACCACCACATCCCAAACAACTTGCTCCACGGGTGGCGGGGTTCCGCCAGCCAGACCTGCGGCCTCCGTATCCGTGCCCCTAGGCGCGCTTCCAACTGACCCACCACCGCCTGGGCCACTCGGCATGACCAGAAATGGTGCTGTCGGGGTGTCTCTGACCCCCCGCCTTCCGCTGGGTATCCCCCGCATCCACACCGCGTCACCCTCGCGTGTCGCATATGGGAATTGCCCAACAACGGGACGCCATCGACTGTAAGGCGCCAAAAGGCCTCCTTATGCTCATTTTCCCACCGGATACTGAGCCAAAGGCGGCTCAGCAGCCCCTGGATCCGGGCGGCCGCCACCTGAGAAATCGGGTCGGTGGCTCCCAGTCCTACCGCCTCACAGGCAAACAGCAAGTGAGCCGCGCTGCGGCGTTCCGCCACCTCGGCTAGTTGCATCGCTGTCCCCACTCGAACAGAGTACTCGCTCAGGGCCACCTTCAACCCATTATTCAACCTCCAACCCATGCGATCGAGCAACATGGCCGTCACCTCCTCTTCCGTGGGCACATTCGCCCCCTGGACCCCGTTCGCTCGTGCCGCTAGGGCTGCTGCCACCCAGGCCGCTGGTAGCCTTACTTGAAGTTCTACCAGCCGCCGGTCTAATTCGGCCCATTGCCGCCAATCACCCCATCGCCCGGACCCCGCGGGGATACCCAGGCAATCTTGTACGAATGTCGCCCACGCCCGTGCGGCGCATCGTGCCATGCGGGCGGAGTCTATGTAGTTTGGCTCTGCCCAGCCGTCGGTTACCATCCGGAGCGTCTCCCCCACCCGGATTAGTTGTCCGACCGTTTGCAATCCGGTGTAGTCCACCAGGTCCGGGAACACATGCTCGAGGCCGGGGCGCCCCCCTCGGGCAGTTCCTCCGGGAGTAGTGGGTTTCCCCACAGTGGTGCGTTCCAGCACCACGCCCCCGGCGCGAGCGGATGGTCGGCGATGTCCACCACTCTCGGCAGGGCGGCTAGGGCTGTCACGACCCGCTGTACCTCGGGTTCTAGCCTTCGGATCCCTCTCCATGGACTGTCGGCCGTTGCCGTGAGCACCATGCACGGCTTCCATGCCGCTGAGGCGTCCGCTAGGATCGTGTCCACGACACGTTGCCAGGGGGCGGCCCGCTGGTGGCGGATCCTCCTCATGTACCGCAGCGCTGTTGAGGCCCAGCGCGCTCGGATATGTTCCCGCAGCGGCAGCGCGCCGAATCCCCCCACCGCCGGGTGCCCAAGCAGCAGGCTACGTGGCACCCCAGTGGGCCGCCTCTCGGTGGCTTCGGGCCCTGGGCCCTATCTACCAGGCGTGCCGTCCACCCTTCGAGCCGGTCTATCACTGTCTCCGGCGGCATGCCGCCATGCTCCATGTGCCAAGTGAGTCTGTGCAATCCGTACGCCGCGGCAGCCGACGCCCTCCCGAAGGCGGACAGTGACAATTGCGCTATCCTCGTGAACCTGACACGAACTTTGTCCATCTGCGCTCCCCAGTCCATCTCCGGAGTGCCATCCACATCCGTGTACGGCAGGCCTAAGGCCGTGGCGGTTTGGACCAGTCTCATCCCGCCCCGAACCTCCTCACCTCCGGCCTCCACCCCTTTCTCAGCGGGTCCCACCGGTAGTAATTCCACCTTGTCCGGGTTCAGTTTCTGTCCCGATCCCTTGGCGAAGGTCTCCATGCTCGCCAGGAAGTGCTCGAGTTCGGCCGAGCTGCCCATAATTACTTCGGTGTCGTCTGCATATTGCATGGCCGTGGTTAGGTCTTCGTCGGCAGGGCGGAGGCGGATCCCCACCCTCCGGTGCTGCAGCCAGCACAGCAGCGCCTGCGCCACGAATAAATAGAGCAGGGGGGCCAGGGGACATCCCTGGCGCACCCCCGCCTGCATGGGTACCATCTTCGACTGGAAGCCGTTGACCACCGCCAGGGATCGCGTGGAAGTGAGGAGGGTCCGCACCCACGTGGTGAGTCCCTCCCCGGCTCCCATGATCTCCATCACGTCCAACAGGAATCCCCGATCAATAGTATCATACGCCTTTGCGATATCCAAGAAGGCCACAACGCACGATCGGTCTTGCCTCGCCATGAGGCGTGGCAGTAGCCGCAGGAACAGAATGTTCGCCCCAATCAGCCGGTCTGGCAGGAAGGCAGATTGTTCCAGGGCAATCACCTTTCCCAAGGCCGGGCCTAACCGATTCGCTAGTGCTTTGGTCAAAATACGGTAGTCCGTATTGAGCAGAGTGATTGGCCTATAGCTGCCAGGATCATGCCGTACTCCCCGATTTTTGTAGATGACCGTGATCACCCCGTCCACAAACCCCTCCGGAGTGCGGTGGGTCCTGGTGATGGCCGTAAAGAGATCAGCCAACACAGGCGCAAATTCCTCCTTGAACGCCTTGTAAAGATCCCCCGGGATGCCGTCCCTACCGGGTGATTTTCCCGGGGTATACCCTTGAGGACCCGTCGTACCTCCTCTGCGGACACTTCCTGCCGGCCTACCTCCTCTGCATCATCCTCCGCCAGTCGCGGGCCCCTCTCTCTGACCGCTTCGAGCACCGCTGCTCGCGCTTCGGGGCACTGATCCTGGGGGGTTTGGCAGACCCTCCCCCAGAAATCTGCGACCACCTGCGGTAGCTTCGCCATGTTGGTGACCAGGTTGCCATGTTTGTCGCGCAGGCCCGCGATAGATTGTTGGGCCTGGGCGGGCCGCACCATGGATGTGAGGGCCCTGTTGGGTCGCTCCCCCGATCTCAACCACTGAACTCGCACGCGGTGTGCCTGCCGTGCCCCCTCTTCCGTCATAGCAGACACCACTTCCATCTGTATGTGCCGCCACAATCCCGTCCATGCTCCCCACGGTCTGATCCCCTTGGTCAGCCGCTGTTTGGCGCCTCGCGACCTCGTTCAGCGCCAACTTAACCCGTTCTCCCGGGCGGGTGCGTCTACTCCGTGCCTCTTTGTTTAGGCCACGAACCGTGTGCGCTAGCCGGTGTTTGAAGGGGACCCACCAGTCAACCAGCGCCTCCTCCTCGCCTTCCCCCGGCCGGTCCCCAAGCTCATCCAGCAGCCAGCCCTTAAACGCCTGCCGCAGATCCTGGTGGGATGTGAAGTCGCACCGCACCCTGTTGATGCCAGGGCCGCGGTCGAGGCCCGTGCGGGCCATGAGTGTCATGATCGCCATCCTATGGTCGGATGGTGTTGCGGTTGGAATGCTCGCCCCGGATACATAAGGGGCGCCTCCCTCCGATATGTAAATCCTATCTAGCCGCGACCCCCCGGGTGTCGGTGCCACGTACATGTGTGAGAAATGTCGCCGCCCCGGGTGCGCCGCCCGAAACGTATCAACCAAGTTTGGGCACTGGGCGTTAAAGGCTTCCGCTACCGGCCTGTCCGCAGCTCTACCCTGTTCCCCTGCCGAGCTATCCATGCTGGGGTTCACCACAAAGTTAAAGTCCCCCGCGACGATGACAGTGTTTGCTTCATCCGCCGCCGCGCAGGCGGGTGCAAGCACCTTGTTCACGAATTCGACCCGCTCACCCACAGGGAATCGTGATGTGGGCAGGTACACGTTCACCAGGTGTATCCGATGACCGCCCCATCGAAACGTCCACTGGCATGCCCGCCCCTTCGGGGCGTGGTGATGTCGTACCCCTTCCGGGGGGTCCGCCGCAGTGGCAGTGCGAAAGAGGCCTGTCCGCACGATGATAGCTACCCCTCCTGACCGTGTCGAGGGCGCGTAAGAGTGCGAAACCACCTCCCACCCCCGTTCATGAAGGACCGCCGCCCCGGCCGCCAGCTTGCGGCGGAGGCCGTTGAACTGCTTGCTAGTGGTGATATGCGTTTCTTGTATGCACACGATGTCTAGGCCTAAGCCCACCCACATCTTCATCGCCGCCCCTAGCTTGGCGTCATGCCCCGCTAGGTGTAGCCCGTCAGCATTCCACGACCCTACTCTCAGGGGCCGGTAGTACCTGCCCCTTCGACTGCGGCTACCCGTCACTCGTCACCCATGTCCTCGTCCCCCGGCGGCAGGGTCCGCAGGCTCTCATACCGGTTGTGGTTGGCGCCCACCGCGGGGTGGGGGGGGTTGTTTCGGGGGGTCGAATGGGTCGCGGCACCGGTTGAAACCCTTCGGCTGCCGTCATCGTCGTATCGTCATCCGCAGGCCCGGTCTCTCCCTCCTCTGCCAGAGTCACCGCCGGGTTCTTGGCTGGGGGGGTTTCGCCCGCTCCGGAGGTCGATCTCGGCCTTGAGATGCCCTGCCGTTGGGGCGCTCCTGCCGGGGTTTCCTGAGTGCCTGGCGGCGGCGGGATGATGGTCGTCCCTCGTGGGGTCTGGCCGTGGGCCCCCGGTCCGTCCGCGCCCGAGCCGCTGGGTCCGGGGTCCGATGGTCCAAAGAACCGTTCGGACGTCAGGGGTCGTGCCCCTGTCGGGATGTTCACCCGGAGTCCTCCCTCCCCCGCGGCTGCGTTGGCCGGGGCCGCGGCGGCTGTCGGTGGTGGCGCGGCTGCCGCCGTTGAGGTTGCTGTTGCCGCTGTTGGGGTGGCGCCGGCCCCTGCGCGGGTTGCGGCTGTCGCTGCGTGGGTGGCGGCAGGCGCTGCGAGGTTGGCGGCCGCCGCGGTGGGGATGGCGGCTGCCGCAGCGGGTTTGGCGGCTGCTGCTGCGGGTTTAGCGGTGGCCGCGGCGGGGGCGGTGGCTGCCGCTGCAGAGGCGGCGGCTGCGACTGCAGGGGCGGCGGCTGCTGCTGTCTGGGTCGCTGGTGTCCCCGTTTGGGTCGTCCCTGCGGCCTGCTGGCCTGTCCTTGTCATCGCCTGAGCCGCCCGCGTCGCCGCCTGTGCGGCAGGGGCGTGTGGGGCCCCGCGGGCCGCATCTCGGGCGGCCACCGTTGGGGCCGCTCGCGCCGCCGCGGCCTCCGCCGCGGCCTCCGCCGCGGCTTCCGCTTCCATCCTCTTCCGATCCCGTTCCTCTGCCCTTAGGATATGGGGCGGTGGCCTCGCAAGTGCGGCTTTCTGTCGCGGCGGGGCCGCTGTCTGCGGCAGGGCTGGCGGGGGCGGCATGGGGGGCCCGCCGTACGGGAGCGTTTTGATGTGGGAGGCCTTCAGGAGCCCCTTCTCGTGGCCCTCGATGTCGAGCAGCAGTTTCGGCGGGAGCTTCTCCGCTCCTGCGGCCAACATGACTTTCACCGCTCGGGGGGCAGTGTGAGCGACCTCCAGGAAGTTGCTTTTTGGTTCCTGCGGGATATCCTCTTCCTCGCCCAGCGCTGGGTCCAGCATCCCATAGACGTAGTCTAGGAGTGCGTGGCAGGCCGCGTCGGAGGCCGGCGGAAGGCCCTCGATGCGCCATTGCTGGGGGCACCATTCCTCCACCTGTGCGATCAGCCCCGGGTGCGCGTCGTGCGGCTGGGCTGGGTCTGCGGGCGGGTATATTCCGGCCTTTGTGTAGAACCTGCCAAGGTTCAGCTCCCCGTATCATGCATGTAAGGTCGTTGTCGTTCGTTGTCGTCTGACCCTGTCTGACTCACTATGCCGCGTGTCTCCGCGCCGCGTCTGCTGAAAGCAGCTGGCTAAGGCGACGTCTCAAGTCGCTCAAACTCCTCGTGTTTTAAGGACTTTGACGCTGTCTGGGGGATCTGGGGCGGACACGGGTGTGATAAGAAGCCCTGTCCCCTCCCCAACAGTCCCCCTCAGTCCCTGACGCCCATGGATACTCTAAGGGTAATCGCCGGAGCTCCGGACCCTCCTCTTGCCTAAAGAATTATTCTTTTGCAAGGATTCACATAACCCGCGGGTCCCACTGCAACATCAATAATAACAATGATAGCTGCGCTCCCTGGTAGTATCGGAGTACATCTATCTGCAAGTAATAGGGAATTGGCGTTGCGACAGGGCCCTTTGAACTGCCGCAACTAGCGACCCCTGCTCCTTTCGGGACGTACCGAAGCAGCCGCAACAGGCCGCAATGCAACTGCTGCACGGCCAGCCTGGCAGCGGACGTTTGGCGCCTGCGCCGCTCAAGGCATGGATCCGCTGTCTTGGGCTTGATCCTTTAACGCTAACCCAGCTTTAAATTGGATCATCCGCCCGGAAACGTGTCCGTGGCCATGGCCCTGATCTCAGGGACCGCAAGGACGAAGGTCAACGATGATAATGCCCTTCAGTGCCCAGTTACAACAAGCGAGTGACTGCATGTCCCGTTACAACAAGAGTTACACGCAGTTACAAGTTTTCTTAACATCTTAAGGTTGTAAACGCCATCATCAGTGTCAAACATGGTTCCACGTCGCCACGCGGTTGCAGGTCAACATCATCACAGTTGTGTGACCTCGCGGTTGACGGTTAGCGTTTCGACCCGAAAGTCCGTCTCGCAGCGAAACGATGATGTGCGCAAGTCCACCTTACTGTAACTTATCATGTAATTATTTTTAAATTTTGACATCCAGAAGCCGCCCCTTGGGATGGGATTGCGGTGAGCCCGGCGTTCACCGAGCCGGATAGAAACGACCGAATTGCAACAGCCGCTGATCCGTCCAGCTCCGACGGCCGTCGTAGAAACCGACCACGGCCGCACGTACCAAAACTGAATACGGCGCGCTGCCGGCTCGCTCTGTCCCTGCTCCCTGGCTGTATAAAAGGCCATTCCACAGCTTCCAAAAGCATGGGCATCATCATCAGCACACTTGCTCTGCGAGTAGTGCTCCTCTGCGGATACCCTCAGCGCTACTCAACCGCGTTACCAGCCGGCTTGAATCCAGGAAAATACTCCCAGACTTTGACCATACACCCATTCGCCCAAGAGACTTCGTCATCAAATTGGCCTGGTCGATTGATTTCGTTCATAAGTAACGTCATCCTGCCTGCCGCAGCGACAGTGCAAAACCTTGCGTTGGACAGGCTGGACTACAGCCTCGTCGCCACGTCGGCCGCTGCCCCCCGCCGCGCCGTCCCCCCGCGCCTGGCGGCCAGCTGCGGGCTCCACTGACGAGGATGGCGCCTTCGCCCGTTGCCATGCTGCTGCTGGTGCTGCCGGCCCTGCTGACCTACACCCCCGCCTCGGTTGCGCACCCCACAACAGCAACGTCGACGACGAAGGGCACCTTCCTCTCCTACCGCCGCGGACTTCTGGCCCAGAGCTGCCTCTCCTGCGCCGACCTGACCGGCATCCCCGCCTCCAACACCGTCGGCAGCACCGCGCTGTACACCGGCACCGGTGGCTGTCTGCGCATCAGCTGCGGCGCCGTGGACCCCACCACCCGCACCCGCACCCTCACAGTCGACTTGAGCGGCTGCAAGTCCGGAACCTTCAGCTGGGCGTGCTGCCGTACATCTCTGTGCACGCTGCTGAACTGCGGGGCTGCCGGAAAGAACAGCACGTCGTTCAGCTGTGACACCGTGGCCAGCCTGTCGTACTCGATCCCGGGGAATATGACGCGGCTGCCGCTGCAGGTGAGGATGGATCTGGTCGGTTGGTTGTTTGACCATGCTATTAAATGTCATTTACTATATGTGTTTAGAGAACAACCATTGAATAATACCTTATGTGTGGGATGGATTGGTTCATGTTAAGTCCATTAGCCATTGTATAGTATTGTAACCGTTACCAGTCCATTGGACATTGTTATTACCGTGAGGATGTTACAGTGGACCCCGCGGGTCATCGGCGACAGCCGTAGCCTCCTCACCACACAATGCAAAAATGAAACCTCGCCACCTTGGTACACCTGACATGCTGACAAGCTCCACAAGTGCACCGAACCACACCCCGCATGGGTATCGTACTATCATAAGGCTGACTGCCGTACCCTGCCCGCCCGACCCTTGTCCTCACAGATTCACGACGGCCTGCTGGCAGGCAACCTGCTTTCTTCCTCCTGCTCCGGAACCGGTCTCGGTGCGGGGCAGTGCTGCGGCGGGTCAACAGGCTCCTGCGCCCCCACGGGGGGAACTGCCGTGTGTGAGCTGACTGTGGATTTGACTGCAATCCCCTCCTGCCAACAGCCCAGCCCACCGCCACCGCTACCACCCAGCCCGCCGCCTCCGTCCCCGCCAAGCCCTCAACCTCCGTCCCCGCCACCGTCCCCGCCTCCGTCGCCGCCACCATCGCCTCCGCCGCCGCCTCCGCCTAGCCCGCCGCCACCGCCACCACCTAGCCCGCCGCCACCGCCACCACCAAGCCCGCCGCCACCGCCACCACCCAGCCCGCCGCCACCGCCACCACCCAGCCCGCCGCCACCGCCACCACCCAGCCCTCAGCCTCCGCCCAGCCCGCCACCACCGCCGCCACCATCACCTCCGCCGCCGCCTCCGCCCAGCCCGCCGCCACCGCCGCCGCCTAGCCCGCCTCCGCCACCTCCGCCCAGCCCGCCGCCGCCGCCACCGCCCAGCCCGCCGCCACCCAGCCCTCAGCCTCCGTCCCCGCCCCCGCCGCCTCCACCATCGCCTCCACCGCCGCCCCCTCCCAGCCCGCTGCCTCCGTCCCCGCCCAGCCCGCCGCCACCGCCACCACCCAGCCCACCGCCACCGCCACCACCCAGCCCTCAGCCTCCGTCCCCGCCACCACCGCCGCCACCATCACCTCCGCCGCCGCCTCCGCCCAGCCCGCCGCCACCGCCGCCGCCTAGCCCGCCTCCGCCACCTCCGCCCAGCCCGCCGCCGCCGCCACCGCCCAGCCCGCCGCCACCCAGCCCTCAGCCTCCGTCCCCGCCCCCGCCGCCTCCACCATCGCCTCCGCCGCCGCCCCCTCCCAGCCCGCTGCCTCCGTCCCCGCCCAGCCCGCCGCCACCGCCACCACCCAGCCCACCGCCACCGCCACCACCCAGCCCTCAGCCTCCGTCCCCGCCACCACCGCCGCCACCATCACCTCCGCCGCCGCCTCCGCCCAGCCCGCCGCCACCGCCGCCGCCTAGCCCGCCTCCGCCACCTCCGCCCAGCCCGCCGCCGCCGCCACCGCCCAGCCCGCCGCCACCCAGCCCTCAGCCTCCGTCCCCATCCCCGCCGCCTCCACCATCGCCTCCGCCGCCGCCCCCGCCCAGCCCGCCGCCTCCGTCCCCGCCCAGCCCGCCGCCACCGCCACCACCCAGCCCGCCTCCACCGCCACCACCCAGCCCTCAGCCTCCGCCCAGCCCGCCACCACCGCCGCCACCATCACCTCCGCCGCCGCCTCCGCCCAGCCCGCCGCCACCGCCGCCGCCTAGCCCGCCTCCGCCACCTCCGCCCAGCCCGCCGCCGCCGCCACCGCCCAGCCCGCCGCCACCCAGCCCTCAGCCTCCGTCCCCGCCACCACCGCCTCCACCATCGCCATCGCCGCCGCCTCCACCCAGCCCTCAGCCTCCGCCCAGCCCGCCGCCACCGCCTCCGCCCAGCCCGCCGCCACCGCCTCCGCCCAGCCCGCCGCCACCGCCTCCGCCCAGCCCGCCGCCACCGCCTCCGCCCCGCCCGCCGCCGCCTCCGCCCAGCCCGCCGCCGCCATTACTGCCGCCGCCATCTCCCGCAGCCACAATCTCCAGGCCACCTCCACCGTCCTCCCCATCGTTGTGCCAGGATACGGCATGGGGCTTTCCCCGACTGGCACCCTCTCAAATCGCCGTCAGCGGCACCACCGTCCCGGCAGTCTACCCGAACGGCACCTCGGCAACGGCCAGTGGGGGCCAGGCCGTTGTGTTCACGTGGACCACCATTCCGGATAACTCCAGGTGGGGGAAGCGCTCAAATGCCTTTCCCTTGGCGCTCATTAGCTCTGCAGTGCCCTCCTCTCCCCTGTCTGCCTGCATCACCTCTTCCTGCAGGACCCGACCTGACATGATGTGTGTTGTACGGCACGTTCGTTGCCGCAGGTGGGGCGGCAGCTTCAGCGTGCCCCTGGCCCCCCGCGGTCAGTCGTACGTCACCCCGGCCAACTCCCTGTTCATGTGCGCGGGCTGCGCTAAGAACGACGCCTCCCACGGCTACGACTTCGGCAGCTTGGACGTGGCGATGTGAGTGGCCCGGGTCGCGGTCTCAATCGGTTGCGATCGGCCGGTGTGTGTGTGTACATCGTGCATGTTAAGAACATGTGACAACTGATCTTTCCTTGCGTTCCGGCGTGTGTACGGCTGGACAGTGTAGTCAGCGCCTCGCCTCCTCCTGAGCTGCTCGTGTAACCGCACTCTGAGAGCGCCCTGAGCCACAATTTGAGGGGCCCTATACCCCCTGATCTCGTACACTGGACGCTAGGGGAAACCCAAGGGAGGGCGGCTGCTTGACGCTTAGTGCGTGTGTCGTACGTTGCCCTTGATTGCAGATCCAATGCCGTACCTCCGTCCTCCGTCGTCGTTATCCGCTGCTCGGGCGCTATATCTCAAACCGGCTACACGGCTACTGCCGTACATTTGTATGCCGGGTATAGCAATTTTGCCTCCTCGGCGCCAGGTGCGTGCATGGGGAGAGAGGGGGGCAATGCTCTGTGGGCCCTCCCCTACTGCCGTACATGCCCGGCAGGCAGCATCTGTCGGTGACCTGCGGCCCCTGCCCCACACGGCCGCCGTACATATCCCCCCCCCACACGCAGGCTCCTGGACGCCCGCTGCCGTACCCATCCCCGCCGTACCCATCTCGGGCCCGTCCCCATTCGCTGTGGAGCTGACCCTGCCGGCCCCGACAGCCGGCTCCGGAACCACCGTCTGGCTGGCGCTGCACTTCGGCACCAGCAGGAGCTGCTGAGCCCAGGCCGAGATTGACACGTGTCATGAGCGCACGACATATGGGTCGGGGTTATGAGCAGTAGCAAAAGTAAGAGCTAGTAGCAGTAGCAGTAGCAGTAGCTAGTAGCTAGTAGCAGTAGCAGTAGCAGTAGCAGTAGCAGTAGCAGTAGCAGTACTACTAAGTGTTGCCAGGTCTCCAGCGGTTCCAGCGACAGATGAAATTGTGGGGCAAGGGCTGCTTGACGGAAGCCCTCACTGGCCTTGATTACCACATTCTCTGTTCGGAGCGTCCCCCCTTGCTTCGGTGGAGCCTTAGTCCCGCATGCATCGCTCCTGCCCTCTCCTGCACGCATCATTTCTTAACTTATCTTTCTTTATTTTTAAGATTGTTTGCAGCGTCACAGACAGCTGCATAGGTTAGTAGGTCCTTCCTCTGCGAGCAGATTTGAGTTGGTGGGAGGGTCTGTACGGCATTCGGTTGTATTACAAACACAGGTTGGTTGCTGTGGGGCTTATGTCGGTCGTAATTGGTCGTAGTCAGCATTACATCGTTTACGCTTGTTGTGAAAGGGCCCTCCGTTTTGCTTAAAGAACCTTTCTGTTATGTTGGATTCTCTTGTTACATATTTGTACATATTCCGTGAGTCGCAGCCAGTAGCGGCCGGTGTAAATAGCGTATAAACACACATGCACACTGTGGCATAGTGCGAGTACGTACATAGCGCATCGACATGGATGGACAAGGAAGAGGACGGCGGTAGATCGACAGAACCATGGACCCACGGGTCACGTACCCACGGATCACGCGGTGTCGGTGCTCCGGAAAGGATGGTGGACGGGGTTTTGCACGCATGGGCTGTTGGATGTGGTCTGCACGGGTCTCGCCCCTGCTTGGGTCAGTAACTAGCCTACCTGCAGGGCGGTGAGGACTGGTGAAGTAGTATTTGTGAGGTACTTGTGAGGTGCAAGTTCAGTATCCAGGATTCGCCATCACGCACGCACCTTGTAACAGAGGGTAATGGCCGGTGGATGACCAACTGCTTCCGTTCGCCAGGCCATGGACACATTACATGCAGTCCCGCCACGGTAATCCCAGTAATGGCAATAAGGGTGGAACATTACGGTTTACGATGTGACGGTTTTTGAATAAATTAACGTTACAGCGGACCCCAAAGGGTTCACCGGTGTATACCAGGGCAAGCCCCAGCAGGCCCCACCGCCAAGGCGGCAGGACACCTCCACAGTCCACACCTCAACGCCGCACCCAAAAACACACCGGGCCATGACCCCACCCAGCCAGACACCGAAGCAAGCAGAGGCGTGCAGCGGGGCAACACTACCAAAGGGATAGGCACAGCAGAGGGCAGAATCCCCAGAAGTGGATAAACAGGGGAGGTCGCCCACACAGGCACCCCATCACCCAGCTACCACCACCCCTGAGGCACCCAACGCTGCACTCTCTCGAGGTCTTGGAAGACCCACGCCTGGCTCGTGACACTGCCCAGCGACCGCTAGTGGAGTAGCCCGCATCAGAAGAAATACCTAGGCCAAGCAATAACATACCAACGGGAGCCCTGCCTCCTACCCAATCTGAGGGCAGGCCAGGTCCCCAACTTGAGCCCCGGGTCGGATAACCCGAATACAAACAGGTTGAGGGCGGGGAACCCGTGCCTCATCCCTCATCAGGAGCAAGCCCCGCACACCGCAAGACTCCCCCCGACACGGTTTGCTGTAATTACGGTGCCGGGGCGCTGGGCCTGCTCAACGAACACTGGCCGAACCCGCTCCCGTGCTCCGGAATCCCACCGAGACTGCCAAATAATGGAAGAGGGAGCTTGCTGTGGCCACCGGCCAAAATCGGCTCGGTCCCGCTGCAATTGAACCCGAAACCATCAGCGAATCAATGGTCAACCGCCACCTTCAGCATTTTCACCCGGAAACCGATAATTCCCGAGAATCGTTAGATAATAAGATCGCGGACTAACCCACGCAAGCGACATGCGACCCCGTGCTCGATGACAGAATGCGGATGATTGGAATACGCACCTTCATCCTTATGAAGGTTATCCGTCCACCTTGTAATAACGGTTACAACCATACATACGCATGGATCGCCAGACGGTCGTGTACCATCCACCGGCAATCCGATGGCTGTTCCGTCGCGGACAACACAACGGCGGGGTTAGTTGTCGGAGTTGACGACCCCGGCTACCATCCGCGGGATGGATTGCGAGAGGGAGCGAGCGAGTATATGGCGGGGTCGGTGGCGGGTCAATGCCCGCAAGGCCCGATGAAGTGACAGTCAATGCGCCTGTAATATCAACATTATATTGACCGCCCGGTCGTCCTGGATGATAACGGCCCCTGCTGCCTGGACCCAGGTAGGGGGCAACACGCCATCGACCCATCGAGCGACTTGCCAGCTGCAGGCGTTGGCTGTCACGACCAGCAATTATATATAAATATTTTACGATTTTGTGCTTGAGTCTTAAATATATTCCAGATATTCATACGCAGTCCTTTCGACTCTTCGCAGTGGGAAGCTCCTTCTCAGTGAATAAGCCAGGAATAGTCATAATGTCGAAACAACGACTTTAATAATATAAAATTATCAAAACGAGGTTAAGATTGATGTGGCTGCGCTCTTCAGGCGTCGCCCGCCTTCGTGGCCAGCCCTCTCGCTGACGCACGAGCCAAGGCGCCAGCGGAGGACAGCAACCTTACCTGACCAGTTAGTATATCTCGACAGAAATGTAAAGAAATTCTCCGTTGCGCGGGTAAAATGCCCTATAGGCAGCGTGGCTGCGCCGGAAGAACGATATACGGCGTGCTACCTGCCATTAACCATCCACGCTACGCGTGCATGCTACTTTCATGAAGATAGTTGTTCGAGTTGCTATGTATCCAAAGCTATTCGGGGCTTTGAATTTGGGACCGCTTGCGCGTTTGGGACGAAAGAGGACGAGGCAGCGGTATGATCCCAAACGATCCCAAACGTTTAGAGTCTCCAAAAATTTTCAAATATATTACTTTTTGTTGTGAGTCATGACGAATTTTCGTTATCACGTTGAGCTGCCGACGCGGCTGTGGCCTGACAGTGCGTTCGAGACTTGCGTCCGCTAGCTTCCGCTGTGAGCATCTCGATAACATTCTCGTGCAATTTCATCCTATATTATCCTTTAGTTATGTCTCATAAGACGTTCAATTATTATTTGTGCTTATTAGTAAGCTCTGACTACCGTATTTGACACCGGCGACCGATGAAACCTGATTAAAGAACGTCCCCCAAACTTTGATGCAACTAATTAATAGTTTATAATACTGTAAAGAAGTTTGGGTGCAGGCAGTTGGCAAGCAAAAAGCGTTTTTCACCATTCGTTCGTGTTCACAGAGATTTACAGGTTCGCAGCAACGATGCAGATGATCGACCGCTCCATTATAACCTTAACTGGCACACGTCACTGTATACTAGAGTTTAAAAGCTGTCTATGCGATCAGTGTAGGCGTTGCTCACGCGGCCCCACGGTTTACCGTTAGCGCGGTCAGCGTTTCGGCCGGAAGGGCTCGACACAGCTCGCCGCGCTATGACAGAGTGCAAGGAGAACACGTCAGAAATTATGATATATCAAATCTGCAAATCTAAAAACTCTCCCGCGCGATTCGATTGCGCGCGGTGGGGGACCGCCCCCGATAGACGACCGAAATGCAACAGCCTCTGATCCGTCCAGCTCCGACGGCCGTCGTGGAAGCCGACCACGGCCGCATGTACCAAACCTGAACCCGGCGCGCTGCCAGCCCCGCCCCTGGCTGGATGAAAGTGCAAGCCACAGCTTCCAGGAGTTACGCTCTAGTAGGATGAGCTCTAGTAACCCAGTATGCGCTCTAGCAATGAGAGTTCCGGTACGGCGGTATGCATTCTTGGCTTGCCTAGTAATATGCGCTCTAATAACACGCTTCTTTAACTGTTTTCCAGTAGACGGAAATGCACTGCAGGTAATACCTTGCAGAGCAGCGGCTCAGAGGTCAGAGCGCATTTCACCGCTCTACAGCTCGTGCTGTTCTGCAGCAGTTCGCGCTCATCACCGTCCTTGGGTGCGGGCCGACTCCATTGCACCGTCTTGCATCCCGGCCGATTCAGGGAAAGAGTGCGCAAACGTTCCGTCTTGACGTCCACTCAAGCCAAGTACCAGCATACGGCCCTGGTCGGCTGATTCCCTTTCAGAAGCGATCCTGCCGCAGCGGCAGTGCAAACCTTGCGTTGGACAGGCTGGAATGCTGCCTCGTCGCCACCTCGGCCGCTGCCCCCCGCCGGGCCGTCCCCCCAGGCGGGCCACATTGACGCGGATGGCCCCTTCGGCCGCTGCCATGCTGCTGCTGGTGCTGGCGGCCCTGCTGGCCTACACCCCCGCCTCGATTGCGCACCCCACAACAACGTCAACGACACTGGGAACCTCCGAAAGCACCTTCCTCCCCTACCGCCGCGGGCTGCTGGCCCAGAGCTGCCTCTCCTGCGCCGACCTGACCGGCATCCCCGCCTCCAACACCGTCGGCAGCACCGCGCTGTACACCGGCACCGGTGGCTGTCTGCGCATCAGCTGCGGCGCCGTGGACCCCACCACCCGCACCCGCACCCTCACAGTCGACTTGAGCGGCTGCAAGTCCGGAACCTTCAGCTGGGCGTGCTGCCGTACATCCCTGTGCACGCTGCTGAGCTGCGGGGCCGCCGGCACCAGTGGCACGTCCTTCAGCTGTAACACCGTGGCCAGTCTGTCGTACTCGATTCCCGGAGATATGACGCGGCTGCCGCTGCAGGTAGGGATAGATTGGTTAGTTGGTTGGTTTGTGTTGTTATGCCATGAAAGCGGCTTGTCATTGAATCGTAAGTACTGAGTCCGTCTGGGTGTCGATCCACCAAATCCTTTTTACCAGACAGTAACATCATTAATAAAACGCAGACACAGAGATACTAAGTGGGGCCTGCTGGGGTGCATTAAATGGGGCGTTTTTATGGGCGATTCGCTGTACACATGTCGTACGGTCGTACGGTCGAGTGCCGGGGGCCCCTGGCCGGTCCCGCAAGCAAGCGCGCAGCTCCTCGCGGCTCAGTCATCCTTCACACACCTCACACGCACACGCACACGCCCCCCACATCCCACATACACATACACACACGCCCGCTTTTGGGCGCCACTACATGTCACGCACTCCTGTTCTGCCTGCTTAACACACGCCGCCGGCCGGCTAGCTTGTGGTGCGCCCCGGCCTGGCTAATCCCAACGCTGCACGAGGCAACAAATGAACTCACCGGACTAAACAACGGGCGAAACAGCAGGTCTGTGTGTACGGGCAGGCTGCCCCGCCCACGGCAAGGAGGCACGCAGGCAACAGGCTCCCTCTACCTACCGTGTCCCCATCCAGTCCGCCAGCCGTGATCCCAGCACGAAAACAAAAGAGCAAGCCGATTTGCCTCCTCTCCGCTTGATCCAAAACAAAGAGATAGGGATGAGTGAGTGGCTGTAACACCCTGCACTTGTGGTGCCTGTCCGGTGCGCCATGGTGGCGCAGTTTCGTTTATGCAGTGTATGGTGGGGAAGCTTCGGCTGTCACCGATGACCCTAGCGGGGTCCGCTGTAACATCCTTAATACTAACCCCTGCCCCGCAGATTCACGACGGCCAGCTGGCGGGTAACTTGCCCTCATCCTCCTGCTCCGGAACCGGTCTCGGTGCGGGGCAGTGCTGCGGCGGGTCGAAAGGCTCCTGCGCCCCCACGGGGGGAACTGCCGTGTGTGAGCTGACTGTGGATTTGACTGCAATCCCCTCCTGCAAACCGCCCAGCCCGCCACCGCCACCACCTCCGCCCAGACCACCGCCTCCGTCCCCACCACCGCCGCCGCCGCCACCGTCGCCGCCGCCGCCGCCGCCTCCCGCCCGCCGCCGCCGCCCGCCCAGACCGCCGCCACCGCCACCGCCCAGCCCCCCCCCCCCCCCCCCCCCCCCCCCCCCCCCCCCCCCCCCCCCCCCCCCCCCCCCGCCACCGCCACCGCCCAGCCACCGCCTCCGTCCCCACCACCGCCGCCGCCACCATCGCCGCCGCCGCCGCCTCCTCCCCGCCCGCCGCCGCCGCCACCGCCCAGACCGCCGCCACCGCCACCGCCCTTACCACCGCCTCCGTCCCCACCACCGCCGCCGCCACCATCGCCGCCGCCGCCGCCTCCTCCCCGCCCGCCGCCGCCGCCACCGCCCAGACCGCCGCCACCGCCACCGCCCAGACCACCGCCTCCGTCCCCACCACCGCCGCCGCCACCATCGCCGCCGCCGCCGCCTCCTCCCCGCCCGCCGCCGCCGCCACCGCCCAGACCGCCGCCACCGCCACCGCCCTTACCACCGCCTCCGTCCCCACCACCGCCGCCGCCACCATCGCCGCCGCCGCCGCCTCCTCCCCGCCCGCCGCCGCCGCCACCGCCCAGACCGCCGCCACCGCCACCGCCCAGACCACCGCCTCCGTCCCACCACCGCCGCCGCCACCATCGCCGCCGCCGCCGCCTCCTCCCCGCCCGCCGCCGCCGCCACCGCCCAGACCGCCGCCACCGCCACCGCCCTTACCACCGCCTCCGTCCCCACCACCGCCGCCGCCACCATCGCCGCCGCCGCCGCCTCCTCCCGCCGCCGCCGCCACCGCCGCCCGCCTAGGCCACCGCCTCCGTCCCACCACCCCGCCGCCACCATCGCCGCCGCCGCCGCCTCCTCCCCGCCCACCGCGCCGCCACCGCCCAGACCGCCGCCACCGCCACCGCCCAGACCACCGCCTCCGTCTCCACCACCCCGCCGCCACCATCGCCGCCGCCGCCGCCTCCTCCCCGCCCGCCGCCGCCGCCACCGCCCAGACCACCGCCACCGCCTCCGCCCAGCCCGCCGCCACCGTCCCCGCCGCCGCCGCCGCCACCATCGCCGCCGCCGCCTTTTCCCGCTGCCACAATCTCTAGGCCATCCCAGCCGCCCCCCCCCTCGTTGTGCCAGGATACGGCATGGGGCTTTCCCCGACTGGCGCCCTCTCAAATCGCCGTCAGTGGCATCACCGTCCCGGCAGTGTACCCTAACGGCATTCCGGCAACGGCCAGTGGGGGCCAGGCCGTTATGTTCACGTGGACCACCATTCCGAATAACGCCAGGTAGGGGAAGCGCTCAAGTGCTTCCATCGCTTTTCTTCATCTCAACAAACGTTCCTTCCCCGGTGCGCCAATGCGCCGATTCCACCCTGCAATCCGCCTCCCTCACCCATGTGACGGACCGGGTGTACGACACTACGGCAGTGAGCCAGTGACCCGTGAGTCCATGTGTCCTCCGTCGCTTCTTTTCTCCGACCTGCCTGCATGGCCCCATATGACATGGCGTGTGTTGTACGACATGTTCGTTGCCGCAGGTGGGGCGGCAGCTTCAGCGTGCCCCTGCCGCCATCTGGACAGTCGTACGTCACCCCGGCCAACTCCCTGTTCATGTGCGCGGGCTGCGCTAAGAACGACGCCTCCAACGGCTACGACTTCGGCAGCTTGGACGTGGTGATGTGAGTGGCCCGGGTCGCGGTCTGCGTTGGATGTGGTCTCAAACGAGATGCCGCCTTGTCAAGACATCACACAGCCCTTTTGGGGGGCCGTCATTATCAGTTCTGCGCAGGAGTCTTTAGATGCATGTCGGATGTTGCACATAGTATGTTGTTGTTGTTGTGTTACATGGTTGGGGGTGCGTAACCCCATACCTGCACATACCCATACGAGCCGGAGGCCCAAGGGCAAACAAAACGCCCAAAAGCACTGGTTTGCAATACCGCATTAACAGGAGTCGACGAGACTAGCGCCCAAAGGGCACGATAGAATTACGGTGAGCCCACATGCGCTCCAACATCTTTGCCAAACGAGCCGGATCCCAGGCAATCGCCTCCCTCATCGTATTAGGGCGGTGAAACCCTTCCTCAGCGCGTATTGCATCGTAAGCCGGGCAGTCGAGTAGAACATGCTTCTCATCTTCAATCTGGTCTTCAGAGCGGCAGCAACGGCAGACCCGTTGTCCTCTAAGGACATGGTGCCTACCCCTCCGCGCCCTGTTAGACTCAAGTGCCCAACAACAAAGCCTGAATACATAGTATGTGTCTGTGAATGCCTGGTCGCGCGCACAACCGCTATGAATCTATTAGGCCTGTGAGCGGGTACACTGCACCTCTACAATCAGTGCAATGTCGGTTGGTTTACATGGTTACATCTAGGCTCATTGATTCATGGATGCCGAGGAAACCCAAGGGAGGGCGGCTGCTTGACGCTTAATGCGTGTGTCGTACGCTGCCCTTGATTGCAGATCCAATGCCGTATCTCCGTCCTCCGTCGTCGTTATCCGCTGCTCGGGCACTATATCTCAAACCGGCTACACGGCTACTGCCGTACATTTGTACGTCGGGTACAGCAACTTCGCCTCCTCGGCTACCTCGGCGCCAGGTGCGTGCATGGGGAGGGAGCCCCCCCACGGAACGCACACACACGCACTCGGCTCGGGCATGACACACACTCGTGTACAATACTGCTCATAATTTATGTGACAAACATATATGTGACAAACATATATGTGTCATATATGTGACAAACATATATGTGACAAACATATATGTGACAAACATATATATATATATATATATATTGACGTTTTGTCAAATGGGGGAACGCCCTTTTTCGGTCGTATCTGATGGGGCTTAAAATCCGCTGGCCACGTGTTCAATGGGGCCAGGGGCAAGGGCCCCGGGGGCGCGGGAGGGGCCGTGGTCGCATCGCCGCTGCGGTGTCGGGCAAGCGAGCTCGGGGGGAGACGGAACGCGGAAGGCGTGGCTGCGGAGCCCTCGAAGGAGGCGAGCAGCAGCGAGCAGAGGGGTGTTGATTGACGGGCGTTTTTTCTTTCGTGTAAAATGGGGCTGAATACCCGCCAGAAGTATGACAATGAGGGGGGGTAAACTCATTTTCCGGCTTGTCAATTGGGTCCGAAATTCGGCTTCAAAGTCCATGTCAGTAAAATTATTACCATTATTAAGGATGTTACAGCGGACCCCGCGGGTCATCGGTGACAGCCAACGGCGACAGTCGAGGCTTCCTCACCATATTATTATGAGCAGTACACGGCATCTCGCTGATTGTTTTACGCGCTGGGGCAGGGGCAGTTGTGTGGCTTACGGGCATCGTCGGGGCTAAGCTATGATCCTTGCATGCTGCGCACTCCTGCTCTGCCTGCCTAAAACCGGACACATGGGTTGTAGGGGGTTGCTCGTTAAGATATGCACTGACCTGTTGGGTGCAGCAGCAAACGACTAAGCCAGGTGCCCGAGCTTAGACGCACTCGCATACCTCAGCCAGGGATGGTGCGAACCGCCTCGCACCTCCACGGTCCATACATCCGCGGTCTGTACGGCATTGCTCTGGGCCTCCCCTTCTGCCGTACATGCCTGCCAGGCAGCATCTCTCTCTGCGGCCCCTGCCCCGCCCCACGGCCGCCGTACATACTCCCGTACACACAGGCTCCTGGACGCCCGCTGCCGTACCCATCCCCGCCGTACCCATCTCGGGCCCGTCCCCATTCGCCGTGGAGCTGACCCTGCCGGCCCCGACAGCCGGCTCCGGAACCACCGTCTGGCTGGCGCTGCACTTCGGCACCAGCAGGAGCTGCTGAGCCCGAGCCGAGATTAGCCCGTGTCATGAGCGCACGACATATGGGTCGGGGTTTACAATAGCAGAATCAAGAGCGAGTAGCAGTAGCTATGCAGTGTATGGTGAGGAAGCTTTGGCTCTCACCGACGACCCACGGAGTCCGCTGTGACATCCTTAACAATGATAGCTAATAATACCAAGCAGTTATTTGGCTTCAGATTGGATGAGTTCAGGAAGTTTTAGCGCAGGATGTGAAGGGGGGCCTAAGCGCCCAACAGCTGCGCGGCGGAGGCCCTCGCTTGCGCACACCACACATCACCCTCACAGCATCCCACCGACATTCGTTGAAGAAGTGCGCGCCCTAGTTCCGCATCGCTGCACGCGCCATACGTTTTTGTACTATCCGCTTTTTTGCTGATACTGATTAGGACATCTGCATAGGTCCGGTGCTGCATCAACAGTGTGCTGCCCCCGTGACGGTAGGTATGGAATGGCAGGAGAGTCATGTACGGCATTCGGTTGTGGTACACTGGTTGGTTGCGGTGGCGCTAATGTCGGTTGAAGTGGCAGCACTTAGAGTTACATCGTTTGATCGTGTTATGGAATGTATGAAGAACCCTTCGGTTGTATTATGACTTAAGAGCCCTCTGGCTGGTTACGTATGTACATACTCCGTGAGCCGGACCCGGTAGGGCTGTGGCCGGTGCGTGTCGATAGCGACAGACCGTACATACACACTGTGGCATAGCGTGAGTATATAGCTTATCAACATGGATGACGAGGAAAAGGAAGGCGGTGGATGGACCCACGGACCCACGGGTCACGCGGTACCGGTGCTCATGGAAGGAAGGAAGGAAGGAAGGGTGGTGGAGTTCGCACGCAAGCTGCTGGGTGCGGCCTGCAATGGTGGGTCTAGCAGGGCGGCGTGACCTGTTGGGCGGACTGGTTCTCGCTGTAGTCCTGCGTTAAGGACTCGCCGCTACGGGCTCCTAGTACATCGTCGCTAGCAAGTTGTAACATACAGTTCACTAAAAGGGGCGTTCCGGTGGTTAATTCCCCCTGAGCGGGCTTTATCCTTGGCTATGGCTAATCCTCAGGAAAGGATGGTTCCCGGGTAGAGTGGGTGCGGGGTGTGTTTTCGGTGCACTTGTGGAGCCTGTCCGGTGCGCGGTGGCGTGGGTGGCGCGGCTTCATTTGTGCTGTGTAGTGTGAGGAGGGGGGTCCGCCTAGTAACAGTTACATTACATTACTATGGCGATGACTGGCGGATTGCTTGCACTCGCCGTATAATCTGTTACAAGACGCCGTGCACTTTGCATCAAGCGGAGACGAGAAAGGCCGGCGTCCGAGGCCACAAATGGGTTGCAGTCGCTCTCGAGCAAGTCTCCTCTAGCACGAGTCGAACTTGGCGTTTTCACCAATCAAAACTGAGCAATGCGTTGCAGCATAGCATTATACGGCCGCATCTGAAAGAGCGTACATGTAGTCGCAACACAGGCAGCCCTGTGGCGAGCTACAGGCACCAGCAGGCATGTCGGCGCACGCCTGCGCACGCGCAAACGACGACCATATTCTTAACCATACACGCTAGCGACGCGTACATACAACAACATAATACGCGTACATTCAACAACATACTACTCCATGCTACGATGTGTTGAGCGGATTCGGGGATTTGGCTGAGGGACTAAGCGAGGGTGGTCGCGCAACGTTTTTGGCACTTCGTAGTACAGGGAGGGGGTCTGGACCACCCCTCCTCCCCCATCATTCTTCCTTGCCCCTCCCGTGGCATCCATGGGCTTAGCGCGTTCCGTACCTGTGCGTTGCGCCGTTATTACAACACAGTTCCAGAGTCCCTAGCGGTAACCATGAAACCTGATCCACGCATCATTCATGATAAACCTTGTAAGCAAACAGCGCTGAGAAGCTTGGGCTTACAACACGGCAGGGCTGGGCGCCTTCCTTCAGTGAAGGAGTCCATTTGAACTCTTCCGAAGCACCGCATTTCACTACTGAGGAAGGAAATGGCCCAGAAGTGGGCTCGGTGCGCGCACCGAAAAATGACGCGGTTTCTGGGCTCGGTGCGCGCACTGAACGGTGCGCGCACCGAGCCCTGTTTCACGGATCTACGCCACTAGCCTCTCTAGGAGCGGAAACTATCAATTACAGCATAATGACAGGCGCCGAGAAGTATAGGGCCGCTTGGGGCAGGTAGCCACAAAGCTAGGCTCGGTGCGCGCACCGATCGGTGCGCGCACCGAGCCCTGTTTCACGGAATCCGCCTCGTGTCCGCACTCGTTTGTACAGATGCGGAATCGAGGATTAGCACTGAGCACAGGCTCAAAGGCACCTGCTTACGACTGGATAATTGACTGGATAATTGACGAGGCCCGGTACCGGCATGACGCCCGGTGGGAGGCGGGGGAGTGGAGTCTGGAGGTCCCGCGCACCCAGCCGTGTTTTGTGGCCTCCTGCCAGCGGCGGGCCTCTTCTCAGCATCTGCCCGTGACTGACATTTCTCAGTGCTATTGCTGGTTTCCGCATCTGTGGGCACTACTGCGACAGCGACACAGATCCATGAATCTGGGCTGGGTGCGCGCACCCATCGGTGCGCGCACCCAGCCGTGTTTTGTAACCTCCCACCCCCATCCGGTGCCTGTTGGAAGCGATCTGCGGGAATCGTCCATCTCATGGCCATTACAACATTTACATATCTATGGAGACAGGTGCGGGCACGACACACATCCGTGCAACTGGGCTCAGTGCGCGCACGGATCAGTGCGCGCATCGAGCCGTGCTTTGTGGCCTCCTGCCCCAACGGCCGGATCCCGGTGCCTGTTGGGAGGCACCTGTGGAATCTTCATTCTTAGTGCCAATATATTACATTTTTTTAATCTGTAGATGCTAGTGCGGGCACGACACACATCCGTAAAACTCGGCTCGGTGCGCGCACGGATCGGTGCGCGCACCGAGCCCAGAAACCGCGTCATTTTTCGGTGCGCGCACCGAGCCCGCTTCTGGGGCCGTTTCCTTACTGCACTACTGGCATGTCGGCTGTAATCGAAGCACCTGTTCGCTTCACTTTTAGTAGACTCTGTCAAAATAGCGACGCTGGTAGTTCAATGTTGTTCAGGCATCCAGTGTGTAACATCCGATGTTTCTGGTTTTGCAATGGAATATAAGGGGCCTCTATGATGTATGAAACATGAACCCGATCCCTGAATATGTTGATTGGATTGGCGCCCGAGGCAGCCCCGCCTTGGAAGCTAGCACACAGCAGTGTACGACAACGCGCATACTTCCAACATCGCCCGATCCGCATGTGCGTGCACGCGACGCATTTAGCTGCGCTCCAAAGTCACGCGTTGAACTGCAACTTGTATGGCACGGCTTGCGATGCAACAGGGTGACCCACCAGCATGTACTGCTGTGGCGCGTACGAAGCGTTGCCGTTGCCGAGACCCTGGATCGACCTAATCTCCTCTTCCTCCCACTCTGATCTCGCCATACCCTGCCACCGCTCCATATCTCGCCTGACCTGATTGAACTGCCCATTCATCTGCAGCGCGTTAAGGAGTGCATGGTGGATTGGCACACCCGTGCTTGCTGCCTCCATCGCCGAACTGCCACCCCCAATCCCACCGCCACCTGGCAGGGTAACACTGCCTTGCATTGCTGCAGACCCAGCCCGCGCCTCCGCTACCATGGCTGCGTCCGGGGCGCCAGTGAAGCGCTGCATGGGGCCCAAGCCCCCTCCCGCCACCCCCACATCCAAGCCCGCATACGGCCCGGCAACCTGAGGCCGCACACCACCCGCCTGCGCCTGCACGTTGGCTGCTGCCAGTGCGATAGCGTCAGCGGCGGCATTGAAGCGCTGCATGGGGCCCAAGCCCCCTCCCGCCACCCCCACATCCAAGCCCGCATACGGCCCGGCAACCTGAGGCCCGCCGCACACCACCCGCCTGCGCCTGCACGTTGGCTGCTGCCAGTGCAATAGCGTCAGCGGCGGCATTGAAGCGCTGCATGGGGCCCAAGCCCCCTCCCGCACCCCCCACATCCAAGCCCTCAACTGCAATAAGGCAAGATCTTAAGCACCCAACCAGAGAAGTAACGCGCATGGACAAGGGAAACAATGCTTGCACTTACCAATGACCCACTTATGGTCGCCATGTCGTGACCTGACTGAGTGGCGTGGCCAGCCTAAGTGCGTATCAACTAAGGGAGGTAGATACGTGGCCAGGAACTAGCTTGCATGACTTGGTAATCAACCATTTTCAACAGTACGCTGCGCCATCGATCAGTGACGGTCGGACTGCAAATGCTGGCTGACGCAAGGAACGCACTCTATATGTTGTTGGCTTCCCAAACGAACGTATAATCTGCACATTTATCCATGTGAAGTTGCCAAGCGGATCTGCGGTATAAAGCTTGTACGGCCATGGCCGTACGCGTGCCGTACTAATGATTGTTGGGCGAGAGGGTACCTCAGACCACCCCTCCCCCCCCATCATTCGTTACTCCCACACCCCCATTACCCTACGAGGTGGCAAAAAAGTTGCACGACCACCCTCAAGCAGCGGTGAAGTCCCCGCCGAACGGTTCGGCCTCCGACGGTCTCCGGGCACTGATGAGCTCTCAATTCTATTTTGTCTGTAAAGATTTTGAAATTTTGTATTTTTGCGATGAGCTGCTCAAGTTTCTGTGGCGTGGTGCGTATGCATCTGTGAGTTGCCCGATTGCTTAGAACACCTGCACCCGCTTGCTTTTGCAGGTTTTTAACGAGAACATCTCAATAAATTTCATATTATCTTTTCATATGATACTTGCTCGGAAATCAGTTCTGTGTGTGAAATGAGTAAGCTCTGACTATATCACAAACGACGTCCCGATACGCAAAGCCATGCGTTAGCGTTGTTACATACCCGCTGATAAATTGTGAGGATCTTTTGGGGCGACATCTCGCATGCAAAAAAGCGTTTTGGGGTGTGTATATATTTCGCAGTCATTTGCGGTCACCGCAACGCAGCTGCACGGTAACTCTATTGGCAACAGTATCTGTTTTTATCCACAAAGGCGTGAATCGGCCGCCAGGAATGGGGCTGCTATGTTGCTGGCTGTTGCTGACATTTTTTTATAAAGCGTCCCGGCCTGGCTTTGGACCAGCCGGACCAACCGCAATATAAATCCATGACCCTGACCGTGTTCATTCATCAATTCGTTCATAAACCCATTCATGTTCACAGCATCGATGTAGACGATCAACTCCACCGTTAAAACCGATGTACGGTGACATTTCTGCTAGAACTGTACGCGATCAGAGCCGGCATTCCTCCACGTCGCCACGCGGCTGCAGGTCGACTTTTCACGGTGGTGTGACCCCACGGTTTACGCTTAAACCGTTTTATACGAAATAATTTGCAATATCCAGGTATTTCCCCTGGGTTTGGTTTGCGGTGGGCCCGACGTGCAGCGACCAGGATAGACGACAGAAATGCTGATCCGTCCAGCTCCGACGGCCGCCGTGGAAACCGAACGTACCATACCTGAACCCGGCGCGCGTCTGGCTCCGCCCCTGGAATTACAAAAGAGCACTCCACAGCTTGTAGAAGCATGCGCCCTAATTGTGTGAGCTCTAGTACGATGGTATGCGGTTAGGAAGTACAGTTTCCAGTAGCTGGTGCTAGCACTCTAGCAGTACAGATTCTAGCAGTATGCGCTCTAGTAGCATTCGCCCACCGACTGACCACCACCCCTTGGTGAGGTGCGCTGTAACACATCCATCCATTCATTCATGCATGCATGCGCCGCATGCGCTCATGATAAGTAGCACGCACTCTTCCGATCTGTAAGTGGTCAGCACACTGCTCTGCAGGTAGTGCTCCACTATTGTTAGGTGCCCATCTATCGGTATCCGCAGGCGCCCGGGGGCCGTGCCGGCTTGCTTGTGGCCAGGGAAACGGCACGCCGAACCTCGCCTCACTTCTGTCTGGAGCTTTGGACGCCCACTCCAGCGAACCATCAGGGAACCGCCTCGATCGACTATTTATTTTGAAACCTATTCTGCGGCAGCGATAGGAGAAGCTTGCCTTCCAGAGGCTGACTAATATGGCCTCCTCGTCCGTTGCCATCTGGTTGGTGGTGCTGGCGGCCCTGCTGGCGGCGTCCACCCCCGCATCGGCCGCGCGCCTTCCTGCATCGGCAACATCGACAACGCGCGTTAATTCAGGCAACGCCTTCCTCCCCTACCGCCGCGGGCTGCTGGCCCAGAGCTGCCTCTCCTGCGCCGACCTGACCGGTGTCCTCGCCTCAAACACCGTCGGCAGCACCGCGCTGTACACCGGCACCGGCGGCTGTCTGCAGATCAGCTGCGGCGCCGTGGACCCCGCTACCCTGACCCGAACTGTCGCCCTCGACCTCAGCACCTGCAAGTTCGAACCCCTCAGCTGGGCGTGCTGCCGTACATCCCAATGCACGCTGCTGAACTGCGGGGCCGACGGCACCAACGCCGCACCCCTCACTTGCGAATCCATGAGCACCCTGTCGTACTCCATCCCCGCGAATATGACGCAACTGCCGCTGCAGGTAGGGATAGATCGGTTAGTTGGTTGGTTGGTTGGTTCGTTGGTTGGTAGGTTATACAACGTGATGAGAGCGGCTTGCCTTTGAATAATAGGTAATCAGTCTGCCATGCTTTCGGTCAACACGTCTCTCAATCGGGAACGTTACTTAGTTAGGACTTGAAGGATACACATGAAGGATACACATGAAGGATACACATGGGTGTGTGACACTGGCATACCCTACAAGTGCACCGAACCACACCCCGCATGGGTATCGTACTACTATAAGGCTGACTGCCGTACCCTAACCCCCCTACCCTTGTCCTCACAGATTCACGACGGCCTGCTGGCAGGCAACCTGCTTTCTTCCTCCTGCTCCGGAACCGGTCTCGGTGCGGGGCAGTGCTGCGGCGGGTCAACAGGCTCCTGCGCCCCCACGGGGGGAACTGCCGTGTGTGAGCTGACTGTGGATTTGACTGCAATCCCCTCCTGCCAACAGCCCAGCCCACCGCCACCGCTACCATCGCCTCCGCCGCCACCTCCACCCAGCCCGCCGCCGCCGCCGCCTCCAAGTCCGCCTCCGCCCCCGCCCCCCAGCCCGCCGCCGCCGCCACCGCCGAGCCCGCCGCCGCCGCCTCCTCCCAGCCCGCCGCCACCACCGCCTCCCAGCCCGCCGCCACCGCCGCCGCCGAGCCCGCCGCCGCCGTCCCCGCCCAGCCCTCAGCCTCCGTCCCCGCCGCCGCCGCCGCCGCCACCATCGCCTCCTCCGCCACCTCCACCCAGCCCGCCGCCGCCACCGCCCAGTCCGCCGCCGCCTCCTCCTCCCAGCCCGCCGCCTCCGCCTCCTCCCAACCCGCCGCCACCGCCGCCTCCCAGCCCGCCGCCGCCGTCCCCGCCACCGCCGCCGCCACCATCGCCTCTGCCGCCACCTCCACCCAGCCCGCCGCCGCCGCCGCCTCCAAGTCCGCCTCCGCCCCCGCCCCCCAGCCCGCCGCCGCCGCCACCGCCGAGCCCGCCACCATCGCCGCCTCCCAGCCCGCCGCCACCCCCCCCTCCCAGCCCGCCGCCACCGCCGCCTCCCAGCCCGCCGCCACCGCCGCCTCCCAGCCCGCCGCCGCCGTCCCCGCCCAGCCCTAAGCCTCCGTCCCCGCCGCCGCCGCCGCCTCCAAGTCCGCCTCCGCCCCTGCCCCCTAGCCCGCCGCCGCCTCCTCCTCCCAGCCCGCCGCCTCCGCCTCCTCCCAACCCGCCGCCACCGCCGCCTCCCAGCCCGCCGCCGCCGTCCCCACCACCGCCGCCGCCACCATCGCCTCTGCCGCCACCTCCACCCAGCCCGCCGCCGCCGCCGCCTCCTCCCAGCCCGCCGCCACCACCGCCTCCCAGCCCGCCGCCACCGCCACCGCCGAGCCCGCGGCCGCCGTCCCCGCCCAGCCCTCAGCCTCCGTCCCCGCCGCCGCCGCCGCCGCCACCATCGCCTCCGCCGCCACCTCCACCCAGCCCGCCGCCGCCGCCACCGCCGAGCCCGCCACCACCTCCTCCTCCCAGCCCGCCGCCACCCCCGCCTCCCAGCCCGCCGCCACCGCCGCCTCCCAGCCCGCAGCCACCGCCGCCGCCGAGCCCGCCGCCGCCGTCCCCGCCCAGCCCTCAGCCTCCGTCCCCGCCGCCGCCGCCGCCTCCAAGTCCGCCTCCGCCCCTGCCCCCTAGCCCGCCGCCGCCACCACCGCCGAGCCCGCCGCCGCCGCCTCCTCCCGACCCGCCGCCACCGCCGCCTCCCAGCCCGCCGCCGCCGTCCCCGCCACCGCCGCCGCCACCATCGCCTCCGCCGCCACCTCCACCCAGCCCGCCGCCGCCGCCTCCCAGCCCGCCGCCACCTCCGCCTCCCAACCCGCCGCCACCGCCGCCGCCGAGCCCGCCGCCGCCGTCCCCGCCCAGCCCTCAGCCTCCGTCCCCGCCTCCGCCCCCGCCACCATCGCCTCCGCCGCCACCTCCACCCAGCCCGCCGCCGCCGCCGCCCAGTCCGCCCCCGCCGCCACCGCCCAGTTCGCCGCCGCCGCCTCCTCCCAGCCCGCCGCCTCCGCCACCACCTGGCTCTCCGCCACCGCCCCCACCCAGCCCGCCGCCTCCGTCCCCGCCGCCGCCGCCGCCACCATCGCCGCCGCCGCCATCTCCCGCAGCCACAATCTCGAGGCCATCCCAGCCGCCCCCCCCAGCGTTGTGCCAGGATACAGCATGGGGCTTTCCCCGACTGGCACCCTCTCAGATCGCCGTCAGTGGCACCAACGTCCCGGCAGTCTACCCGAACGGCACCTCGGCAACGGCCAGTGGGGGCCAGGCCGTTGTGTTCACGTGGACCACCATTCCGGATAACTCCAGGTGGGGGAAGCGCATCATCCTTTTCCACCAACCACAGCCGCAGAGAGCCGGCTCACTCAGGGCCTATGCGCCCTTCTTCATTGCAGTAGGCATCCACATTAGCCATATCGGGCCCGCCCAGGCGCGGAATCCGCCATGTTGCCAGTAGGCACCCACATTAGCCATATCGGGCCCGCCCAGGCGCGGAATCCGCCATGCTGCTTCCAACGATCCACCCAGCAATCCGCCGGCCCTCATCCCATGTAACGCATGGGGTGTACGGCACTACGGCTGTGACCCTTGGGTCGGTGGTCCATGCGTGGGTCTGCGTCATTCAGTCACACACATTAATTTATGCAGTGAATGGTGAAGAAGCTTCGGCTGTCGCCGATGACCCGCGGGGTCCGCTGTATCATCCTAAATAATAATTTGCCCATGTGACGCATTCATTCATTCATTCGCCCGCCGCTCCCTCCTCTCCCGCCGGTCCCTCTCTCCTCTTCCTGCCCGACATGACGTGTGTTGTACGACATGCTCGTTGCCGCAGGTGGGGCGGCAGCTTCAGCGTGCCCCTGCCGCCATCTGGACAGTCGTACGTCACCCCGGCCAACTCCCTGTTCATGTGCGCGAGCTGCGCTCAGAACGACGCCTCCAACGGCTACGACTTCGGCAGCTTGGACGTGGTGATGTGAGTGGCCCGGGTCGGGGTCTGGCTTGGATGCGATCTGCCGATTGTGTGTACATGTTAGCAATGTGACAGATGTAGTTATATGTATATTAAATGTTATTGTGTGGTGTGTATACCGAAGTCTTGCCTGGTCCTTGCGTTCTGACGTGTGTAATTGTTGGTACAGCAGCTGGTGTGTAGTCAGTCCCCTCGCCTCCTTCTGAGCTGCTCGTGTAACCGCACTCTGAGAGCGCCCTTTGCCACAACCTGGGAGGGCCCTATACCCCCTGATCTCGTACACTGGATGCTAGGGGACACCCAAGGGAGGGCGGCTGCTGCTTGACGCTCAACGCTAAAGCGTGTGCCGTACGCTGCCCTTATCGGTCCCCTTGCAGATCCAATGCCGTACCTCCGTCCCCAGACGTCTTGATCCGCTGCTCGGGCACTATATCTCAAAACGGCTACACTGCTACTGCCGTACACTTGTACGTCGGGTACAGCAACTTCGCCTCCTCGGCGCCAGGTGCGTGCATGGGGAGGGACGAGGGAGGGGGGCAATGCTCTGGGGGCCCTCCCCTACTGCCGTACATACGTGCCCGGCAGCATCTCTCGGTGACCTGCGGCCCCTGCGCCACACGGCCGCCGTACATATCCCCCCACACACACAGGCTCCTGGACGCCCGCTGCCGTACCCATCCCCGCCGTACCCATCTCGGGCCCGTCCCCATTCGCTGTGGAGCTGACCCTGCCGGCCCCGACAGCGGGCTCCGGAACCACCGTCTGGCTGGCGCTGCACTTCAACACCAGCAAGAGCTGCTAAGGCCGGGCCGAGATTACCCCGTGTCATGAAGTTAGCGGTAGCAGTAGCAGCAGCAGCAGCAGCAGCAGCAGCAGCAGCAGCAGCAGCAGCAGCAGCAGCAGCAGCAGCAGCAGTACAATAGCAAGTAGCAGCAGCAATAGCAGTAGCAGTAATAGCAGTAAATCTTAGGGTTAGGTTCGGCCCCAGCCGGGGATGGATTCCAGGGGCCCCAGCGCCAGATGTGGTGGTAATGGTGCAAGAGCTGCCCGGCGGAAGTCCCTGCAGCTCGCGCATACTGCATTTTTTACTTGAGATCGTCCCAACGGCAATCGATGGAGCGAGGGGGGCTTGCCTAGATTCTGCATTCTTTTCTCACAGTCGCTGGGAAGGTGCACAGCTAGGTCGGCAGCTCCTGCGCCGCCACAAACAGTGCCTGCCCTTGCGAGCAGACTTCGGAGTGCCAGGAGAGTCATGTACGGCATGCGGTTGTAGTACACTGTTCAGTTGCGTCGGTGATCTTGTCGGTTGTGAGTGGTGCTAATCAGCGTGACGCTCTTCGCATTTGTTTTTGAAGCACCCGTCGGCTAAGTCGGAAGAACCCTTCGGTTGTATTATGACTTAAGAACCCTCTGGCTGGTTACGTATGTACATACTCCGTGAGCCGGACCCGGTAGGGCTGTGGCCTGTGCGTGTGGATAGCGACAGGCCGTACATGTGGATAGCGACAGGCCGTACATACACACTGTGGCATAGTGTGAGTATATAGCTTATCAAGATGGATGGACGAGGGAAAGGAAGGCGGTGGATGGACCCACGGACCCACGGGTCACGCGGTACCGGTGCTCAGGGAAGGAAGGAAGGAAGGGTGGAGCCTGCAATGGTGGGCCCTGCCAGACTCGGCAAGTAGCCTGCAGGGCGGTGTGAGCTTGTGAGCAGTACTCGTGCGTGAGATGTAAGTAATAACAGTACTTAACCAAACCGTGTTACGTTGGACCCGCGGGTCACCAGTGACAGCCGCAGCCTCCTCAGTCCCCGCCCCACACTGCACAACGAATCCATCCGCTCCACCACCATCCGGCACATCGGACAGGCCCTACAAACGCACCGAAGCACTCCCCGGATTCACTCTACCAGGCCCCACCACGCAGTTTTGAGGACGTGCCATCACGGGCTCGATCTTGAGGGCATTCTCGTAACTTGTAACACGAAGGTGATGACCGCCGGCTGATGGCGGACTGCTTCCGTCCGCCGAATCACATGGCGGGACATGGGGTGCCGTTACGGGTGAGTGGTGACTCGACAACAGCCCGCAAACGCAGAACCGCAAACGATGCGGGTGGCTACACGGGATTTGATCTGAACACACCGACCTGGTGCCTCTGTATGAGGTTGATGGAATGACATTCACAACTTATAACCGTCGCTTCACTTGAAAGCAGCGGCGTTCGCTGTACTTGCGCTGGCGTGGGGGAGCTGCTGGTGGGTGGGGGCTGAGAGCCGTGCATGCCGACCGGCGATTCGTGCAGACGCGAGCAGATGCTTTCGGCTGCTGCCGAGCCCATCAAGTGGGGTGGTTGGGCGTGCGGGGCGGTCTGCGGTGCACGGCCACGACCCCCGGCTGACGGTTGTGTACATGCGCTCGCTGCGCTGCGCGGTGGGGACGCAGGCGTCCATATTCCACAAAGCTGTAACGTTCATTCGTTCATGAAGCTAGGTCACATTACTGCGCAGCACTGGGTCTGGAGCCTCCGCTGCAGGCTGTGAGTGAGTTCGAGGAGACGACGGGGAAAGCGGAAGCGAGCCGTATCGGACCTCTATGGGAAGCGGTCCAGCGCTTTGGCGAGCTGAGACATCCAAAAACTCATTATTGGAATGTGTGAGATGTCGTCACGTTGGCTCTTGTTTTCGCTTTATGGCTGCCGACGTATGCTCGGTGAGGCGCACACAATTATCGTCGCTAATGGCCTTCGCCTGTTAGCATTCCTATGCAAGAAGATGGTAGCTGAATGCCAATCGTTTGTAGTGTCGCGCCGCCTGAGAAAGGTGGCATCGTGGCCGTACGTATAAAAAGGTGCAAGCAAAATATATCGCCCGGACGACACTTGCACGGTTCAGCTTCTCCAGCGTGACGACATTGCCTACGACATGTAATCTTGGGTGACCGGTGGTGGTGACGAGGCGATGGAAAATATTTGCCGAGCTGGCGCCTCAGAAAGAGAAATACGCTGTACGGTTCGTCGTACGATTTTGTGCTTGTGATTCCTCCTTGATAGCGGCGGGACGACACAAGCTTGACAGCCGGCCTGCAAACAGAACATGTTTGACCAAACAGTCAGCGCTACAAATCATAGTTGCTGTTGAAAATTTTGAGCAAGCCTTCACAATTACAGGGACGCAATTCAACCCAACAAACCTCCTGGCGAAGGCGCCCGTAACATGCCATTGTCAACCAGCATATCTGCTGAACAGCATAACGTTGGATAAGCGCCTCGTAGGTGAGCGTGGTGGAGGCCGTTTGGAGAGGAGAATTGCGGCCGTTTGGCGCGCGGACTTGCACGTTGCCTTCCACAATCTTTGATATGGCGCGAAGTTTGTATTGCATATATAACACTTTTGGCTGGCACGGCCGAGAACGGTTCGAAGGGTGTCTTCCTGCTGTTGACGGATTCGGACGGGGGAATCATATCGCGGTCGACGGGTTGTGGCCATTAAGGAATCATGCAGCGCGCATTACGTAGAAGGAATAGTTTGCTGAACCGTGCCCCACTTGTTGTATCTGGTCTGCCTCGTGGAGGAAACGTTCCCGACGCGCTTGCACGAGAGGAAATGTCGATACAAGAAGCGCTTGCCAACTGCGGGATTTTTCGCTGCTCACAGGTATTTGGCAACCAGTTGCGCACAGGTATTTGAAAACCAGCTGAAGAGTTGGCGGACACTGGCGCGAGGGGCCTCCAGGTACGGCTTCTGGCGCCTCAACTCCGTTACACGATTGGCGACTTGCAGCCCGCGCAACTCCCACACCGCGCGCAATTTTCTCGACTCCCCGACAGCACGCGTCCCTGCGCACTTACGCAGGATACCTTGCCGAACCCGTGCCCTGGACCAGATGCTTTACTCCGCCCTCCCTATCAACGGGCGAACGATTCTGACGGCGTACCTTTGGGGCCGTTTTGTATTGTGTACATTGACATTGGACCCGGCAGCCCATCGGTGACAGCCAAAGCCTCCTCATTCGGCACTGCGAATGGAAAGAATCTCCCCCCCCAGAAGGCGCATGCTATGCACTTGCTGTACGGTGGTTCGACGGCCGTCCGCTGCCCCGTACCTGGCACGGTCACATAAATCCGTACTTCCATCCATTATGTAAAGCTTGCTCTGGCAGTCTGCTTAGTTATCAAAATTTGTCTGCCTGAATCTCCTGTACCCCAACCCGCAGGCGCAACTGCACGCGCCTGGCGAGCTCCGGCAAGCACACGCCGCCCACGCCACAGCCCGCCGGGCTGGGGCGGCTGGCGGCAAGAGCAGTTGGGAGGGCGCCGCCATGGTGGCCACCTCCCAGGCGGAGGGCAGCACAGGCACGAGCGCCCCCACGGCCGCCCTGCAGCCCTTGGCGCGGGGATCCGAACGGGTGTCGTCCGCCTTCACTGCCTACGTGAGACCCTATTCAACCGGCACATCCGGGTTGTTGGGGTATGCAGCCGGCAGCGGCGGCAACGGTAACGGTCATGGTAACGGTAACGGCGGCGCCGATACGGGCTCGGCACTCACCGAGCCCGCCGCCGCGGCCAGTAACGGCGGGGGCAGCACCACACTGGACTATCTGACCAGTAGACAGCACCACGGCGGCGGCGGAGGCGGCGGCGGCTACAGCCATGGCGGCAGCGACAGCCACGGGCGGGGCTACAGCCATAGTTACAGCCAGGCGGCGGCGAGCTCGCGCCGTAAGGAGGCTGGCAGCGGTGATCCGCCGCCGCGGCTGGCCTCCCCGTCGAACCCGGCGTTCATGCCGGTGCACGGAGGGCGAAAACACGGCCACGTTCATAGCCACGGCCACGCGCGCGCACAGGCAGTGGCGGCGCCGTCCTCCACCAGGAGCTCGGCCCAAGGCCCGTACCCTGCTGCTCCGTACGCTTCAGGGTACGGCCACACCGACCGGTTCGGCAGTCACCACCCCCGAGACTTGGAGCCCACGAACCGGCTGGTGGAGCTCGCGACCGCCGCCGCCGCCGCGGCGGCGGCGGCGGCGGCGGCCGCCGCCGGCGGCTCCGGCTCGGGCTCGGGCTCCGCCTCGCCGTCCAACCTCGTCATGAAGAGCGAGGACGGGGACCCAGCGCGGGGCATGGGCGTTGACCAGGACCTGGATCCAGAAGCCTATGACGGAAACGCAACCGCCAACGGTCATAGGGACGACGACGGCCACGGGCGCGGCAGCTACGGCGAGGAGGACGAGGACGACGATCTGGACGAGGACGGCGTCGGCGACCGCGGCGACGACGAAATGGATGACGGGGACAACGACACAAAGTCCGGGATCCTGGATTCGTCGTACGCGCCGACGGCGGTGGCGGCTGCGACTGCGGGGTCCCGCGAAGCCGTGGCGGCGGCGGTCGCGGGGTCGGCGCGGGGCCCGCTGAGTCCGGGAGGCGCTGCCGTACTGTCGGGTCAGAGCGCGCAACAGCTGGCGGCGGCGGCGATGCTGGAGCTCGCGCAAGCGAGCGGGGCAGGCCGGCAGGGCTCGGGCGCGGCGTCAGGCGCTGCGGCCGCGAGCACCTCGCCGCTTGGCGTGCTCGCAGCGGCCGCCGCCGCATCGCCGGCGGCGGCGGGGACGACCACACCCTTATTGCAGCTGCTCGCAACCCAACAGCAACAGCAGCAGTTGCCGCTTTCTGATCTGCTGACGCTGCTCTCAGGAGCGTCAGGCACGGGCGGCGGCGGCGGCCTCGGCGGCGCCACGGCGGCAGCGGTGCTGCAGCACCTGGCGACGCAGGAGCAGCTACAGCTCATGTTGCAGCAGCAGCAACAACAGCAGCAGCAGGTGGCGCTGGTCCTACAGCTACAACAGCTGCTCCACGGCGGCGGCGGCGGTGGCGCCGCAGGTGGTCCTGCGGCGGGGCCTGGCGGCTTGGGGACGGGTCTCGGAGGCCTAGGCGGTCTGCTGGGGCTAGGGGGCCTCGGAGGCGGGCTTGCCGTGGGTCCCGGCAACGGCGGCGTGCTAGGCCAGGTGCTCAACCTGCTTGGACCCCAGGTCCTCACGGGGCCGGGTCAGGCCAACCAGGCGGTGCTTGCGGCACTGCTAGGCGGTGGCGGCGGCGTCGCGGCCGCCGCCGGCGCCGGTGCCGGGCCCAGCGTGGCGCAGCAGCTGCAGCAGCTGCAGTTGCAGCTGCAGCAGCAACAGCTCCAACACCAGCAGCATCAGCAGCAGACGGCGACGAGTCCAGCCGCCGCCTCGCATCCGCCGCTGGGGCCCGGGGACCCGGCGGGTTCCGCCCTCGGCGCAGGCCTGCAGGCGAGGCCGTCGATATCCTCCCTGTCGTTCAACACGGCAACGGCAGCTCAGCTGCTGCAGCAACCGTCAGGGCCGGCACGGACGATGTCCATGCCCGCGACGATCCAGGTCCCGCCACCACAACAGCAGCAGCTGTTGCCGCAGCAGCAGCAGCAGCAGCAGCAAAACTCACATCAACAAGGCAACCAGGAACACACACAGCAAGTGCCGCAACAAAACCCAGAGCTGGCGCCACGGCAGGGAGCTCACCGCGAGCCGCAACAGCAGCAACAACACCAACACCAACGGCAAGAGCAACGGCAACAAGAGAAACGACACGAGCAACAGTCGCAGCCGGCGCCGCCGCAGCTACAGCTCCCCGGCAGTAGTGCGGTCGACCCAGATCAGGTCGAGTCAAGGGATCCCTGCAGTCCCGCCAGGCAGCAGCAGCAACACCTGCCCCCGCATGGGGACGCGGCCGCTGCTGCCACCGCGGCTTCTGGTGGGGCCGCCGCCGCCGCTGCTGCCGGCACAGCCGCGGCCGCGGCCGCCCCGTCTGGGTCGTCGCCTCCAGGCGGGGCTCAGCCGCCGCCGCCGCCGCCGCCGCCGCCGCCCCAGTCCTTTGACCAGTTCGCCGACATCGCCGACGCGCAGCTGGAGGATGTGAGTGAGGACGCCGATGAGGAGACGGACGACCGAGAGGAGGATCGCGACTCGGACACCATGGATGGTGAGGGCGTGTGGGTGGACTCCGCAGATGAATGAATCATGTTACAGTGTATGGCACCGCGCGATTCCGTCTGTGGTTGTCGGGGATGCCGTCTACTGACGTCCACTGACCGCTCTTCCCTCCGCACATACACATGCACACACGGATGACGTCCACACGGTAAAATTTCCGTCCCGTCCGTCCGTTTTCCATAGTTCCCTGTTGCTACGCCCGTGCTTGCGATGCGCCCTGGTGGTGTCGCGGTCGTCTTGTTCGCCTGTCATGTTTCTCCTGTCGTGTTTTGTAAATGGTAAGTAAATCGCAGGTTTTGGTAAATATCCGGGCCTTGGCGGTTCTGGGTGGGCTTCTCATTACACACGTCGCGGCTCCGCCCTCTTAAACACGTCGCAGTTGATGGCGCTGACGGCCTGGAGGGCTTCTTGGACGAACGTATGGTGGTGGTGGCCGCGGGGGAGGCCAACACCGACAAGGCCTGCCAGGTGGGCCGCAGGGGCCCCCAGGGGCAGGGTTGAGATGCACAGAGGGGGAGCAGCCAGCAGCCACCCAGCAGGCTTGCACGGACTTGAGAAACACGGACGCAGCCGCGGGCCCTGTGACTCGGTTGTCCGGCGGTTCCAGTGACCCCACCGGCGGTCCGTGCGACGGGGTGAGGAGGGATGGTGTCTTCCGGAGAGGATAAAAACCCCGCGGCCCGAAACCTGGTCAGACAAACGCCAACCTCACCAGACTTCCTCGGTTGACTTGAGGCACTGATCATTTGGGCCCGCTACCGCTGCCACCCAGTGAATCCTTTCATTGGTTTCGGGGGAAGCCTTCCGTTGATTCGAATCCCGTCCGCTGCGGCTGCGGCTGTCGCTGCCGCACCCATAACTGGAGCACCCATAACTGCCGCTGCCGCACCCACCCACCTCATGCGGGGGGACACGCGCAGGTGACCCTCATCCCCGGCTCGCCGCTGCGCTTCCCGGGCAGCCACGCGCAGCCGGGGCGTCCCGGCGCCTCCGCCGGCGCCGTCGCCGCCGTGGGCTCCAAGCGCAAGGCCGCCGCCATGACGGGCGGCCACTCCAGCGCCGCCTGCACCTCCAACGGCAACGGCAGCGGCGCGAACGGCGGCGGGAGCGGCGGAGGCGGCGGAGGCGGGCCCAGCGGCAGCGCGGGCGAGGAGCAGAACGGCTCCGCGGCCGGCGACGGTGGCGATGGCGCCTCTAAGGTGTGTGCCTGTGTGGTGTGTGGTGTCTTTTGACCGCCGCTGGCGGAGGCGACGCACGCGGCTGCACGGCCATGGGCGTCTCACGTCTCTGGGTGATCCGTAATGTAACCGTTACAAGGTGGACCCGTGCCCCGAGGTTACCCTTGTTGGTGGAGGAGATCAAGCTCATGCGCATGCGAATGGCAAGTTGACATGCCCCACACGCACCGCGCCCCCCCCCACCACCACACACACACACCGCAGGCGCCCAAGAAGCCCCGCATCAACTGGAGCCAGGAGCTGCACGCGCGCTTCCTCAACGCCATGTTCCAGCTGGGCATCAAGAACGCGGTGCCCAAGACCATCCTGCAGCTCATGAACGTGGAGGGGCTGACGCGCGAGAACGTCGCCAGCCACCTCCAGAAGTACCGCATCCTGCTCAAGCGCCACGCGCAGCTGCCCGCCAACGCGCCGCTCAACCCGGACAACCTGCGGAAGCTGGAGGTGGTGCAGCAGGTGAGGTGCGGGCGTGTGGCCTGCACGGCGCGGAAGCGTGCCGGGCACCGGGTGCTGACCCGCGGGTCGGCGGGAGTGTAGCAGGTGCCGGGTGCTGACCCGCGGGTCGGCGGGTGTCTGGGTGGCGTGCGTGCCGACTGACCCGCGGGTCGCTGGGGCGGGGGATGCAGGGAGCTGAGGGCTCGCACGGTGCCGAAGAGACGCAAGAACGGTAGAGGCATCGCTGACGTGCAGGCGTTGCGCGCACGGGGAACGAGGCGGTCGTCCATCTCTTCGCGGTCTCCTCGCGGGTTTTTGCGGCATGTCTCAACCCTGACACCCCGCCCGCCCCGCCGACTTCTCCGTCCCCCAGGCCGTCCAGCAGAGCATGCAGCAGAGCATGGGCCTCCAGGCCGCCGGCGGCGGCAGCGGCCAGGCCGCCCTAATCAATGCGAGCGTCGGCGGCGGCATCGGCGGCACCCTCAGCTACCAGGACCTGATCAGCCAGCTCTCGGCCATGACGACGCACGGCCCCTCGCCGCCCCTGCCTGCGCCCGCGGTGGCGGCGGTCGCCGCGCAGCGCGCCGCCGTGGCGGCGGCCGCGCCGGCGGCGGCGGCGGCGGCGGCCGCGCAGGGCGCTCCGGCGCCGGCGGCGACAGGCCTCACTGGCGGCGGCCCCAGCGCCGTCGTGTCGCAGGCGGCGGCGCTCCAGGGGCTGCAGCGGGCGGCGGCAGCTGCCGCTGCCGGAGCCGGCGGAGGTCCTTCGTCGGCGGCGGCGGGGGCCGTGCCGGCGGGCGCGTCGGGCATGGCGACGCCGGCCAGCGTCGTCGGCGTCTTGGCTGGGGGCGGCAACGTGGGCGGCATGTCGATCCCCTTGTGCCCGGTGCCGTTGGGCAGCCTCAACGTCGGGCAGGGGCTCAACGCCGTCATCGGCGGGCTCAACGGTCTTAATGGCCTCAACGGCCTCAATGCTGCCGCCGGCGGCCTCGGCGGCCTGGGCCCGCTGGCGGCGGCCGCTGCGGGACTGAGCGGCATCGGCGGGCTCCAGACCCTGACGACCCCGATGGCGGCGGCCGCGGGCCTGACGTCGGGGCTCGGCGGGTTGGCAGCCGCGGCGGCAGCAGCGCCTGGGGGCCTTGCGGGCCTATCGGGACTGGGCGGCGCCGCAGGGCTGGCTGGCCTGGGACCCGCGGCCATCGCCCTCCCCAACCCCCTCGCCACCCTGATCTCGGCCAGCGGCGGTGGCGCAAGTGCCGTCGGGGGCAGTGCCGGCGGCGGCCAGGGGCCAGCCGGCTCTGCGGCGCCCTCGGCGGCGGCGGCAGTGGCGGCGGCGCAAGCCCAGGGGCGACAGCCCCACCCGGCGGCGGCCGCGTTCGCGGCCGCAGCGTCGCAGGCCCTGCAGTCGCCGCCAGGCTCGGGTCAGGGCGCGGTGGCGCAACCGGCGGCGGCGGCGGCGCAGCTCTCTCGCCTGGCGACGTCCGCGTCCGTTAGCGCCAGCGCGCAGTAGTGACCCCGCGCGTGGCCCGGCGCCGCACGGGGGCGGAGTCTTCCGAACCCCGCCCATTCTGCGCCGACCCCCTCCTTGACTAAAGCGCTTAGGGACGAAGGGACAGACAGGCGGGAACCCCCTCCCCCTTCTATACCCTCCCTCTCCCCCACTGCGCGTGTGGCTAGGTTGACACCGGTTGTTACCCGGGCATCGGACTGTGTGTGTGTGTGTGGAACGACCGCGGCGCCTGAGCCGAGTAAGGACCCCCTGCTAGACGTGCGTGCAGGCATTATGCTGTGTACTTGAAGGTACGAATGCACGGCTTGTAGTTGCATGGGATGGTTGGTTGGCCGTTGATTTGCATGGCCAGACGGCCGACAGGTCTACCGTATTTATTTTAGAGACTCCAGAGGACTTCAGCGATATGAGGGCTCACCTCACATACAACCTGAAGGGGACCGAACCGACCACTCGAGTGCTGTCCTGTGTGTCGCCTGTCACCTGTCAGATGTGGATGCATGGGTGTGTGTGGGGGGGGGCAAGGAACGCTTGCCATACGACCGGGGGCGTGAGGGATACTACGACAGCTGCGCGACATATGTACGGCGCGAGAGGTTGTGCAGGGCCCAGCGCCACACACGCCGGGGCGCGCACTTGGCGCGTGCACCGCAGCGGCTCCGCGTCGTACACTTGCGGCTGGCTGGCTGTCACATACGGCACCGGCAAAGTCCATCCATCTGGCCCGGAGCTGCACAACTGGCCCTCGCGGCCTGTGGCAATACGGGCTGGGCTGGGCCAGCCAAGGTGCCCGGAAGGGACACCCATCCCTAGAGCATGACCTACGAAAATTCCGTCGTTTGCCCGTCGTACGTCAGTGTCCCCGTCGTACGGTACTCGTGCGTTGTACGTATCGTCTTGTGCTCACCGTAGTCAAGTGCATGCGCTGACGTGTGGGTGCCGCCCTCTCGCTTCTTCCCGCCTTTACTACGGGGCTGTGAGCCCCCCTTAGCATTTTTGATTTTTAACCCTTGAAAGTTTGGGTTTCGGCGCCAGGCGGGAAAGGCCGATATGGGTGTGGGTGTGGGCGTCTCCGCGGACACACAGCGCGGTCTCCCCACCGCGCTCCGGCTTCAAGGGGGCACCACCGCACCGTCGCGTCTCACTCTATACATACACGGAGGGGTGCTGCGCGTTGCTGAGGGAGCTGTGTATAAAGAAAACTGAGCCGCGGGCTGCCATTGAGCTTTGTTGCGTGTTTTTCGCGAGAACCCCGCCCGAACCACCCTGTCCCAGGCTGTGTGTGTATGTGTAAAACAGAACTGAGTGTGTGTGTGTGTGTGTGTGTGTGAGCAGTGGGGTGCGTTGAGCGGCGGCTGACTCCACCGGCGGGGCGACGCGGCCCACCGGTCCGCCTGTGAATTCCGACCCCGGTGTATGGACGGGACGGGACGGGACGGGTGGGGTTTTGCCGCGAGCCGGACACGCAGCGGGGCATGGACGTCACAGGGCGCGGCCCCTCAGCCGGATGTTCCGCGGCGCGAAGAGAGCAATGGCCGTTTTCCTCTCGGCTTTCCCTTAGAATTTCTTGTTCTTCGTTTTTTCTCTCGGATGAAAGCACACACTAGGCACTTGTATGTGTGTGGTGTGGTGCATGTATGAGGCATGAGGCCGGCAGCTCCCTGGTGAGGTCTGTACGGCAAGGTACGGCGATGTACGGCGCATCCCACGGCTGTTGGCTATTACGGAACACCGCGATGGGAACCCAGGACGGAGGGGGGTGGAGTGGGATGGGTTGTGTGTTGGATAGCTTCCCGGGAGTGCGCGCGCACATGATGCATGACTCCATGATGTCGCAAGCCAAGCACACGATTTTGTACAGCCGGCATGGCATGGCATGGCTGTGCCCTTTTTTGAGGCTTGATTACCATATTGCGGTAGTACTCTTCAACCTAGGTCAGGCAGCCGCAGTTCAGGACGAAGCGCGTCCGGGTGGCCGGCGGGGCAGGGCGGGGGGCAGGGGGCGGCGGGGGAGCGGGGTCTGCTCCGGCGCGGTGAGGCAGGGCGGGGCGCCTGGTTGGCCGAAGAGGGGCAGGCACGTGCGACAGGTTGGCGGACGCGTGGCCGGACCCGACCGACCTGACCCTAGAAACCCAACCCTCCGGATTACTGCGGGGCCCGGGAGGGAGCCAGGAGAAGCGCACCCAGCGACAGCCCACGCGGCTGCTCCCCTCCCCTCTCCCCTCCCCTCACGGATTGTGTGCTGCCGGGTCTGCAAAAGCAGCGCTGCGCGGTCATCACGTCGGTCACATGCCACGATGTGGGTCGCATCACATGCCATGATGTGGGTTACATGCTGATGTGGGGGTCGCTTTAAGGGGGTGGCGCCGGGGTTGCGACATGTCGCATTGGCATGTCGTCCGGGGCAGCTCCCGGCAGTGCCGTACAGCGGTACGGCACATGGACCGGCCCGGCCCGGCCCGTCAGGTATCTTGCTTTCCTTGGGTAGATGGAGAGGGGACCGAGGGGCGCCCTTGCGCCCTCCCCGCGAACCTGACGGTTTGCGGCGGGGCGACTGCGGTGGGCCACACCCCGGAGACGCGTGAGAGGCACAGTTCGTGAGGCGTTCGGTGGCTGGGCGCCGGGCTTGATTGCGTCTTGGCGGCGGACCCATGGGGCGGTCGTGCGCGTGCGTGTGCGAAGATGGGCACGAGCGGTATCGAGTCACCGCCGCGCCGCGGACCCCCCCCTCTCTGCCTTAACCTTGCCGCCCCGCGGTGTCGCCGAGACGTCCTGGCGCAGGGAGGGGGAATACTGGTCTCGGTGCGCCCGCGCGCACGCCTGTCTGCCCCGCAGCATTGGCATGGGTAATTGCGGCGCGCACCCGTGTGTACGGCAGGATGCGGCGCCGCGCGGAGCGGCCCTGCCGGCTGCATTGCCGCGACGAGGGAGGTGTCCATGTGTCCAGAGAGGTGGTGTGCCATGAGAAAATAAATAAAGGGGAGGCGCGTCGCTGCCCCTCAAGGGCGGTCGTGCCCCCACCTAAAGACCCACGGGTCAGTCCCAGATATGCCGCGCCGCATAGTGTTTTTCGGGGCGGCACCGCGCACGTGCTCGGCGTGGCGGCTGATTTTGAGCTTTTGAGTGGTACTGTTGGTGCTGTCACTTGGAAGGGCAATCTCGAGCAAGAGGGTGCGCGTGCGCCGCCGCCCGTGGCGCCGGTCGGGCGAGGGAGGGGCATTTCCCGTCGCGCCGCCGGCCCGGCGGGCGGGCGAGTGGTCATAAGCTTGCCGTACAGTCCTGCGCGGAGCGAAGTGGCCCCCGATCGTGACGTCGCCGGAAGAGAGGAGAGGAGAGCGACAGCCTGGGCCGTGGGTGCCCGCCTGATGCCCGCCTGATGCCGCCGCCTCTTGCAACCTCGGCTGCTGCCGGCCTTATGGGGACTGGCCAGGCCTAGCTTTGCCCTGTGCGGTGCCAGGAGCGGGACGTTGGTCTGGGGTTGCGTGATTGGATCATGAATAAACCCAGGGTGCGGTGCCTTTGCCGGAGGGCAGGTCAGGTCAGGTCAGCCCCGGGGGACTCGTCCGGGGGGCTGGCGGTTCTGGAGCGGGGTGCCGAGGAGAGGTCGGGACAAGGAAGTGAGGGTGTGAGACGGTGAGAGGGTCGCATACCATGTAACGCTCGCGGAGCAGGAGCGGGAGAGGGACGTGCCAGGCGTGGGCGGTGAGCGGATCGCGGAGGGAGGGAGGGAGAGAGAGAGAGAGTGAGAGCGCGATACGGTCAGGCGTGCCGAGAGGGTGTGAGGGGGAGAGAGAGCGAGAGCGAGGGAGTGCGCAGTGAGGGAGGGGGGAGCCCCGTTGGCGGGATATACCTCTCGGCGACATGTGCCGCTGCTGGGGATGTTGATTGAACGCTGGGTGGTGGCCTGCACCTGCTCCTCGTGATCCCGGCCGGGGCCTGCTGAGTGCGGGACCGCGCCGGGTGGTGAACACCACCGGGGGCCACACACCTCCGGGACGTCCGGGACGACCCCGGAGGCGGCGGCGGAGGAGGACGGCGATTGACTTAACCGCGGCCGTCGTTCTGTGTAACATAACCGGACGTCACAAAGACACATGCACATAACTACGTCATACAGAATTGCATCTCGCCACAAGACGTTCACGGATATCCACGGCACGCTACGTTTCTACGACATCCCAGGTTTGACCTTCTTCGACTGACTTCGACCGCACACCAAACGTGTCATATGGGTTGCGCAACGAGCGCAAATTATTGTTTCGTCAAGGCTGGCCCTAGTATGGGCATGCTATGAGTTACCTCACTGCCGGTACAGAGAAGTTGCCTCGGCAGTCAGGCCTCGGTCCCGCGACGACAGCCCATGATTGATGTGTGAGGCTGTGAGCTGAGGACTACTGGCATCCAAACCAGTGACTGTGTATGAATGGACATAATATACCAGTGCATAAAAGAGTTCGGCAAGATAAGCTTCCACCTGGGTTCTACATCCGGCGTTTCGTAGTGTTAGTACACAGCGGGAGCAGCTACCATCATTGGACGGCAAGTGGGATACCCCGAAAATGAACAAAATATGAATCTGCGAGAATTGACCACAACGTGCTATAAAGTGATCTTCGGTCGCTCACATTACTAAGCAGAGAAAAGTCATCCTTGTGATGGTCAGCCGATCAATTTTAACTAGAACCCTTACTCTCTATCAAGATTTCTGAAGCATTATATTGGAGTCGCTAAGATCATCAGCCCGGCACGAGTGCGTATTAGAGCGTTACACACCGACTGACCGACACGCGACGTTGAAAAATCCGCGCTTTCTAGATTACATTACACCAATCGTGACAGTTTCATGAGACATGGCGCTGGCCCCGGGCGTTCTGACCGTGACCGTGGAATTTGCCAAGGACCTGAAGGACAGGGATTGGATTGCCAGGCAAGGGACTGCCGGTCCCCCGGTGGAATGGAATTGCTCCGTTGCACGTCTTGTGCCTCTCGTTACCCCCACTCCTCGTTCCCGCGCCCCGACGTTTGTTGAACCATCCGCCTGTTCCCGCCAGCCATCCCCCTGGTCATCGAGACCAATTGAGACCAATTCGTCATGCGCCGCCACCTGCCTCCCGCCCTCGCTCCGCCCCCAACCTGCATGCACCTGGCGCCCCCTCCCGCAGGCAGGACCCCTACTGCGTGGTCCGGCTGGGCGGACAGACGTTCCGCACCCGGATCGCTAAGGACGGCGGCCGCGACCCCGTGTGGGATCAAACCTTCGACTTCAACGTCGAGTATGAGAATGACATGGAGATCGACGTCATGGTGAGGCACCGCATCTCATGACCGTAATGGGGGCGGTGATTACTTTGTTGCTTCTCACCCGGGAGCCAGGGGGCAGGGACATCCGGTCCCGAGAGTGACGAGGCCACAGTCGAGCCCATCGCCAGGGCTGCCACGGGCGCTGCCCTGGCTGCGGCTTTGCGCGTCGCAGGCTGCAGTCGCTGCTCAAGCCCGGTGCCCTTCTCCTCCTCCTCCTCCCCGCTGTTGCACGCGACCCCGCTCCCGATTCCCCGCCTCTGCCCCCTCTCCCCCCCGGGTTCGTTCTACGGGTTTATTTATTTTTCTCAATTTAACCCCTCTCTCCCCCCCCCGGCCCCTCAGGACGACGAGTTCCTGCGCGACGAGCCCCTGGGCACCGCCACCTGCAACCTGGCCCAGGTCCGGATGACGGGCACGGAGCGACTGGAGCTGCCCGTGTACAGCAAGAAGACAGGCAGCCAGCACGGCTTCGTCACCGTGTCGCTGCGCTGGGTCGCTGCCGGCTATCCGCCCTATGGTGGGTACGGTGGCGGGTACGGTGGGTACGGTGGCGGGTACGGCGTCCAGCCAGCCGCCACAGGGTTCGTTGAGGCTCAGGCGGAAGGGTTACCCCACCACCACCACCACCACCACCACCATCGGCGGCCCGAGATGGTCGAGGAGGTTGTGGTAGTCGAGCAGCCGCCACCACCGCCTGTGTATTATGAGCCGCCGCGGGCGCCCGTGGAGGTTGTGGAGGTGCGAGAGGAGGTGTACCCGCGCCACCACCACCACCACCACCACCACCGGAGGCCAGAGGTGATCGAAGAAGTCGTGGTGGTGGAGGAGCCCCGCTGGTAGTGTTTCAAGTCCCGGGGTGTCTGCAGTTGTCGATGGAGGATGCTGCATGTACGGCGCTATACGGCACAAATCTCGACGACTCGGATTCCGTACCAGTGTTTCAGTCAACAGAATACCGGTAACCGCATTGGTTCCGAATCACCGGTCATCCATGCAAATTATCTTTTGACTGAAATGCTCGAGTTCATAAAACATGTATATTGGTGGATAAAATGATGGGCATTGTTGTCGTATGAGATGGATCCTATCCGGAAGGGCGGGCGGGCCGGTGGCGGAGCCCGTTCGTGGCGCGCATGTCGCAAGATGAGCCCTCGGGGGAACCTGGGGTTGATAGGTGCGGCAGCAGGGGTCGGTCGGTAGCTGCTGCTGCCGCTGCTGCGTTGACTGAGGTACACTGATACACCGCGCTTCATCAGTGGGTCCCCAGCGCCTGCGAGGGGGCCTCACATCTGTCGGCCCTTCGCTGGCGGTTACGGCCCCTCGCAGCCGTTAGCGGGGTGCAGGTGGTCTGGACGTTTGTCAAAGCAGGAACTTGTGTGTGTGCGTGTGCGTGTGTGTGGCGCGTACACCACCACCATCATTTATGACACCAGATTGAATCGGGCGGGCGGGCGGGCGGCCATGGAAGCCCCACATAGATAGGGATACGGGTCCACCTTGTAACGGTTAATTAATAGATAGGGTGAGGGCAGGGGTCCTGTACGCACAGTTGGCACCAGGTCCAGCTGCGACGTGAAGAGCTTGATGCTTTCCGGTGTTCGCGGTCGCGAGAGGTGTGGGCCCGCCTGTGGTTTGTCCGCACAGGCGTGTCCATGGGCACTGGACTCCTGTAGCGGGTGCATCGAAAAATCGGTTGCAGCATTGCGTTTTCTTTGAGAGTGAATGTGTGTAGAACTGTGGATGGCTTTGCTTTCAATCCAGTGGGCCCGGCAGGTCCGATGCGTTGAGACGCACGAGCGTGGGATGGACGCCGCGGACCTCAACAGGATCTCAACGAATGGACTGCAACGGCTCTTGAGCCCAGAGCCTACAACGCTGCCTGCCAACTTGTAATGATAATTCAATGTTCAATTTCTTTCCGTAATATTTCTGAAAGGATCAGAACATAAGTCGAAAGGCTTGGGCCGTGAACCTCGTGGGTGCCGTGGCCCGTATCGATGACGCCATCGCATGCCATACATCGAAGCAACTAACCGCAGCTGCCCCTTCGTACTCTCCGTAAAAACAGCTCGACAGCAACGCTTGGAGCCCCCAGCCGCAACCTCGTCGAGTGTTGATAATAGTATCACTAGTAAGCATTTCCGCGAAACGCCCGCAGCGGTCCCGCAAGCGGTTCGTGCGGTCATCAATACCACGGTCGGTAGCTTTGTCTGCAGCCACGCAGTTCCTGAAGCAACGCAGCGAAAGTAAGCCCTGACAAGAGGTCTTAGAGGCTGATGTCAACATGCTGCATGCCGAGCAGAGGTCCTCCGAAATCTGTCTGCTGTTACGAAAGGGTTCCTCGGGACCGCATGCAGGTCCTCGAGGTCCTCGCGGAAGACCGCGGTCGTCGGTCGCGTCGCTGTTTGTCCGGCCTTCTTCGACCCACCATCGCGATGTCGCGGGGCGGCGTCCTGAGCGTGACGGTCGAGTTCGCAAAGAACCTGCAAGATGACAGTTGGATTGGCAAGTAAGCAAACTGATAGGCATCTTTGCTCGTCGCGTCATGTATGTTTGTTGAGCAGCGCCCCGAGATACGGTAGAGCTGCGCCGCGAACGGACGGACTGCGGATAGATCCGACCGCGGGACGGCTGTGACCTTGCTGGCGAATGTTTCGGCCGGCCGGCGTTCACGAATGAATGAATGAACGTTACACGAATGAAGCCGAGTGGACCCACTTGCCTCCCTTCCATGGCGCAGCTCGTTTTAGACTTGAACGCACGGCTCTTTTTTCATCAGCCTCTGACACGCGGTCGTTTACCGCGGCCGTTACGGCACCGCGCCGGACCCAAGGCTTGCGCCGCAAGCGCCGCAAGCGCCGCAAGCGCCGCGGCGCTGGGCTGTGTGTGTTTCCGGCCGTCCGCTGACCGCCGTGTCACCATGGGCGCATGAGCCTCGTCCGACCTCATCTCATCCATCCCTGCACCCATCGTCCCCGCTCGGCCCCCAACCCGCATGCACCTCGCGCCCCCGCTACCGCAGGCAGGACCCCTACTGCGTGGTCCGGCTGGGCGGCCAGAACGCCCGCACCCAGACCGCCAAGGACGGCGGCAGCAATCCGGTGTGGGGCGAGACCCTCGACTTCAACCTGGGACCCGAGAACAACATGGAGATCGACGTCATGGTGAGGCAGTGCGGTCAGTCGGCTGCGCCGGGGTGCGTGAACCCACGGCAATGGGCAGTCATGTACGCGCCCGGCGCCACCCAGGCATGCCCGGCTCGGGACCCCGTAACCAACATGCTTAGGCCGTCTTCAGGTTTTCTAGTGGTTCTTCATAGTGGTTCGTTTTCTAGACACCCGGCATAGCTGGCTGTCGGCTCGCGTCGAGGGCGTCCTGGTCCTCTGGCGGCCATGGAAGCCGGTTGCCTGTGGGGCTGTGGGGGCCGACGACCCCTCAGATACGGCTGCTGGCGTGCAGTAGGCAGATGGGCAGGAGAGGGCCGGGACCCATGGGCCCAACACGGAGGCAGTGTGCTCGGAGTGTCAGCTGCGGGCTGCTGGCCGGGTTCCACATCCACCCTTGGTCCAAAGGGAGGAGAAAGATGAGGATCCTTCCAGCTTAACTTGCCCGCTGCGTTCCATGTTCCGACCCCCGGACCCTCCCTCTGCGCCCCCTCCTCCTCCTCCTCCTCCTCCCTGTTGCACGCGACCCCCCCCCTCCCGGTTCCCCGCCCCGGCCCCCTTCCCCCGCGGCCCCTCAGGACGACGAGTTCCTGCGCGACGAGCCCTTGGGCACCGCCACCTGCAACCTGGCCCAGGTCCGGATGACGGGTGCGGATCGACTGGAGCTGCCCGTGTACAGCAAGAAGACAGGCAGGCAGCAAGGGTTTGTGACCGTGTCGCTGCGCTGTGCCGCCGTGGGATACCCGGCCGGCACGGCGGGGTACGGCGTTCCGGCAGGGGTGCAAGCCGGGTACGGCGGTACGTCCGGAGGGTGGCAGCACAAGCCGATGCACCATGAGGTGGCGGCGGCGCCGCCGCCGGTGGAGGTGGTGAATGTGATCGGGGGCCACCCGCAGGGCCACCACCCGCAGGGTCACGAGCACCAGCAGCAGCAGCACCACGGCCACCATGGAGAGGTCGAGGAGGTGGTTATGCTCCACAGGCCGGGCCGGCGCTAACTGGTTGGGGTGCACAGACCGCGCCAATGCAGGCTGTGCGCGGCGATGGGAGCGGAGCAGCAGGCCGTTCTATCTTTTCACAAGTGATGGTGGTTGCGCCATGCGTGCTTTCCTCGGCTGGCGCGACCAACGACGCCCGGAAGCTCTCTCCCCCGGCAGCCGCTACGGCCAGCTAGGCGTTAGGGCAGCTGCGCCTGCCGTGCTCGCCCAGGATCCTCACGTCGGGTTATTGGACATCCCGGGGGTGACCACCTGGATGAGCCGTCAGCGGCGCTGCCCCAGACGCCCGGAGCCGCTGATCGTAGCATCCGTTGGGCGCCTCCACCGCCTCCTGACGGGGTGTCCAGGCAACGTACGGCGGTACGGCTGCACGAGCAACTGTTGCTCATGGCGGTGGATCACGGTTGGGATGGCCGCGAGTGAGGTGAATCGGTACGGCACCTGATTGCGGACGCTGTGTCCCAGCTTGTGGAGTCGGGTAGGGTATGAGACGGGGGCGTAGCGGTGTGTGCCGAGGGGGTTGAATTGGTTGAATTCGGAGCAAGGGCAGCCACGATGCAGCCTTGTTGTTGGCTTGTAGGTGACGCGGGCTATTCGTTGGTCTGAACGAGGCAAGATAACAGGTCTGCATGAGCAGGCGTACGTCATCGCGATGCCGGGATGATAATGTGCGGCAAGTAAAGGCACTGACTGTAGAGCGGCACCGTCAAGGGCTATGTACGCCATGCGCACGGCACACGCAGGCAGCGGCGCTGCTGTCGTCCCGTTGCAAACTCTGGTGCAGTTGCTGGGGAAGTTGGTTGGGTTGTAATAATATGCGAGTAACAGTAATTCGCAAGGGCAATCGGCGACAGCTGAAGCTGCCTAACAAAGCTTCGATTGTGAAAACTTACGCCTGTCAGTCTTTTAATGCTCCCCGATCCACCTGGTTTGTCAGAGCAGGACACCACAACTAATCCTCTTAAGTTATTTAATGGATGCCATGGACGCAGTCAGAGCGAGCTCGCCGTCCCAGTGGCCCGTCGACCTCAAGCAGCGCGTCGCAGACTTCATGCCGCCCAACGATGTGGCGTGCAACGTTCGGCTGGTGGATAAGCAAACCTCGCAGGAGCTCAAGCCCACGCGCGTGCTTCTGTCTCAGCCTGTACCTCCGGAGGCGCTTGCGCAATGGCTTTCCAGCGACGCTGTTAAGGCAATGAACCGTGAGAAACGTCAGCAATTACTTTGCTTAACGGTGCAGAGCGGCAGCCTGGCAAATACGGAGGCTGCCTTTGCCTTGTGCGAACCGCGGTATGGAGTCATGCCTGCCGCCGCCCGCGCCGGTCATCTTGAGATCTGCAAATGCCTGGCAGACCGAGGTTGTTTCATCAATGTCACCGCCGTGAGGGACGCGGCTACGGGCGGGCACACGGCGATGGTCATGTGGTTTCTGAGCCAGGAACCTTTAAAGCTGGCTCTTCATTTGGGTAGCACTGTCGATGACATAAGGAAATCGGCCTGGTCCGGCGCTGTGGAAGGCGGCCATCGGGTGCTGTGCGAGGAGCTCCTGCGATCTGGGTTTCAACTGACCGATGAGGCGCTGTATAGCGCGATGGAGCATGGCCAACTGGACCTGTTCAACTGGCTATTGGAGCTACAGCGGCGGCGAAGCTGGGCCAGAATCCTGTACGAAGCTGCCTGCCACAGGGATTTAGCGACGCTGCAGCGCTTCTGGCCGCACTGGGATCGAGACAACGCCTCGCGAATGTCCAGAGGCATGGTGTTGTTCGGGGCTGTGAGCAGCTCCACGCCCGACTGGCGGGCCAAGTGGGACTGGCTGGCGGCGCAGGGTCTGCAGCATGACCCTTTTCACTTCATGGATACAAGATTCATTGGTTTTCTGGATGTGGTGGAGCGAATTCAGCGGCTGCCGGCGGTCCATAATTTGCAGAGCGCCATGAAGGGATGGGCGGATGCAGCTGTATTAAGCGATAAGCTGGCCGTGTTGTCATACCTGCTGGACGTGGGTACCCTCGAGCTCACATCCGACCTGACCAAGTTCGGCGCCCTTGGCGGTCACGTCCCCGTCCTGCGCATGCTGCTGTCGCGGGGCTGCCCCATCTCGCAGCAGGCGGCCCTGACGGCGGCATATCGGGGCCATCTGCACGTGCTGCAGTGGCCGGCGGGGCCCGAGGCGGGGCTAGCGGGGCAAGAGGCATTGCGGGCGGCCATGGGGACGGAGCTGATGGAGTCGGCCGCGGAGTCCGGGAGCCTTGAGGTGGTGCAGTGGCTGCGGGAGGAAGGCTGCCCTTGGGACGAGGCCACTTTTGAACGGGCATCTATCTTGCTCCGGGAACCAGCGGCTGATGGAGTGGCTCGTGGCGGAGGGCTGCCCCATGGGGGTAAGCCAGGCTGCTGGGTTGTTGGGAAATAACAGTTTCCTTGGAGCGCATTTCTGATGCACTGTTGACGTCATGATAGTTTCAGTCGCTCTGTCATCTGCTGTTAGTTCACTTGATCAACGACGTTGGGCGCCGGATACCTAATGCCGCCCACTGTTCAGGCTGCAAAGCCGCGCAAAGAATCAGCATATTGTTGGGAGGTGTTTTGTTTCAAAGTACTGGAGCAGGGCCGGAGTGTTTGCACTTTCATGGAAGCTCTGTAGTGTTGACAGGTAATGAAGCCGCAGGTGCTGGCGGCCTGTCCTTTGCCAGATCACGGCTGGCACTCCGAAAGAGCTGAACTGTGGTTGTATGTAATTACCCGAGCATCAGAAAGGGGTAGGGCGGAGCCCGCAAACTACCACAAGGTGCACACACAGGTGACTGCCACATGCGCACACATGCCTTACCAATGCTGAGCCGCTGTTGAGACGCTTCCTGTGTGAGACACTTCGTTGCTGTGAATTACACAACTGAGCGCTTGCACCCCTGCCATGTGCCCCCGCTGTCTTTCCCACAACACCCCCGCTCGGCTGCACAGGTCCACGGCGCGGCTTACGGGGTGCCGTGCATCTCTGGTGACTGGGCAACACTGCGCTGCCAGCGCCGGCTGGGCTGCCCCTGGCACCCCCGCGGCGGCACCTTCACCCGTGCAGTCTGGCCAGGCCTCAGCTCTAACTGCCGCTTGGCAGTGCTGCGGTGGATGGTGCAGGAGGGCTGCCCCGTGCATTGGCACCGTGCGGCTGCTGCCGCCGAGCACCGTACGGATGGTGAGGCCGAGGCGGTGCACGCCTGGGTGGCCGAGAACATGCCGGCGGGATGTGACGGCAGTGATCTGCCTGCGCCGGCGGACAGCGAGGATGAGGACGGCGAAGAACAGCTGGAGTTGGAGGAGGCGCAGGAGGAAGATGGCACGGATGCTGGGGAAGACGAGGATGAATGGGAAGAAGAGGATGAAGGGGTGGAAGAACAGTAGACCGATGAACAGCAGGGCTGAGGCGGTATGTGACGGTGGGGGTGAGGGCTGGGCGGGGAGGGAGGTGGGGCAGGCAGAGGCGGTGGAAGATCAGGGGGACACGCAGATGCAGGCGGCAGCTGCAGATGACGTCCATTAGGGTGAGGTTGCGAAGGGAGGTCGGAGCACAGGCGTGCCTTTGGTGCGTTGCTAGGTGCCTAGACGTCTGGGCACTGTGGGCCTACCGTTTTTATCCGTCGTGTCGGCCGCGTCGGTGCACGAAAGCAAATTGTGGGACTGGTCGGATTCTCCTCGGTGTTCAGCGCAGTTGCACTTTGGGCAGGGCGGTCATGCTGTACTGCTCTGACTGCATGCCAGCTGTTCCGAGCGGCTGAGTGTCCCGGCTCAGCGCAGAAGATGATGCCGAGAGACGCTCAAGATACTCTGCTGAACTCACGAGTTTGATTCTATGCCGTACCCTCGACACGGAATCCGTACATGGCTCAAGGCATTACATGCGGGCTTTCGGAGGGCATGGTGCATTTCTTATGGTTTGCTACTATCTACTATTTCGGTCTGCTACTCTTGTTACGGTACTGGGACACCGTGCACCCCACGTGTGATCGTGGACGACAGGACGGAGGACAGATGTGCATATCAGCCGCACACAGAGCAGTCGCAATTGAAGATGGGAGCTGATCTGTCCCAGGCGTGACCTTGTGCACCTGGTTCTTGACGGAGTGCCGTGACAGAGTGCGTTGGTCTGGAAGCTGCTTAGAGGGTGGGGCGGTACCGGAGCAGGGGGTGAAGGGCTGTGAGGCGATGCACGTGAGGCGGGAGGAGACAAGGTATGGCAAGGTGTTGAGCGGGGATATACGGGTTGCGCGTGCGGGATTGCACAGACACCATGTTTCAGGCAACGCGGTTGGTTTGATGGCGTAGCAGAGAAATCTTAGCGGACACATCCGCTCACGTACCACTGCCAGCGGGTGCGCACGGCACTGGGGGTGCTGACTGGTACACTGTGGTGCGGGGGCGCGCAGCATCGCCAGGTCCGCAGCGGAAGGGGGAGGTGCCGCAGGGGGAGGCTGTACGTCAGTTTGCTTTTGGGGTTGATCTATAATTGAGACATAGTTACACGTACCGGCGGTTACATCCTGCATTCCAGACGTGAGCGGAATAGACTTCATTCTGGTGGAGTAGGTCAGGCGAAATGGGAACATGGTTCCAGCATGTGTTTTGAACTGATGTCTCCGAGGAATTAGGTAGCTTGCTTTCTGTAAAGATGGTATGGACTGCACATAGTCCCCCGATGGCGTTCACAGAGGAGTTGAACCCGTTGAACATCGTTTCAGTTTGTACTACTTCACACTTCATTCACGTGGTACCTCTCGTCTGGACCGTACAAGCTTGAAGCTTGTAACACCAAAAAAGAAAAACGTCACTCACATGGTGTTGCAGATGCAGTAAGGAAACGGCCCCAGAAGTGGGCTCGGTGCGCGCACCGAAAAATGATGCGGTTTCTAGGGTTTTACGGATGTGTGTCGTGCCCGCACTAGCATCTACAGATTAAAAAAATGTAATATATTGGCACTAAGAATGAAGAATCCACAGGTGCCTCCCAACAGGCACCGGGATCCGGCCGTTGGGGGCAGGAGGCCACAAAGCACGGCTCGGTGTGTGCACTGATCCGTGCGAGCACTGAGCCCAGTTGCACGGATGTGTGTCGTGCCCGCACCTGTCTCCATAAATATGTACATGTTGTAATGGCCATGAGATGGACGATTCCCGCAGATCGCTTCCAACAGGCACCGGATGGGGGTGGGAGGTTACAAAACACGGCTGGGTGCTCGCACCCAGCCCAGATTCATGGATCTGTGTCGCTGTCGCAGTAGTGCCCACAGATGCGGAAACCAGCAATAGCACTGAGAAATGTCAGTCACGGGCAGATGCTGAGAAGAGGCCCGCCGCTGGCAGGAGGCCACAAATAAAACACGGCTGGGTGCGCGCACCGATCGGTGCACGCACCGAGCCCAGATTCATGGATCTGTGTCGCTGTCGCAGTAGTGCCCACAGATGCGGAAACCAGCAATAGCACTGAGAAATGTCAGTCACGGGCAGATGCTGAGAAGAGGCCCGCCGCTGGCAGGAGGCCACAAATAAAACACGGCTGGGTGCGCGCACCGATCGGTGCACGCACCGAGCCCAGATTCATGGATCTGTGTCGCTGTCGCAGTAGTGCCCACAGATGCGGAAACCAGCAATAGCACTGAGAAATGTCAGTCACGGGCAGATGCTGAGAAGAGGCCCGCCGCTGGCAGGAGGCCACAAATAAAACACGGCTGGGTGCGCGCACCGATCGGTGCACGCACCGAGCCCAGATTCATGGATCTGTGTCGCTGTCGCAGTAGTGCCCACAGATGCGGAAACCAGCAATAGCACTGAGAAATGTCAGTCACGGGCAGATGCTGAGAAGAGGCCCGCCGCTGGCAGGAGGCCACAAATAAAACACGGCTGGGTGCGCGCACCGATCGGTGCACGCACCGAGCCCAGATTCATGGATCTGTGTCGCTGTCGCAGTAGTGCCCACAGATGCGGAAACCAGCAATAGCACTGAGAAATGTCAGTCACGGGCAGATGCTGAGAAGAGGCCCGCCGCTGGCAGGAGGCCACAAAACACGGCTGGGTGCGCGCACCGATCGGTGCATGCACCGAGCCCAGTTTCACGGATATGTGACGATCTGCGTCGCTGTCGCAGTAATGCCCCCAAACAAACAGATGCGGAAATGTATTATGACATGAATTGAACAGGCTCGGATGATGCTGCTTGGAGAGAATCGACCGTTTGGGCAGGCGCGCGGCCGCAATGTACGGCACATTTTTGGGACCGAGCGCTGTAGGATTCAGCCTCAAACTAGCTGACAACTAGAGGTATGGACTGATTAGGACCGTCGCTGCAGAGTGATTTCCAGGTAATTTGGCAGGTGTCAGCTGGATGCGGGTCAGGGCACAGTACATCGTTACATCCAGGTAGGGAGTGGTGTACGACGGCTACGTTTTGGGGGATGGCATGAACCCATGGGCACGCAAGTATCCTAATAATAACATGGGCACGCAAGTAGACTTCGTAACCAAGCTGTGTTGGCAGGCACCATCATAAACATCAATAAGCAGATGGGAATGGAAAGCGGGATTACGGAACGGTAGATTTTCAGTCTGATTACATCCTAAATGATGGCAAACTCAAGCATCTGAATGGTATCTGTACCACACAATCTTGACCTGATAATCACACCATGGTACAACTCCACTGGCTACCATGCCTACGCATCCCCCTGTGAACACCTCGCATTCCAGCGTACGACAATCCCCTCCGTTCCTGCGCACGATAATGCCCTAACAACGACATAACGCCCCCTACAAGTGCCCGACATGCGCAGGCTCACAACCAATCCGGCATATAGCTGTCGCCCTGGGGCGATGTGGAATGGAGGCACCCCAGCCTCCACCTATTAATTCCGCTTTTGGCCACCGGCCACATTTACTACCGGCCACATTTACTACTGTACACGTACGGCGGACGAGCATTAGCACTTCAACAATACGGTGATATGTACGGCAAATCCACCTCGAAGCGTGCAAGCATCGCTGACTGGATCGCCAGTCAGTGTAAAATAGTGACCACTCAGCAACGCATAATGGCCGTCAGGTACAAGAACAGACGGATGTACAACAGAAACACTGGCTGAGACATGAACGTGCAATGGCCCTTGAGCAGCGCCAGTTTTGAGTTCTGCGGGGACAGGAATCCGAATGAGTAATGATGTTAGATGCCAGCGAACAACAGTATGGAAGCTTACCTTCTGTTCCGCCAGCTGGGAGTTCAGCACAGCGAGGTGCGGGTAGAGAGAAATGTCATATCCACGGGAGCAGCCCTTGTGCCCTTTGTAATGAGTTTTATCGATAACGAAGGTGGTATCTGCAGCCCATGAGGGCTCACGGTTCAGGCAGTACACATGCCCGTGGCAGTTATTGTCGTACACCACCACAGACGGGGCCCTCAAGAACCGGGTGTACAGCCACTCAAAAAACGTTTGAGGAGATTCGTGGGTAGGCATCATGTGGAAGCCCAGACATGTGGCGCACTTCAGGCAGTGTACAACGAAAAGCCCAGGTGTAAGGCCCCGGACAACATTCTTGTACTTATTGCACGTGGGTCTAGTGCGTTGGGATCGAGTGTCAGCGGCATATCTGCAGGAGAAAGAACGTAATTGTAAGGTGCATTAGTCCAAGCCAGACGACAACAGCAAGCATGATGGCGCAAGGTACCTACGAACATGCCTCTGGATGGGCAGCGACGGGTAGTAATATCCAGAACGTAGAAACTCGTCGTCTTGGGACGCAAACTCAGTGACCTCTGCATCAGGGCCCCAGGTGTTGCATTGTCATGAAAAGCCAGCTCACACAGACATAAATAAGTCCGCGCACCTTCCAGTTGAAGCGGCCCTAGACTTCTCGGCGCCTGTCATTATGCTGTAAATGATAGTTTCCGCACCTCGAGAGACTAGTGGCGTAGATCCGTGAAACTTGGCTCGGTGCGCGCACCGTTCAGTGCGCGCACCGAGCCCAGAAACCGCGTCATTTTTCGGTGCACGCACCGAGCCCACTTCTGGGGCCATTTCCTTCCTCCATCTGCGCATGTCACCAGATCTTGCCCTCGGTCACCATAATCGCGAAGAATACTTCGCTTATTGCTCACTACTGCCGTGATGCGCCAAAGCAGAACGAAACACTCCAGGCGAGGCGATGGCCGGCACTCCGATCCCGGCCATCTACAGCTCCAAGCCCGCACTCCGATCCCGTCGAATGGTCCAAAGCGGTCCAGCTCCAAGCCCCCAAAGCGTATTGGCCCCCCACCAGAGGCCGATAAAGATGACAGTATCCGTGTTGCACCGAACAACCGGCTCTGATCCGGTTACTCCCATCGGAAACCCTGCACGAACGAAAATCACCGGGCGCTAGGGCACCATAAAATCCTCGAGCGGCCCGCGCAGGGTGGGTGGGTAGGGGAATAGAGGCCACTGTCCCGGCAGAGGGACAAACCTCATGGTGAGTCAGAACCACGGCAGTTAACAAAAAGGTGCGCAAACTGGCCAGACCTCCCGACTGTGCCGTACCCCGCCGTACGCAGACACCTCATGCGCCCTGCTTCCACGCACCACGGCAGTTCGTTCACAATAACTCTCCTATTTCTACGCTTCTCTACCCTTCGCTTGAGAAGTCGAAGCATATTTGCTGGCAGTACATTGTTTTGATCTTTTTAATCTGTCAACTGAATGGTACTTGTTGTGACCCGTCTTGACCAAAGACGCTTGCAAGCTGATGCTACCGATCTCGGATCACTCCAGGACCACTACATTTATCCCCCCCTTTCAGGGCTCGACGTCCGCGGCGAGTATCGAACCAGGTTCAGCCGAATGATCACTTGCCATTCGCACCACTGACACCCGCCTGTAGGGCGACACACGGCAACTCGCACATGAATCGCTCACGACCACAGGCACGAACCCATCTCGGGTTGCCATCGCGGCTCGATCCGGGGACTCCTCGGTCTCGACACCATTTGTTGTGACCCGTCTTGACCAAAGACGCTTGCAAGCTGATGCTACCGATCTCGGATCACTCCAGGACCACTACAGTACTCACCTCAAGGCTTAATTTGTCTAATTTCATCACTTTTCGTGTTACCCATTGGATGCTATGGAGGCGATCGAAGCGGACGTGCCGTCCCTGTGGCATCGCCTCCCCGCCGAGCTCAAGCAGCGTGTCGCAGACTTCATGCCACCCAACGATGTGGCGTGCAACGTTCGGCTGATGGATAAGCAAACTTCGCAGCAGATCAAGCCCACGCGCGTGCTTCTGTCTCAGCCTGTATCTGCGATCGCTCTTCTTGTGCAGATGGTAAGGGAAAGCCCTGCTGAAAAGGCTGCCGGCAGCACCCGATTGTGCACCTCCACACCAGGACAAATGTTGGGCCTCTGGTTACAATGGCGGTTGCGCACAGCTACATGCCAGCGCGTTGTTTTTCAAGTCCGTCCATTACAGGCCTGTGCCCCTCGCAGGGGCCGTTGCCATGCCACTACTAGGTAGTGACCGACACCGCCTGCCACACACTTGCCCAGCCGCAGCACCCAGTCTCTCTCGACGATGGGGTCCACCACGTTGCGTGAGGCGGCGTCCAGTGCGGCACAACACTTGTGGTAAAGCTCCCGCAAAGGGTAGCCCACGAGAAAGATACCTGCCAGGACGGGAATGTATGGAGTACCAGGAAGGCCCTTCAGTTGCGGGGCAGAGTGTGACCAGTCGAGGGGCCTGGCAGAGCGGGACCTGGCAGGGCAGGGCAGCGTGTTGCACACATTGAAGCCCACTCCGCCCATCCGCTGCTCCGCCCCTTCCCTGCTCCACCCCTTCCCTGCTCCACCCCTTCCCTGCTCCGCCCCTTTCCCCCCTCACCAAGAAAAATAGTGCAGGTCCTGACATCAAATGACAGCGCCCGGCGCCCCTCCACATGCCGCTGTTCTTCCGCCACGACCTGCTGGGCGCGCGCCTTGACCTCCTCGGCACGCCGGTTTTCCGCCGCCTTGAACTCCTCGGCACGCCGGTTTTCCGCCGCCTTGAACTCCTCGGTGCGCGCCGTGATTGCCGCCTTGAACTCCTCGGCGCGAGCCTTTACCTCCTCGGCGCGAGCCTTTACCTCCGCGGCGCGAACATGCCCCATGGCCGTAATTTCGGCCACTCTGATGCGAGCGTCCGCGTCGTTGTCCGCGCAAACACCGGGTTGCTGGGCTGTCATCCCGCGCTGCTCCAGCAGGAAGAAGAAAACGACCAAAAGCCAGCTAGCAGCCATTGGTCGTGGGGTTTATCAGCGATGGACCTGGACTTGCGAACCGTTTCAGTCGAGTGAAGACAGGATAATAGAAACGTGCGCTGTTGCAAGCGATTGATTATGATTGATTGATTGTTTGATGTTACTAAGGTCGGAAAAAATGGTCGCGCAAAAATTCCCAAAAAATACCGTACGACAATTCCAAAAAATAGGGCAAGTCCTCCCTGTGACAGAGGCTGACGCTGTGCTGAAGAACGGCGGGCGATGTTAGATGGAAGTCATCCGTGGAATTGCTGGTGGATGCACTCGCCTCCGATGCAAGTAATAATGGTGCGGAGCCTCCTCCTGAGCATCGTCGTGGTAAACAACCCCGTAAGAAGAAACAACAACAGTGACAGCAATTGGTTCGGACGGGCGGCGATTCGTAAGTCACAGTCGATGACACTGCAACCGGGCTGGAGGACCCAATTGTTGGCGTTACTGAAGACGGAGAATCGGAACCTCATGCATTGGATGCTTTGGAGCACGACAAAAGTGATGCGGTTACAAGCCTACAGCCAGGCGACGCGCAACCACTGCAACGACCGAAGCTGCCCGACCTTTCGGAGATGCCCGTCACGGATGGCACCGCTTCAAACATTACTGAAGACTGCCATTCATACACGACGGGGTCGACTGTTTTCAAGGGGCTTTGCTGCGGTATTGACGGTGGAACGGACGCCCAGCCTGTTTGGAGTTCCATGTTTCCTTTGAACCACATTGCTCTGTTTACTTTCACAACTCTACAAAGCTGTTTTCGCTGCGCGGAGCGCGCGCGCCGCGCATCGGTTTCTTTAAGACGCCATCGCTCCTTCTGGGTTGCGGCCGCGTGTCCGCGAACGCGCATTTCCTTCTTGAACACTACGACAGCGCTGCACACATCCTCTATTTGCGGTGCCTTAGACACCGCGGCGTACGACTAGGCAATTTTTGTAAAAAAATCATTTTTTGCATTTTTTGGATGGCTCCCCCCACTAAGCTAAGGCTAGGGTCGGAAAATTTGTCGCGCAAAAATTCCCAAAAAATACCGTACGGCAAGTGCAAAAATTGGGACCCGTCCTCGCTGTGACAGAGGCTGAAGGTTTGCTGAAGAACGGCGGGCGATATTAGATGGAAGTCTTGCTATTGGATGCACTCGCCTCCGATGCAGATGTAGCCTCCTCCTGAGCATCGTCGCCGTAAACAACCCCGTAAGAAGAAACACAACAGTGACAGCTCGCGGACCTTAGTCAGTTCGCGACCTTAGTGACAGGGGGCGTGTTGCAATAAATCAGTAGCAAATTTTATAATTCAGTAGCGCGGCGGTTACTTTGCCAATGAAGGCATGCCAGCATGCTGAGACACTGGCGGAGTCAGGATCAACCCACGGAATGACAATACCGACCATCACGGAACTGTTTTGCAGATGACCCAGCTGGACCCATCGGCGGTGGATAAGTCTGTCCAGGTCCTCAGCGACGCCTCCATTGCGAAAAACAATCTAAATTATAATCTTCACTTTGAAAATGTAAGATTTAGGGTTGACGCAGTGCCGTGGTACCGGCGTTGCTGATTTCCCGTTCTCCGCCGACCCAGACGCTCCGGCTGTGACTGTATATATCAGCATAACCATACGAGTTTCAACATGTATTTTAATCTTTCATTCCTGTGAGCGGCATGCTTCCGGTTACTTCCTTGGCCGAAGCCTATGAATTGTTATGCGCAGTACGGCAATTATTGTGATTTTTAGCAGCAAGACAGTTTTTGGACCTTAGTGACAGCTATTGGTTCAGACGGGCGGTGATTCGTAAGTCGCAATCGAGGCACTGCAACCGGGCTGGAGGACCCAATTGTTGGCGTTATTGAAGACGGAGATACGGAACTTCATGCATTGGACGCTGTGGACCACGACAAAAGTGATGCGGTTACAAGCCTACAGCCAGGCGACGCGCAACCGCCATCACTGCAACGACCGAAGCTGTCCGACCTTTCGGAGATGCCCGGCACGGATGGCACCGCTTCAAACATTAATGAAGGCGGCCATTCATGCACGACAGGGTCGACTGTTTTCTAGGGGCTTTCCTGCGGTATTGACGGTCGAATGGAGCCCCTGCCTGTTTGGATTTCCATGTTTCCGTTCAACCACATTGCTCTGTTTACTTTTACAACTCTACAAAGCTTTTCGCTGAGCGGAGCGCGCGCGCGCCGCGCCGCGGTTACTTTCAGACGGCATGGCTCATTCTGGGTTCCGCGTGTCCGCGAACGTGCATTACCTTCTCGAAAACTACCACAGCGTTGCACAATTGCTCCATTTGCGGAGCCTTTCACACCGCGGCGTACGACTAGACAATTTTTGTAAAAAAATCATTTTTTGCATTTTTTGGACGGCCCCCCCCCACCAACTAAGGCCCTAATTACGAAGGGGCAAAGCGACTTTGGCTGGAAAAAAAGAAAAATGCGGTACGGCACAGGGGCAAAAAATGGAGAGCAGCCTCGTCAGGAGCGTTTGACGGTGAGAATGAGAGGTCCAAGAAAGACGTGCCTGCAGTATCCATCAACGTTTTCGGGAAAGGAAATGGACGCCGAGAGCTTCGTTTAACAATATCCCTTACCCAAGCGGAGCTGTAAACCTAGGCTGCGCTGAGCATTATTGATTCTGGAAAGACCAAAGGCGCTTGTCGGCGGAAATGCGTGACATGGTGACTGCTTGAAACCGTCGACAATGCCGAAGGTCAGTGGCTGTGAAGAAGATAAGGCTTGATTATGGGGGAGTAGCCGTGCCTCAGCCCGTGCCATCATTTGTGCCGCCTCCCCCGGCTTTCATCTGTCCGTGTTACCGACCCAAAATACAGCGCGCACATTCCCTGTCCCCCCCCTCTGGTGGAGTGGTGAGATGTCTGTAACGTAGCTCGGGAGGGCATCTCGTTGTGTCCATTCGTGTCCTCGTTGCGTCCATCTTGTCCAGTGTCGTTAGACATACCACCGCGGTGTTCCCCCCCTTTCCCGCCTCCCCTCTGGCCCTGGCGGAGAAGGAGGGCGACGGTATGGCCAAGATGCTGTACCGCATTCCCTGCTTAGTGCACGGCATGCCCCTGGGGTAGAATGATTACCCTTGGTAGAATGAACAGTCCGTCTGCGCCTGTACAGCGAGCGAGCAGCTTAATTGCTGGTCTCCCTTGTAACGATTGATTCCTAACAGCGCAGACTTCTGACCTCCTGAAGAAGAACATCGTCGAACAGCTTGGATGACAAATGCGATTGACTGAAATTCAAAATTGAAGGTGATGTTTGCAATCTTGCGTTATTTATTTTATTGCCTTGTTCACTGACGGTCAATCGCATCACAATAACAGTTAGATCCGTCGTAAATGTTTCAGCCCAACGCTATGGCATCAGCAACGTCCCTGTGGCATCGGCTCCCCGCCGACCTCAAGCAGCGCGTCGCAGACTTCATGCCGCCCAACGACGTGGCGTTCAACGTTCGACTGGTTGACAAGTTAACTTCGCAGGAGGTGAAGCCCACACGCGTGCTACTGTCTCAGCCGGTACCTCCGCATGTGTTCGCGCAGTAGCTTCCAGCGACACTGTTAAGGAAATCAAGTTTCAGAAATGCCAGCAATTACTTTGCTTAACGGCGCAGAGCGGCAGCCTGGTAAATACGGAGGCTGCCTTGGCCTTGTGCGAACCGTCATATGAAGTCATGCCTGCCGCCGCCCGCGCCGGTCATCTTGAGATCTGCAAATGCCTGGCAGACCACGGTTGTTCGATCAGCAGCATCGCTGTGAGGGCCGCGGCTACGGGCGGGCACGCGGCGCTGGTCATATGGTTTCTGAGCCAGGAACCTGCAAAGCTAGATCGCACTGTGGATGACATAAGGAAATCGGCCTGGTCCGGAGCTGTGGAAGGCGGCCATCGGGCGGTGTGTGAGGAGCTCATGCGATCAGGGTTTCTGCCGTCCGAGGATGCGCTGTATGGCGCGATGGAGCATGGCCTTCTGGACCTGTTCAATTGGCTGCACGCCATGGAGGAGCTGCAGCCGCTGTCCGCTGACAGTTGGGCCAGGATCCTGTCCGAAGCTGCCTGCCACAGGGATCTGGCGACGCTGCAGCGCCTTTGGCCGAACTGGGATCATGTAAACGCCACACCCTGGGCCCAGGGCAGGGTGTTGGCGGGTGCTTTGCGCAGCCCTACGCCCGACTGGCGGGCCAAGTGGGACTGGCTGGAGGCGCAGGGTCTGCAGCATGACCCTTTTTCTCTCATGGTGCCGGTGTTCATCTATCGTCCGGATGCCTTGGAGCGACTTCAGCGGCTGCCGGTCCATGACCCGGAGTTACAGCGCGCCGTGAAAGGATGGGCGGAGGCAGCTGTCCTCCATGGCCACCTGCCCGAATTGTCATACCTGCTGGACGTGGGTGCGCTCGAGCTCACGGCGGGCTTGGTCAAGTTCGGCGCCCTTAGCGGTCGCATCCCCGTCCTGCGCATGCTGCTGTCGCGGGGCGGCCCCATCACGCGACAGGCGGCCCTGTGGGCGGCACAGCGGGGACATCTGCACGTGCTGCAGTGGCTGGCGGGGCCCGAGGCGGGGCCGGCGGGACAAGAGGCGTTGCGGGCGGCCATGGGAACGGAGCTGATGGAGTCGGCCGCGGAGTCCGGGAGCCTTGAGATGGTGCAGTGGCTGCGGGAGGAAGGCTGCCGGTGGGACGAGGCCACTTTTGAGCGGGCATCTTGCTCCGGGAACCAGCGGCTGATGGAGTGGCTCGTGGCGGAGGGCTGCCCCATGGGGGTAAGGAGGGCACAGGATGACATGCGGCCGGATAACTGGGACGTTGACCGGCTTATACCGCCTGCACGCACTGTGTTGCGAAGATTATGTTTGCGTAATGTCGCATGCTCGCAGCATCATGACTGGGTTACCAATCATGATGCTGTGACCCATCGCGCCCACCCGTTCCTTGCTTTCCCAAAGCACATAGCACGCTTCACCGAACATAGCACGCTTTCCCCATCACAGAACGCTTTCTCGAACACAGCACGGTTGGGTATGCGCTTTCAGAAACGATTCCTTGGCCGCGGACCACACAGCTGAGCGGACGAACGCCTGCCATGTGCTCGCGTGTGCCGCGTTTCTTCCCTGCCACATGACTGCTCGGCTGGACAGGTCGACGGCGCGCCTTACAGGGTGCCGTGCGCCTTTGGCGACTGGGCAGCACTGCGCTGCCTGCGCCGGCTGGGCTGCCCCTGGCACCCCCGCGGCGGCACCTTTACCCATGCAGTCTGTTCTGGCCGCGGCCACAGCTGCCGCTTGGCAGTGCTGCGCTGGATGGTGCAGGAGGGCTGCCCCGTGCACTGGCACCGTGCAGCTGCTGCTGCCGCGCGCCGCACGGACGGCGAGGCCGAGGCGGTGCGCGCCTGGGTGGCCGAGAACATGCCGGCGGGATGGGACGGCAGTGATCTGCCTGCGCCGGCGGACAGCGAGGATGAGGACGGCGAAGAACAGCTGGAGTTGGAGGAGGCGCAGGAGGAAGATGGCACGGATGCTGGGGAAGACGAGGATGAATGGGAAGAAGAGGATGAAGGGGTGGAAGAACAGTAGACCGATGAACAGCAGGGCTGAGGCGGTATGTGACGGTGGGGGTGAGGGCTGGGCGGGGAGGTGGGGCAGGCAGAGGCGGTGGAAGATCAGGAGTTGAACCCTAAACCCACGATCAGGAGTTAAACCCTAAACCCACGCAGATGCAGGCGGCAGCTGCACATGACGTCCATTAGGATGAGGTTGCGAAGGGAGGTCGGAGCACAGGCGTGCCTTTGGTTGCGTTGCTAGGTGCCTAGACGTCTGGGCACTGTGGGCCTACCGTCTTTATCTGTCGCGTCGGTGCACGAAAGCAGATTGTGGGACTGGTCGGGTTCTCCTCGGTGTTCAGCGCAGTTGCAGTTTTGGGTAGGGCGGTTTGGCGATGTGAAACTCTGCGGCAGCGTTGGTGGTCTCGTCTGCGTGTCCTGGCTCAGCGCAGAAGACGATGCCGAGAGACGCGGAATAGACTCTGCTGAACTCACGACTTTGATTCTGTGCCGTACCCTCGACACGCAATCCGTACATTGCTCAAGGCATTACATATGGGCTTTCGGAGGGCATGGTGCATTTCTTGTGGTTTGCTACTATCTACTATTTCGGTCTGCTACTCTTGTTACGGTACTGGGACACCGTGCACCCCACGTGTGATCGTGGACGACAGGACGGAGGACAGATGTGCATATCAGCCGCACACAGAGCAGTCGCAATTGAAGATGGGAGCTGATCTGTCCCAGGCGTGACCTTGTGCACCTGGTTCTTGACGGAGTGCCGTGACAGAGTGCGTTGGTCTGGAAGCTGCTTAGCGGGTGGCCGAGAACATGCCGGCGGGCTGGGATGGCAGCGAGCTACCAGGCAGCGAGGACAAGGAGGCAGCAGCAGCAGGAGAGGGAGGGCAGGGAGGACGACGGGGGCGCCGAAGGAGCGGACGACGGGGAGGGCGGGGTGTTGTAGGAGCAGGAGGTGAAGGTCCGTGAGGCGATGCAGGTGAGGCGGGAGGAGACAAGGTATGGCGTGGTGGAGGTAGAGCGGGAGTATAGGGGGTCGGCGCAGGCCGCAGGCCCTGGTTGAGGCCCAGGAGGAGGCGCAAACCTGTTTCACATCAAACCGATTCGCCGCGAGGCCAACAGGTGAAGCATCGCCCACGAGGCCAACAGGTGAAGCATAACTAACAGCTGGTTTGCACGTCTCATCGTTACAAAACTCTATGCGGACGGAGTTGTACAGGCAGCATGTACAGGGCAACGCGGGGGTTTGACGGTGTAGCAGAGGAATCGTATCGGACACATCCGTTCACGGACCACTGCCAGCGGGTGCGCCCGACACAGGGGTTACTGACTGGTACGCTGTGGGCGGGCTGGTGCGGGGGCGCGCAGCATCGCCAGGTCCGCGGCGGAAGGCAGTGGTGCGGCCAGCTGTCGCTGAGCTAGCTCCCGTCAACTGCTGGTCAATCAGGTACTGCGGCCGAGGATGCTCGGGACGCGTGCGCGTGTATGAGACACCGCCTTGTGCTGGCGCTGGAGTGTTGAAGATGGTGTGGAGCGATGTGTTCAGTGATGTGTTTTAGCGATACCAAAATTCAAAAAACAAGAAGATTATAAAAGGATCGCAATTCCTCCTTATCATAAACCGAGATGCTGGTTTGAGTTCTGTTCGTTGTACGGCATTGCCAGTACCAATCGGCGCTTGCGCAGCCAACAAATCCAGCACAACTTGCCCGCATCATCAATAATATATTAGCAATCCAGAAACTACATGCCGGCAGAAAGTGCTTCCATTGTTATTGGTTTACGTTGCCAGTTTAAGGGTGCTCGCCAAGAGGTCTATTCTGCCAGAGCAGAGCGTCTCGTATAACATATGCAATAGATGCTATGGAGGAAGTCGAAGCGAGCTCGCCGTCCCAGTGGCATCGGCTCCCAGCAGAGCTGAAGCAGCGCGTTGCAAGTTTCATTCCGCCCAACGACGTGGCGTGCAACGTTCGACTGGTTGACAAGCAAACTTCGCAGGAGATCAAGCCCACGCGCGTGCTTCTGTCTCAGCCTGTACCTCCGGATGTGTTCGCGCAGTGGCTTTCCAGCGACGCTGTTAAGGAAATTAAGTTTCAGAAACGCCAGCAATTACTTTGCTTAACGGCGCAGAGCGGCAGCCTGGTAAATACGGAGGCTGCCTTGGCCTTGTGCGAACCGTCATATGAAGTCATGCCTGCCGCCGCCCGCGCCGGTCATCTTGAGATCTGCAAATGCCTGGCAGACCATGGTTGTTCGATCAGCACCACCGCCGTGAGCAACGCGGCTAGGGGCGGGCACGCGGCGTTGGTCATGTGGTTCCTCAGCCTGGATTCAGCATCGTTCGGTAGCGGGCTGGAGGACGTCCGGAAGTCGGCCTGGTCCGGCGCTGCGGAAGGCGGCCATCGGGCGCTGTGCGAGGAGCTCCTGCGATCTGGGTTTCCGCCGACCGAGGATGCGCTGTATGGTGCGATGGAGCATGGCCATCTGGACCTGTTCACCTGGCTGCTGGCCATGGAGGAGCTGCAGCGGCGGCGAAGCTGGGCCAGAATCCTGTACGAAGCTGCCTGCCACAGGGATTTAGCGACGCTGCAGCGCTTCTGGCCGCACTGGGATCGAGACAACGCCTCGCCAATGTCCAGAGGCATGGTGTTGTTCGGGGCTGTGAGCAGCCCCACGCCCGACTGGCGGGCCAAGTGGGACTGGCTGGAGGCGCAGGGTCTGCAGCATGACCCTTTTCACTTCATGGTTACAAGATTGATTGGTTTTCCGGATGCGGTGGAGCGAATTCAGCGGCTGCCGGTCCTTGATCTGCAGAGCGCCGTGATTGATTGGGCGAAGACCGCTGTATTTAAGAACCGCCTGCCCGTGTTGTCATACCTGCTGGACGTGGGTACCCTCGAGCTCACAGCGGACATGGCCGCCGACGGCGCCCTTAGCGGTCACATCCCCGTCCTGCGCATGCTGCTGTCACGGGGCTGCCCCATCACGCGGAAGGCGGCCCTGTGGGCAGCGGAACGGGGCCACCTGCACGTGCTGCAGTGGCTGGCGGGGCCCGAGGCGGGGCTAGCGGGGCAAGCGGCGTTGCGGTCGGCCATGGGGACGGAGCTGATGGAGTCGGCCGCGGAGTCCGGGAGCCTTGAGATGGTGCAGTGGCTGCGGGAGGAAGGCTGTCCGTGGGACGAAGTCACTTTTGAACGGGCATCTTGCTCCGGGAACCAGCGGCTGATGGAGTGGCTCGTGGCGGAGGGATGCCCCATGGGGGTAAGCCAGGCTGCTGGGTTGTTGGGAAATAATAGTTTCCTTGGAGCGCTCTCCTAACGCACTGTTGATATCATGATAGTTTCAGTCGCTCTGACATCCGCTGTTAGTTCACTTGATCAGTGCTGTTGGCCGCCGAATACCTTATGCCGCCTATTATTCAGGCTGCTAAGCCGCGCAAAGAATCAGCGGATCAGCAGAAACGTTTTGTTTCAAAGTACTGGAGCAGGGCCGGAGTGTTTGCACTTTCATGGAAGCTCTGTAGTGTTGGCAGGTAGTGAAGCCGCGGGTGCTGGGCGGCCTGTCCTCTGTGGTATAATTAACGAAGCATTACAAAGGGGAAGGGCGGAGCCCGCAAACTACGGTCCATGCAGGTTACCACATGTGCGCACATGCCATGCCTAAACAACTCTGAAATGCTGTTGAGACGCTTCATGTGTGCGACACTTCGTTGCTGTGAATAACCCAACTTCGCGCTTGCACCCCTGCCATGTGCCCCCGCTCAACATCCCCGCTCGGCTGCACAGGTCGACGGCGCGGCTTACAGGGTGCCATGCGTCTTCGGTGACTGGGCAGCACTGCGCTGCCTGCGCCGGCTGGGCTGCCCCTGGCACCCCCGCGGCGACACCTTCACTCAGGCCGTGTGCTCAGGCCTCAGCCTTAACTGCCGCTTGGCTGTGCTGCGCTGGATGGTGCAGGAGGGCTGCCCCGTGCATTGGAACCGTGCAGCTGCTGCCGCCGAGCGCCGCACGGATGGTGAGACCGAGGCGGTGCGCGCCTGGGTGGCCGCGAACACACCAGCGGGCTGGGATGGCAGCGAGCTACCAGAGAGCGAGGACGAGGAGGCGGCAGCAGGAGAGGGAGGGCAGGGAGGACGACGGGGGCGCCGAAGGAGGGGACGACGGGGAGGGCGCCGACGACGAAGAGGGCGGGGCGGTACCGGAGCAGGGGGTGAAGGGCCGTGAGGCGATGGAAGCGAGGCGTGAGGAGACAAGGTATGGCGAGGTGTTGAGCGGGGATATACGGGTTGCGCGTGCGGGATTGCACAGACACCATGTTTCAGGCAACGCGGTTGGTTTGATGGCGTAGCAGAGAAATCTTAGCGGACACATCCGTTCACGTACCACTGCCAGCGGGTGCGCACGACACTGGGGGTGCTGACTGGTACGCTGTGGTGCGGGGGCGTGCAGCATCGCCAGGTCCGCAGCGGAAGGGGGAGGTGCCGCAGGGGGAGGCTGTACGTCAGTTTGCTTTTGGGGTTGATCTATAATTGAGACGTAGTTACACCGGCGGTTACATCCTGCATTCCAGTTGCTTGCGCACGTGAGCGGAATAGACATCTGGTGGAGTAGGTCAGGCGAAATGGGAACATGGTTCCAGCATGTGTTTCGAACTGATGTCCCCGAGGAATTAGGTAGCTTGCTTTCTGTAAAGATGGTATGGACTGCACATAGTCCCCCGATGGCGTTCACAGAGGAGTTGAACCCGTTGAACATCGTTTCAGTTTGTACTACTTCACACTTCATTCACGTGGTACCTCTCGTCTGGACCGTACAAGCTTGAAGCTTGTAACACCAAAAAAGAAAAACGTCACTCACGTGGTGTTGCAGATGCGCATGTCACCAGATCTTGCCCTCGGTCACCATAATCGCGAAGAGTACTTCGCTTATTGCTCACTACTGCCGTGATGCGCCAAAGCAGAAACACTCCAGGCGAGGCGATGGCCGGCACTCCGATCCCGGCCATCTACAGCTCCAAGCCCGCACTCCGATCCCGTCGAATGGTCCAAAGCGGTCCAGCTCCAAGCCCCCAAAGCGTATTGGCCCCCCACCAGTGGCCGATAAAGATGACAGTATCCGTGTTGCACCGAACAACCGGCACTGATCCGGTTACTCCCATCGGAAACCCTGCACGAACGAAAATCACCGGGCGCTAGGGCACCATAAAATCCTCGAGCGGCCCGCGCAGGGTGGGTGGGTAGGGGAATAGAGGCCACTGTCCCGGCAGAGGGACAAACCTCATGATGAGTCAGAACCACGGCAGTTATCAAAAAGGTGCGCAAACTGGCCAGACCTCCCGACTGTGCCGTACCCCGCCGTACGCAGACGCCTCATGCGCCCTGCTTCCACGCACCACGGCAGTTCGTTCGCAATAACTCTCCTATTTCTACGCTTCGCTACCCTTCGCTTGAGAAGTCGAAACATATTTGCTGGCAGTACCGTACATTGTTTTGATCTTTTTAATCTGTCAACTGAATGGTATTTACCTCAAGGCTTAATTTGTCTAATTTCATCACTTTTCGTGTTACCCATTGGATGCTATGGAGGCGATCGAAGCGGACGTGCCGTCCCTGTGGCATCGCCTGCCCGCCGAGCTCAAGCAGCGCGTCGCAGACTTCATGCCGCCCAACGATGTGGCGTGCAACGTTCGGCTGATGGATAAGCAAACTTCGCAGCAGATCAAGCCCACGCGCGTGCTTCTGTCTCAGCCTGTACCTTCGGACGCGTTCGCGCAGTGGGTTTCAAGCGAGGCGTTCAAGGACCTGATACGGGAGAAACGCGAGAAGCTGCCGGGATTGACGGCACGCAGCGGCAGCCTCGCGAACCTGGAAACCGCCTTGGCCCAGTGCGAGCCTTTCTACGATCTCATGGAGGCCGCTGCTTCCGGCGGTCATCTTGAAATCTGCAAATGCCTGGCCGCCCGAGGCTTTTCCCTGACCAGCTCCGCCGTGAGGGCCGCAGCTAGGGGCGGGCGCACGGCGTTGGTCTTGTGGTTCCTCAGCCGGGAACCTGCCGAATTCAACAGCGGTATGGACGGCATACTAAGTTTCCCGCTCAATAATGGGCTGGAGGACGTCCGGAAGTCGGCCTGGTCCGGCGCTGCGGAAGGCGGCCATCGGGCGCTGTGCGAGGAGCTCCTGCGATCTGGGTTTCCGCCGACCAAGGATGCGTTGTATGATGCGATGGAGCATGGCCATCTGGACCTGTTCAACTGGCTGCTGGCCATGGAGGAGCTGCAGCCGCTATCCGCTGACAGTTGGGCCAGGATCCTGTACGAAGCTGCACATGGGGCTGATCTGGCAACGCTGCAGCGCCTATGGGCTCACTGGGATCGAGACAACTCCTCGCCCATTGCCTGCGAAAAGCTGTTGGCTGGGGCTGTGAGCAGCCGCACGCCCGACTGGCGGGCCAAGTGGGACTGGATGGAGGCGCAGGGCCTGCAGCTCGGGTACTCGTGGTTTTCTGGGCTGATGATTGTCAATCAGCCTGATGACGTGGAGCGGCTGCGGGTGCTGCCGCTTCAAGACCCCGAGCTGCATAGACACGTGCAGGATTGGGCACGCTCGGCGATGTACCGTGGAAACCTGCCTGTGTTATCGTACCTCCTGGATGTCGGTGCCATGCAGCTGAATTCAGGGGTTACTTATGTGGGATGGTGTGACGATGTCGCCGTCCTACGCATGCTGCTGTCGCGGGGCTACCGCTTCACACGGGAGGTGGCCATCCAAGCGGCAGGAACTGGCCACCTGCGCATGCTGCAGTGGCTGGCGGGGCCCGAGGCGGGGCCGGCTGGGGAAGAGGCGTTGCGGGCGGCCATGGGGACGGAGCTGATTAAGTCGGCCGCGGAGACCGGGAGCCTTGAGATGGTGCAGTGGCTGCGGGAGGAAGGCTGTCCGTGGGACGAGGACACTTTTGAACGGGCATCTTGCTCCGGGAACCAGCGGCTGATGGAGTGGCTCGTGGCGGAGGGCTGCCCCATGGGGGTAAGCCAGGCTGCTGGGTTGTTGGGAAATAATAATTTCCTTGCAGCACTTCTGATGCACTGTTGCCGCCATGACAGTTTCAGTCGCTCTGTATACTGGCCTCATGTATATTGGCGAGTTTGCACCTGAATCGAAAGAAAGCAGTGGCCGATGCTGGGCGGCCTGTTACCTTGCCGGCAAACCTGTATGGGCTCATAGAATGAACAGTAACAAATGAACAGGGCAAGGCAGGGCCCTGCAACCCAGGCCTATGCAACACTAGATGTCCCTCAATTATGATCGTGCCTAAGTCCACATAGATATACGCGCTGTGCCGTGAAAGTTCTGTTCTGCTGTAGGACGAGCTTCCTGCGTGTGCGTCTCCATTGCTGCTGTCCACATAGCTGAGCGCATGTACCCCTACTGCCAAGTTCCCCACATGTGCCCCCGCGTTCTTTCCCACAACACCCCCACTCGGCTACACAGGTCAACGGCGCGGCTTACAGGGTGCCGTGCCTCTTTGGCGACTGGGCAACACTGCGCTGCCTCCGCCGGCTGGGCTGCCCCTGGCACCCCCGCGGCGACACCTTCACCCAGGCAGTCTGGCCAGGCTATGCTTGCAACTGCCGCTTGGCAGTGCTGCGCTGGATGGTGCAGGAGGGCTGCCCCGTGCATTGGCACCGTGCAGCTGCTGCTGCTGAGCACCGTACGGACGGCGAGGCCGACGCGGTGCGCGCCTGGATAGCCGAGAACATGCCGGCGGGCTGGGACGGCAGGGGGCTACCAGAGAGCGAGGACGAGGAGGCGGCAGCAGGAGAGGGAGGGGAGGGAGGACGACGGGGGCGCCGACGGAGGGGACGACGTGGAGGGCGCCGACGACGAAGAGGGCGGGGTGGTGCCGGAGCAGGGGGTGAAGTTCCGTGAGGCGATGGAGGCGAGGCGGCAGGAGACGAAGCACGGGGAGATGAGCTGGAGAAAAAGCGGGTTTGTTAGGGGCCGGCGCTGGTCGGAGCCCAGGCGGACACCATAAGCGTGAGGAGGAGGAATTGGGCGACCTGGCACAGCACCGAGCCATCGACGGTGTAGCAGAGAAATCTTAAGGGGCGCATCCGTTCACGGACCACTGCCAGCGGGTGGCGCACGACACTGGGGGTGCTGACTGACACGCTGTGGTGCGGGGTTAAATTGTGGTGCGGGGGCGCGCAGCGTCGCCGGGTCCGCAGCGGAAGGGGGAGGAGCCGAAGGGGGAGGCTGTCTCTGAGTTTGCTTGTGGAGTTGACCTATACTTGAGACGTAGTTAAATGTACCGGCGGTTACATCATGTTCATTGTGCGCGTAAGCGGAGTACAGATCGTGGTGGAGTAGGTCAGGCGAAATGGGAGCATGGTTTCGGGATGTGGGTACGATAGCTGCGTATGGCCAGGAGCACTGTGGGGACCAATCTGGAGCGGCAGCGGCGGGGGCCCGCAGTGTAAAGGCCTTGCTTCGGTAGCACAAGGAAAGGCCAAGCACGTGGGCGGTGACTAAATGAGAGGTAAAGACAGTTGTCGAAGGGCTGCGGGCAAGGCGTTAGAAAATCATGCTGCTCCGGCCCTCCTGGCATCTGCAATCATGACAGGTCCCCGACGGATGAATGAAGGAGGACGCGCGCATTGCTGGGGATTGGACATGGTCGTACGGTGCCGTATCTGCAGGTGAGAGAAATAAGAGACGTGTGCGGTGCGGAGGTGGTGCACTCCAGCCGGCAGTCATGCAGCGTCATGCAGCGCTTCCATTCGCCCCACTGAGTTGTCGCATATTATGAGCGGGAGGCGAGGGACACCCCAGCGAACGGCGAAGAACGTTTGATCGGGAGCCACCTTGCGAAGGCGCGGCAGCCCACACGTTCCTAGGACGCACAACAGCAAAGCATGCATGCCACTGCCATCTGGCCAGCGCAAGGGCTCAACACCTCGCGAGCTAGCTGGCGGGTTAGCTTGTTTGTCTACAGATCTGCATGAGCTGGGCTACGTGGCCTTGGCGCAATGGCGGCGTGAAGCCAAAACGGCCACTCAAGGGGCCAGGGGTGTCGTTGCGACGTACCCTTGAGGGCATGCCTCTCCTTTGTGCTCTCATATTAGTGATTTGAGCTGCAGATAGCTCCCAGTGCAATTACCAGGAGAAACCGAACGTATCGCGCACCGACGATCTACAGCTAACGTGATCGTACCGTACATGGCTATCGTAGCACATCTAACAGCGCGGGCGCTCCGTTGGTCGCCGCCCACGCCGCGAGGGAGCAGGGTGCTAGCCTGAGGGCGGCAACGAACTGCCCCTGTGGCACCCCTATAACTGGGCGTGGCGAGTGCTGGGTTCGGCGCCACTTGTTCTGGCTTTGTTGCGCGGTCATTGCGTAAAGAGATGGGGGTTGCGATGTGGGCCGCTGTGGGCGGCCTGGACGCTGTGTTTGACCGCCACCACCTGTGGCTCGTGGTCGCCCCGCCGGGTATCCGGCAGGTTGTCTGGGATGTGGTGGCTTTGGCGGCCCTGGCGGCCATCGAGCGGGGCCGTCAACGCATGTACCTATGTGGGACACATTCATTGCTCTTTCGCGTGCGCGCCTGGTTTCCATATCGGTTGAGGTCACTGCGGACTTTTGGGCCCGACTCGCGCTTTTTGTGACGCTCGGTCTGCCCCCGCGGAACTGGACTTCCGTGCCGTCAGTACACCCTTTTCTGTGCGGGGTGTCGGGGCGTGTCGTTCTTTCACGGCCTCCGGACGTTGACTTCCCACCCGGGTCCCCTGGCCCGTGAGTTGCTGTGCTTCACTGCGGGTGGATTCCACCCCTGTTCGGCGCTCGCTGTGTCCATTAATCGTTACGTTTGCGTCCTCGTTGCTGGAACTTTGACTGCTGTGAAGGCTGGGCGCTGGTGGTCTTTGGGTGCTTTCCCGCACGTTCCTTGATTGCTATGAAGGCTTGGCGCTGGTTGTTCTTGGCTGCTTTTTCTTTGGCATGGCTCCCTGCTTAGTGCACGGCATGCCCCTGGGGTAGAATGATTACCCTTGGTAGAATGAACAGTCCGTCTGCGCCTGTACAGCGAGCGAGCAGCTTAATTGCTGGTCTCCCTTGTAACGATTGATTCCTAACAGCGCAGACTTCTGACCTCCTGAAGAAGAACATCGTCGAACAGCTTGGATGACAAATGCGATTGACTGAAATTCAAAATTGAAGGTGATGTTTGCAATCTTGCGTTATTTATTTTATTGCCTTGTTCACTGACGGTCAATCGCATCACAATAACAGTTAGATCCGTCGTAAATGTTTCAGCCCAACGCTATGGCATCAAGTACTAGGGCAACGTCCCTGTGGCATCGGCTCCCCGCCGACCTCAAGCAGCGCGTCGCAGACTTCATGCCGCCCAACGACGTGGCGTTCAACGTTCGACTGGTTGACAAGTTAACTTCGCAGGAGGTGAAGCCCACACGCGTGCTACTGTCTCAGCCGGTACCTCCGGATGTGTTCGCGCAGTGGCTTTCCAGCGACACTGTTAAGGAAATCAAGTTTCAGAAACGCCAGCAATTACTTTGCTTAACGGCGCAGAGCGGCAGCCTGGTAAATACGGAGGCTGCCTTGGCCTTGTGCGAACCGTCATATGAAGTCATGCCTGCCGCCGCCCGCGCCGGTCATCTTGAGATCTGCAAATGCCTGGCAGACCACGGTTGTTCGATCAGCAGCATCGCTGTGAGGGCCGCGGCTACGGGCGGGCACGCGGCGCTGGTCATATGGTTTCTGAGCCAGGAACCTGCAAAGCTAGATCTTGATTTGGGTAGCACTGTGGATGACATAAGGAAATCGGCCTGGTCCGGAGCTGTGGAAGGCGGCCATCGGGCGGTGTGCGAGGAGCTCCTGCGATCTGGGTTTCAACCGACCGATGAGGCGCTGTATGGCGCGATGGAGCATGGCCTTCTGGACCTGTTCAATTGGCTGCACGCCATGGAGGAGCTGCAGCCGCTGTCCGCTGACAGTTGGGCCAGGATCCTGTCCGAAGCTGCCTGCCACAGGGATCTGGCGACGCTGCAGCGCCTTTGGCCGAACTGGGATCGTGTAAACGCCACACCCTGGGCCCAGGGCAGGGTGTTGGCGGGTGCTTTGCGCAGCCCTACGCCCGACTGGCGGGCCAAGTGGGACTGGCTGGAGGCGCAGGGTCTGCAGCATGACCCTTTTTCTCTCATGGTGCCGGTGTTCATCTATCGTCCGGATGCCGTGGAGCGACTTCAGCGGCTGCCGGTCCATGACCCGGAGTTACAGCGCGCCGTGAAAGGATGGGCGGAGGCAGCTGTCCTCCATGGCCACCTGCCCGAATTGTCATACCTGCTGGACGTGGGTGCGCTCGAGCTCACGGCGGGCTTGGTCGAGTTCGGCGCCCTTAGCGGTCGCATCCCCGTCCTGCGCATGCTGCTGTCGCGGGGCGGCCCCATCACGCGGCAGGCGGCCCTGTGGGCGGCACAGCGGGGACATCTGCACGTGCTGCAGTGGCTGGCGGGGCCCGAGGCGGGGCCGGCGGGACAAGAGGCGTTGCGGGCGGCCATGGGAACGGAGCTGATGGAGTCGGCCGCGGAGTCCGGGAGCCTTGAGATGGTGCAGTGGCTGCGGGAGGAAGGCTGCCGGTGGGACGAGGCCACTTTTGAGCGGGCATCTTGCTCCGGGAACCAGCGGCTGATGGAGTGGCTCGTGGCGGAGGGCTGCCCCATGGGGGTAAGGAGGGCACAGGATGACATGCGGCCGGATAACTGGGACGTTGACCGGCTTATACCGCCTGCACGCACTGTGTTGCGAAGATTATGTTTGCGTAATGTCGCATGCTCGCAGCATCATGACTGGGTTACCAATCATGATGCTGTGACCCATCGCGCCCACCCGTTCTTTGCTTTCCCAAAGCACATAGCACGCTTCACCGAACATAGCACGCTTTCCCCAGCACAGCACGCTTTCTCGAACACAGCACGGTTGGGTATGCGCTTTCAGAAACGATTCCTTGGCCGCGGACCACACAGCTGAGCGGACGAACGCCTGCCATGTGCTCGCGTGTGCCGCGTTTCTTCCCTGCCACATGACTGCTCGGCTGGACAGGTCGACGGCGCGCCTTACAGGGTGCCGTGCGCCTTTGGCGACTGGGCAGCACTGCGCTGCCTGCGCCGGCTGGGCTGCCCCTGGCACCCCCGCGGCGGCACCTTTACCCATGCAGTCTGTTCTGGCCGCGGCCACAGCTGCCGCTTGGCAGTGCTGCGCTGGATGGTGCAGGAGGGCTGCCCCGTGCACTGGCACCGTGCAGCTGCTGCTGCCGCGCGCCGCACGGACGGCGAGGCCGAGGCGGTGCGCGCCTGGGTGGCCGAGAACATGCCGGCGGGATGGGACGGCAGTGATCTGCCTGCGCCGGCGGACAGCGAGGATGAGGACGGCGAAGAACAGCTGGAGTTGGAGGAGGCGCAGGAGGAAGATGGCACGGATGCTGGGGAAGACGAGGATGAATGGGAAGAAGAGGATGAAGGGGTGGAAGAACAGTAGACCGATGAACAGCAGGGCTGAGGCGGTATGTGACGGTGGGGGTGAGGGCTGGGCGGGGAGGTGGGGCAGGCAGAGGCGGTGGAAGATCAGGAGTTGAACCCTAAACCCACGATCAGGAGTTAAACCCTAAACCCACGCAGATGCAGGCGGCAGCTGCACATGACGTCCATTAGGATGAGGTTGCGAAGGGAGGTCGGAGCACAGGCGTGCCTTTGGTTGCGTTGCTAGGTGCCTAGACGTCTGGGCACTGTGGGCCTACCGTCTTTATCTGTCGCGTCGGTGCACGAAAGCAGATTGTGGGACTGGTCGGGTTCTCCTCGGTGTTCAGCGCAGTTGCAGTTTTGGGTAGGGCGGTTTGGCGATGTGAAACTCTGCGGCAGCGTTGGTGGTCTCGTCTGCGTGTCCCGGCTCAGCGCAGAAGACGATGCCGAGAGACGCGGAATAGACTCTGCTGAACTCACGACTTTGATTCTGTGCCGTCAACACCGCATCCGTACATGTCTCAGGGCATTACATGCGGCATTTCGGGCGGGGGGGGGGTATGATGGGTCATGCGGTTTATTACTATCTGCTCTTGTTACAGGACTGGGACACCGTGCACCCGGCGTATGATCGTGGACGACAAGACAGAGGACAGATGTGCATATCAGGCGCACCCAGAGCAGTCGACGTTGCCATTGAAGATGGGAGCTGATCTGTTCCAGGCGTGACCTAGTGCGGTTTTTGACGAAGTGCCGTGACGGAGTGCGTTGGTTTGAAAGCTGCTCAGCGCGTGGGGAAATCAATGAAACTGTAGCCGGCCATGCGGGCACTCAGCGTTGTGTACGCGCAGGAATTTGACGGGCGGGCTGTCCCGGGGCGGTGGTTGTTCCGGTTTTGTCGCTCTCGATTTGATGAATCGGGGTGTTCGGTACTGTATCGGAGTTGCGGCATACAGATGTGCAAGGTTGCAAGTTGCTACAGCGTTTTGCGCCGGTGCCTGGTAGCTACTGCCTTCGTTCGATTGTCATGCGCAATTCTCCCAGCCTTGTTGCGCAAGGGTTGGGTACTGATGGGACATCAAGGTACAGTTCGTGGGCGAAAAGGCGACTCACGCGACAGGGCGACCGCGACAGTCCCGTGCGCGGCCCCCCGCGCTTTTGTCGCGCAGTGTGCCATAGCATCCAACAAGGGTTCCGTCACCGTCAACGTAAAGAAAGAAGTGTGATTGAATTTGTCTGTGTTGAAGGATATGAGCCGATCAGACAGTCAGCAAATAAACGGGCAGACGATGACGGGACCGAAATATGATGCATCGCTTTCATTCCTGCACAGTCTGTGAGAATAATGTTGCTGTCGTGTATATTTCCGCACTTATGTAAAAGTGAGGTCGGCACTATTTTACAGTCTGATTTTGCCTCTACATAGTTACGGAGGTTCGCCAATTAATTATACCGGGAGTTCCATACCTTGGGGTTCCCTTGGAACTTATGCAATGAGCTGATGCGAGCACGACATGTTGACGGAATTCCCTTGCTCGTAACTGCATGTCGTACGACTGCACAGAACTATTAGACGTTTCCTCAAGGCGTGGTTCGATTACATGAGATCACTGTGACGCGTATTGACGGAATTCGTGGGCATATACCTGTATTTGGGACCTGCCCCCTAGAAAAATGGCTTCAAACGAGAACGGAGTTTCCGAAATAGAGCCCTACACACCGAAAAGTATCTTAATCACTGGCGGAGCAGGTTTCATCGCTTCTCATGTAGTCATTCGCCTTGCAACCCGGTATCCGCAATACAAGGTGTGCATTTGAATGTCTCTTTCAGTGCGCGGTGACCCATAACTCACAGATCAGCGCCAAACAGGTGGTCGTTCTGGACAAGCTGGACTATTGCGCGAGTCTCAACAACCTTTCGTGCTTGGCCGACAAGTCAAACTTTATGGTGCGTCAGGGCGGAGAGCCCTCACCCAAGGAAACAAGCTTACCAGCTCGCCGCCCTTTTGCAGTTTGTGAAAGGCGACATCCAGTCAATGGATCTGCTCAGCTACGTTATCAAGACGCAGCAGATTGACACCGTCATGCACTTCGCCGCACAGGTGTGCGATCCTTAGGGCACCACTTGGATCGCGAGGTACCCGTCTTTACCTCCACACTCTTTCATGCAATACAGACGCACGTGGACAACTCATTCGGCAACAGCCTTGCGTTCACCCTGAATAACACATACGGCACGCATGTCCTGCTAGAGGCGTGCCGTATGGCCGGCACGATCCGTCGATTCATAAACGTGAGCACCGACGAGGTGTACGGGGAGACGAGCCTTGGCAAAACCACAGGTACGTTGGGGTGCGAGACCAGGGAGAAGGATGGGGTTGAGGAGCTTGCCGGGTATGGTGTAAAGCGGCTGTAACGTTATGATCTTGACTTATACCCCCGAATGTCCCTGAGCAATGTATGGCAGAGCAGCATGTGCGCACCGCCGATGAAAGGGGCACGGGATAATCCACCAATTTGACGTACAACGGCCAGCAGGCAGACTGACCCGCCGCCCATGCCGTCACTGAATCGATTAAAACGCGAAGGTCTGGTGGAGTCAAGCCACTTGGATCCCACGAATCCCTACTCGGCTGCCAAGGCGGGCGCTGAGCTCATCGCTCGCGCGTACATCACGTCATACAAGATGCCCGTGATCATTACTCGCGGTAATAACGTGTACGGGCCACACCAGTACCCCGAGAAGCTTATCCCGAAGTTTACGCTGCTGGCGGCTCGTGGCAAGGACCTGCCTGTGCACGGCGACGGTAGTGCAGTGCGCTCCTACCTGTACGTGGAGGATGTCGCGGAGGCATTCGACTGCGTCCTCCACAAGGGCGTGACAGGTCAGTGCGCACAAGTGCACGCTCATGGTTGGGAATGTACGGCTCGGACGTGTTTAATTGGTTTTCTTGCGCTACCGAGGACCAGGATGAATGCGCGCAAGGGCTGGCCCTTGAATAGATGGACATGAAAGCGTGCGGCTGGTTCGGCAGCCGCGCACGGTTTGGGGCTGCCCATCACTTATGTCGCCATCACATGCCATGCCCGCGGCGCCGCTCCAGTTCCCCGCCCTTCGACCGCGCCTTAGCAAAGTTTATTTGTCACACTTGGTTTCTTGTCCGTTAACGTCTGGAATGGGTTGGCCTTTCGTCTGGACCACCTGACGCCAGCGAGGCGGCCTTGAGTCAGGCCTGGTACATGTGATCTAACTAAGTCCTGCGATTTGCTTTGCAGGTGAGACGTATAACATCGGCACTGACCGGGAGCGCAGCGTGATGGAGGTGGCCCGCGACATCGCGCAGCTCTTCAAGCTGCCCGACGACAAGGTCGTGTCGGTGCAGGACCGCGCCTTCAATGACCGGCGGTACTACATCGGCTCGTCAAAGCTGGCGGCACTGGGCTGGACGGAGCGGACGTCTTGGGAGGAGGGGCTCAAGAAGACAGTCGACTGGTGCGTAGCCAGTAACGCAGGACAGGAAATGGTTCGGTCCAAGTTTCGAAACTGGGTTCGTGTTGACACGCGGATATGTGACGTACACAATCCAAAAGCTGCTACAATGCATGGATACCATGTGTGTGTCCTGATCATGGTGCTGAAGTGGTCGCCCCAATGCAACAGAATTGAAGTTGTCAATGTGAGGTGTGTGTGCTTGCCACCATCCCCTCATGTGGTCCTCTTGCAGCCGCTGCTCCATACGTCCAGTGATGCCGTGTACAGTAGGCTGACTGATTGATTCACGTTCGTGTCATCTTACAAAACCAGCAGGAATTGCTACAGTTGGCCCTGCTCAGGCCCTACTAGACTTGGTCACTGCAATGTGACTTCATCCTTACGGACTATGTTGCGCGCGCAGGTACCTGGGGCTGAAGGATCTCGACGACTACTGGGTAGGCGACGTGGAGGTGGCGCTCCGGCCACATCCCTTCATTCCGGCGGTCGGATCCAACTCCAACCCGTGCCCGCCGGAGGCGGGCGGACCACCCGTGGTGTGAATGCTGGAGGCCATGCAACGTCCGGTTGGTGTTGCCCACGCGACGCAAACACAAAGTTTGAAAAGGCTATCGACTGCGGATGTATGGGGGACTTCTTTCCGTTGACAGCGTTCGGGCTGGGTGACATCGGTTGCACGGCGGGTTCTGCAAGGACACAGCTGTGCCGCACCATTGAAAGTATAGGAGTATGTACGTCTTTAGCTAGGTCTTGCAGGGCCAGGGGTGTCCAATTGATTGGGAGGCGTAGAACGTTTACTGGTATGGTGGTAGTAGTCTGTGGGCTGCTTTTGCCGAGTGCGCCTTGAGGGTGCACTCACGAAAACCCTTGGAAGTTGTACGTGGACACATTTGAGTGGTAATAACTTATCTCAGAATCGCATTGGTTCCGGACTGGAAGATGACTGGAAGACTTTTATGGAAAAGGACTGTACATAGCGTAACACTGTCGTGGATTGGTTGAAGGACGTACTGCATGTCGCCCAGGTGCGTGTTGTGCAACATTCGCGCGTGCCGGCGTTGTTGAGAACGTCCCGTCATCGCAGGGGTGCGGTGGAACAATGCACGCCGAGTGATACTGACTATTTTTTGGTTGGGTGGCGTGCGCAACTTCCGGAATGGATGGGCATGTATGTACGTGCATTGCCTGCTTCGTTGTATCGGACGACGGATGGCAGATGACGGGTCCTCGAGCTGCGCATCCCTGCGGGGGCTGAATAACCAACCCTGAGCTAATCGTGTCAGTGCCACCAACGCGGTGCTAGTATTCATGGTAATCAGCTTGCCGACGAGAACGATCGCAACCAGCAGTTCGACGCCCCCAATCACGATTATTTTGTAATCCGCTGTCCGGAAAGCGAAGGTCCGACGAAAGGCCACTTCCCGCAGGACTAATCACATCATACTGGACCCAGAAGTGACCTGCACAACATCGTGCTCTCCCCGGCAACATACCCTGGGCCCCCCGTAACGAATTCCTCCGCCCCTCACCCACTGCCCAGCTGCCCACACGAAGCGGGCTCGGCGGTTGAATGGCAGCATACGCGTGCACCTGCATTCCTCACAGGTCCTTACATACAATCACGTCAGCTCTCCGAAGCATACAGCACTGCACCGTATCCTTGTCACACATCGGGATCACGGCAGTCTAGGCCGCAGCCCCTACCCTCCGCCCAAGGCCCCTTCCGTCCTCCCCAGGTTTCCCGTCATATCCCGCGCTCTCAGTTTGAAAGCAGCCTTCACCAATGCACAGGCGGCGCGTTGGGGTCCCCCAGCGTCAGCACCTCGCGTTCCCCCTCAATGGTGGAGAACTCGTGCTCCCGGACGAACCACAGCGTCTTGGGCCTGTACAGTGTGCCGCGCAGCTTGGCCGTCCAGCGACGGCACGCCTCAGATATCGCATCCACGGCCTCACGCCCAAGCGGCTTGGTGCTCATGATCCTGAGCAGGGACGAGTGGATGATGGTGGCCTGCAGCGAAAGAGCACATTCCGCGGAATTCTCTCACTTTCTCAGGACGACCCAGATCAGGAAAGCGCGCCACCGGTAGGGCTGAGTGTGAGGGGCATGCATGCCGCATGGGTGCGGCGGGCAGGCGGCGGCAGGTGTCGTCCGACTGCATTTGTGTGCTGGACGTATGAAATCGGTCGGCGGCCGGCAGAACGCTTGGTCCACCAGTGGCGTTGCCAAGCGCTTCCTCGCATTCCTCCTCATATCAGCCAGGGAGGCATACGTTGGCGCGCGTGTACCGAAGAAACCGTACATACAACACGTGTGTTACGACGGTGTCCGCGCACAGCACCGTAGTGCGCTGGCCCCCGCGCGCTTGCGCCCCCGCACTTGCCTGCTTGGTGGACGCGCCAGGAAAGGCCTCTCGCAGGCGGCGGCGCAGGTCTGAAATGACCGTCCCCTGCCCCGCCTCCGTCCACGTCAGCAGCAGTACGCCCGTGGACGCCTGCACCACCCGCTCCAACTGCGGTCGTGAAGCGGGTTCGAGAGACCAAGGCACGGCACGTGCGGAAGCGTGGAATGCCCACATGGAGATCCAGTTCCAAGGGAACACAGCGGCACGTTAGGCACCGCTCAGAGGATGGCGCTCCCTAGGATGCTCCGTTAAAACAAAAAAGCCGGAATCGGCTGTCAAGTCGGCCGATACCATCGGGGAGAAAAACCAAAAAGCAATCAGTGAAGCAGATACGGTGTGGGGGAAGGCGCCCCCGGCGTGCTAGCACATGCAGACATGCTTTTACCCCCGGGCCCAACAACATACCCGCAGGACCGGCGCGGGCGTTGCCGCCACCAGTCGCCTCACGACCTCCAGCTCTCGATTGTACTCATCTTCGGTTGGGATCCGGCGGCGCGAGGGCGGCACCGTCAGATCGGTTCCCCCGTCAGGCTGGGTGGGGTCAGGCCGCGGGTCGCTGGGTTGCGACGTGTGGAAGACCGTGCAGTGGTAGTTTCCCCGCGCGTTGGCGAAGAGCTTTGCGGTACCGCATCAGCATCCAGCATCCAGCCGCGCCGGACGGGGTGCGGCAGGTTTCGGAGCCAGGAGAGGGCACACACAGGGCAGCGGCCAGACAGAGTGGGTGGGTCAGACATCACATGAACATCATGCGAAAGGTGGTGAAACCCGCCCCATCGCCCGCCCGCCCTCAAGTCCTCCAGAACTCCGCCGCCGTCATGGAAGCGTGACTCACAGAATCGCCCCTGTGCCCTGTCCCCTCCGCGCCCTGCTGCATTGCAGCGCCCCGCCGGCCCTTGGTCGGCATCCTCCGCCGCCGGCTGCCCGCCTACCTTGGTGCCCTTGGGCAGCAGCTGCATCATGTCCGACGTCACCGCCGCGGCGATCCGCAGCACCAGCGGGCTGTCGCTCAGCGGCACCACCACCAGCCGCACGGCGCCGATGGGCAGCGGCGGGTCCAGCTCCGGGTACCTCTTAGGCCAGGGCAGCTCCTCCGGGTCGTCCACGCCGTGGAACCAGTCGTTCAGCGGCGCGATCACCTTGATGTTCAGGTCTGGGCGCCCAACGGCCCATTGGGGGGGGGGCGGAAAAAGCCATTATGTGTGTGGGGGGGGGGGTAGAAAGCCATTAACTTAACTTGGCTTGCAGGCAGACTGTCTGGTGCAACGGGTGCAGGAGGCGTGGCGAGCGCCTTCTTGAGGGCGGCGGTGGCGGCCGGGTGAGTTGCTCAGTCCCGTCGCATGGCTGCGGCAGTACCGCGAGTCCAAGGAACCCGCCTGGCGCTCGGTCCCCCTGCCCGTGTTGAGTCGCATGGCATGGCGGCCCCGCGCCGACAGTTCCGGATACGGTGTCGAACGGGCGAGCACAGGGATACGGAGATACGGAGGTACGGAGGTACGGAGGAAGGGAACACATTCGAGTCAGGGGCTTGGGCGGCACTGAGCCTGCGGCCGACTGCCCGCCCGCCGGGGACGCCGAACACACGTCCGGAACACCCGAAAGTGCAGAGCGAGTCGGATCCAAGGGCTGACCGGTTCTGGCCACAAAAAAAACTGAAAGAAGCGAACTGGGTCTGGTCAAGGGGACAGACCGGACCGGCGGCGATCCTCACGCGCGTTGCCTCCAGGGTCCGAACCTCATTCGCGCTGCGCACCCACACTGCACTCGCACGACGCCCCTTTCCTGTCCCCGGACAGGCCTCCTGTAATGTCCGTCCCAGAGCACACGGGCGAGCGGGTCGCCTGGCGACCACGGGGGCTGACATGCCACGCGCCCCGGGACAGGGGGACCCACGCCTCCTTGCTTCCTTTCAGAGGCGACCGGGGTGCAACGGTTCGCATGCGGTGCGGCGGATGGCCACAGGTGCGTCTCCCGTCGGTCTCACCGCGTGCCTCCAGGGCTTCCTCCCTATGTGCCCTCGGGCTCGCCCCACTGGCGGCTGCAGCCTGGTCCCCTCGCACCTCCTCTTTCGAACTCGTCCGCCATCCGAGCATACAACGCCGCCCAGTCCTGCGCTTCCTGTGGGGGGTGGAGCGGAAAGGTGGGGAGATGATGCGAAATGGGTATGGGTTTGTGTGGTCAATGTGCGAGGCGGACCCGACCGTGGCGCCCTCGCCTCTCACCTGGGTGACAGGGCCGTCGTCCGCGATGACCGCCGGGAATCCATTCGCGTGCCCCTTTACGTCCTCGCTGGAGCGCTGGGCCACAACGGTCTTCTGGCGACCGGATTGGCGCCGGAACCATGTGCTGTGGGGAGTGATGGTAACAAACGGCCGATGTTGAGCGTCGACCCCAACAGATGAACGACAGGTGCAATGTGTGCGCGCCATTGCGAATCTATAAACATCGGTTGCCTAGCGCTTCTTGGGATGGCGCACCTCGCGGCCAGCATCGCTGCGACAGTTGCGGCCGTAGCGAGCAGGCCCACAGCCAGGTTCATTTTGCGACCCTTTGATGGCCGCAGCCCTATGTATCGCGGCATGTATACATGTATGTATGCATGCGTGCAAGGGCAGAACTGAACTTTCAGCTCGGTTGTTCGTCGGTTGCCGTGCAAGCCAAAATCCGGTATGCGCAGGGCATCCCCCATTGAAACTATTTCCAGACTCTGATAACGGCGTGCATATAACATCATTACGACTCACAAATTCCGTTCAACAATTTTGACGTTGTTTTTGTTGTTTTGTGCCGACATCTGACGTAAGCTGCTCAAAGGCTTTTGCCCATTACGCTTCATCAGCAAGCTACAACACAAATGACTGCCAAGGAGCCATCGGGAGGTCTCGATTGGGCTGCCTTGGTCGAAGGGGGGCAGCCGCAACCCTTCTTGCTCGCGGTGCAGCACCAATTGCAGTCCCCGCAGATGCACTTTAAATCAGTACAGCAGAGCCTCGCCGCCGCATTCTTCAAAGAAGTGAACCCGGACCGCAGCCTGGACTTCCTGCTGAGCTGCCTGGAGGTGCTCGTGCTGGGCGCCGCAGCAGCGGCCACACCCGCTCTTTACCATCACAATACAGCAACCATCACCACCGCCATCACCACAGCCGCACCAGCTGCTTCCAGCGCCTCCTCTGCTACAGCACCGCAGGATGGGCAGGCAGCGTTCTCCGAGGATGGGGCCCGGGGAGCACCCCCGCTCTCCGCAGAGCAACACCACCAGCAAAAGGACTCCTGGAGTGGAACCCTGAGTCACCTGCTCCTGGAGCTCATCCAGCAGCACCAACCGCAGCCCCAACCGCAGCCGCCCAAGCGTCCTCAACCGCAGCACCAACCACAACAACAAACACAGTCACCATCACAGCAACAGCAGCAGCAAAGTGCAGATCCGCACGCCCCCGCTGCGACGTTCCCCGAAACGCTCCAGCGGTATCGGCCGCGGGCGCTGAGACTCTTCGCGGCATGCTGCTCCCAGCCCCGCCATGCCCGCATCGCCCTCAAGGTGGCACAGGCCTTCGGACTGACCAGGTGGGGCCGACGGGTGGGCTAGCCAGCCAACCGGAGTGAGCGCTCGATGTATGCAACTCGGGTACTTCAGTTCAGTTCAGGGCAATGGGTTCCCCAGATGATGCCCCCCATAGAGGCGTGCATCGGGCACAGGCACATGTGCGGCGTGACCAGGGCATCAAGCTTCGGTTTCGCGGCCGGTCACGTGTTATGCGTTGTCAGTTATGCGTTGTCAGCTTTTTGTGACCCAGATCGGGAGGGCTGCGAGGGATGCGATTTCGATGGTTGCGGCTCCGCGAGCCATCTGTGAGGCAGACCAGCCCCCACTTGACAGCAAGTCGCATTGCGTGTGTGCTCCCCCCGCCTCCGCCCTCACCGCGCTCTCCGCCCTCTCGTCCCGGGTCCGGCCCGCGATTCCGACCGCCGCGCAGCGCCGACGTGGTGGACCCGCCCGCCCTGGCGGCCGCGGTTTCGGAGCTGCTGAGCGACCGGGTGACGGTCACCCCCGGACTGGGACTGGTGATGCACTTCCAGGTGGGTGCCCGGAGAGGGTGTGCGTTTGCGGAACGGGGACGGGAAGGGGCAGGAGGCCAGGGGGGGTACGAACGCTGAACGGGGAGGGGAAGGGGGAAGGGGGCGTGCCCCGGGGAAGGGCCGTCCATGTTTCGCAAGCTTGCGACATGAATCTATGCCGCTGGTTATTGTGATGAGTAGGTGAAGGGTGGGGGCCACAACAACACCGTCGCCGTGTATTGTGGACTGAAGATGGGATCACATCTGGCATCCCATGCCGCCGGCTCAGGCTAAGCCGGTGCAGACTGGGCCGGGTAGCCGGTACGCATCTGCCCCGCCGTGCTGCGACCCGTGGTCCGGTTTTCTTTTTCCCCTCGCGCCTCGCACTCAACAGTGCCATCCACGCGCCGTCCCGTCCCCCAAGGGCCCCGTCACCGCGATATAAACGCAATACGCTACAATGCCACCACCGGCCCCCGTGGCCCCGTGGCCCCACCGCAGGGCCTTCTGGACGGGCTGGTCGACCGGCCAGCGCTGCTGGCCCGGCTGGTGGCGGAGGGCAAGGAGGCGGCCGCGGAGAAATGGGTTGCGGGGCTCAGCCGGGAGGACAAGGTGAGGGATCTGGCCAGCTGCCAGTTGCCGCCGGAGCGCGCTGCGCCGGATGCGCGATCTGGGTCGCATCCGTTGATCTGGGTCACTTTCGTTGATCTGGGTCGCACTGAGGGGTGCAAGAGACTGGTGTGGGGTCACCTCCTGTGTCAGTTGACAGGGGGCAGGGCGAGTCGCGTGCAGCGTCCTAGCTCCCTACTGTTGCCCGGACCGGCTGTACCCGCCTCAGCCTGCAGCGAGCTATGCCCTTGGAGGACTCGAAACCTCCAACCCGATCCCGGCCGGGCCGCGCTCTTGTGAGTTGCGACCCCCACGCCAACGCCCAATCCGATTCTCGGTGCGGCCGCAGATCGTATTCGTGGAGACGTGCATCTCGGCGGACCGGCTCAAGGCGGCGGCCCGGGCCACCCGGCTGTTCGGACTGCAGGCGGTGAGCGGCCGGGAGGGTAGAGGGGGGGAGGGGAGGGTAGAGCAGGGGATTGGAGGGCAGAGGTCGCCTGGGCTCGTGGCCCATTGACAATATGAAGGGGGCCCTCGTCCGGCGCATTCCCGGTCACGCACCTCTTAACGCTCATTGCCGAGCAGCAAACGGCGCAGCGTCAACGGGGGCGCCGTTTCGGGGGTTCCGCTGATGTCGCCCAGGTACCGTTGCACCACCGATCCGGTACACGATCTACAGCGGTGTCCCCCGTGCCATGCTCTCACAATCCCGTCCCCCGGATCGGACCTTTGCGCTCTGGCAGTCAGCGCAGCTTCATCACGCCTGCCACTGCCCTCCACCCGCCCTCTACCCAACGCCTACACGCACCGCTCCCCGCGTCCTTCCCTTCCCTGCCCTTCCCTGCGCGGCCCGCCACCCGGGGTGACTCCTGTGCCACGCATCGGTTCCCCAATCCTTACCACCCGGCGGTCCTCCGCGCGCAGGAGTTCCCCGACATCGAGGCGCGCTATCGGCGTGCCGCGCTGTCCAAGCTGGCCTCCAAGCGAGTGTGGGGCGTGGCGGCCACCTTCGTGGGCAGCGACCCGGCCATGCAGCTGGAGCTGCTCGTGCAGGTGGGGGCGGCGCGCGCGTGAAAAAAATGAAAGATCCGAACCGAGAACCGGTAAGAAAGGATGAAGGGGGGCCGGGGCAGGAGCGGTTGTTGCCCTTCTGCGGTCTCGCTGTCTTTATTGACAAAGGGGTCCGTGGCTCCGGGCAGGAGCGCCACGTGGCGATCGGTGGTGGTCACGCGCTGGGCCCGCGACACCTCTGTCCTTGTCCCAAAGGGCGGGCGCAGATGTGTGCGGATGTGGTCCTGGGAGGGCTCGAAGAGGCCAATCTCATTGCCCGAGATGCGACATTGGCAGGTGTGCACTCGGCCACCGCATGCAGGGGTGGGAAGCATTCTACCTACCTAGTCAACTCCCACCCACCTGCATCTGGGTGTGCCTGGGCTTATACAATTTTCCTAACGTGTCTACCTTCCTGCCTCCCCAGATGGTGGGGGCGGGCGAGGCGGGTCTCGCGGACGAGTACCGGAAGCGCTTCGGCCTGCCCGCCAGCGCCCTGAACCTGGACCCCGAGCAGCTGGCGGCGCAGGAGGCGGCGCGCGCGGAGCGCTACCTGCCGCTCGCGCTGCCGCAATCCGCCGTACTGTTCGTGGACGGACCCGTGGGTCTGCGCGCCGCCGCGCGCGCCCTGGCGGGCGCGCGCGTCCTGGGCATCGACGTGGAATGGCGGGCGTCGAGCGGGCCGGAGGGGGGCGACTGGGGGGCGGACGCGGAGGAGGATGGGCCCGGCGAGGGCGAGGGCGAGGAGGACGCCGGCGGCGATGAAGGGGAGACGGACGACAACGCAGAGGAAGGTGGCAATGGAGCGGGGCCTCGGGGAGGTCGCCGCCGCCGCGGCAAGGCCGGCGGCGGCGGCGGCGGCAGCGGCGGCGGCCCCACCCGCGCCAGCCTGCTGCAGGTCGCCACGCGCGACGCTGCCGTATTGTTTGACCTGCCGGCGCTGTGCGCTGGTGCCGGGGCGGCGGCGGCGGCGGCGGCGGGATCCGGCGTGGATCCCTCTGGATCCGATCGGGATCCGGATTCGGGTCTGGACATCGACTCGGTGCTGCAGCCGCTGTTCGGACCCGGGGGCGCGCTGGTGCTGGGCTTCGGCCTATCGGGTGAGTGTTATCAAGGAGAAAAGCTGAGCCGCGAAAAAGCAGACCCGTGTCCAGCAATGCAACCGACGACTGAGACCGAGACCAGAGTTACCAATATGCCAGGGCGAAGTATGTCGACCATAAGTAGTCCCAAGGTGGTGTAGTCCGTGATGCTGTAGCGCCCCGTATCGTTGTCGAGCGCCGGTGGGCGCCGTTACGCCAGCAGAAGTAGCGGCTATGACGCCGTAGGCTAATGCAGACGAAACTCGACTAAACTACCTACTGATCCTAAGGTGCAGCAAAAGCAAGGGCGTATGCGTCAACAGCGCGTGCAATGCCGACAGCAAGCAAGTGCCCGGCACAACCGCCCCAGCCCGTGCAGAAGGAAAAAGATACTGACCTGAATGCAGAAACGGGAGCACCAAGCGAAGCAGCACCGTCAGTGGTTACCGAAGCGAAGTCGGAGTGAGTGTGTGTGTAGGGAAGCAACCCAGCCGGGTGGGCCCACACCCACACGCACACGCACACGCATACCCGGGTGTGAGCGTGCGACTGTGCTGCTTTGCTTCCGCACATTCATCCTTACGGGTTGCCGGGCACAGGTACTACCTACCCTTCGAAACCCTTTTTTGCGGTCGGCTGCTATACCATTCATTCATTCGCTCATAGTTGTCGTATCGCGAGGCCGAGAGCAGAGCAGGAACCCCCTTTGCAATGCCGTGTATGCCATCTTTGTACGGCACAGGCGATCTGGCCAAGCTGGCGTCGTCGTACCCGCACGTGGCGGCCTTCCAGCGGGTGGGGGCCACCCTGGACTTGTACGACATGTGGAAGGCCTACGTGACGGCTCAGGCGCAGGCGGCCCGACCCAAGGTGGGGGGCTGCGGGGTCGGGGACGGGTCGGCTCTGAGGCTGAGGCCGGGGAGAAGGGCCGGGGGCTGCCTGACAGCGAAAAAGCCAAGACGCCGACCATTGGTGAAGTCGGGACGGCCGCGGTCACGGGCGGCTGCGGACGTGCCTATCTGAGGCACAGGGCAGGTTGGTGGCGCTTTCTGTGCACGATGGCGCCGCTGTCCCATCCCCCCCGCCCGAGCGTTTTTGGCTTGTTTCTCTGTTTCAACCCCCCCCCCCCGCCTCCCCTACGGGTTGCGCATCGTCTGCAACGTCGTTTGCCCCCAACTTCCTTGCACCCGCGGCCCCGGCCCCGCCTCAGAACGCCCCGCCGGTGTCGCTGTCCGCGCGGGCCTTCCAAGCGGGTCTCTCCACCCTGGCCGCGGCGCTGCTGGGCAAGCCGCTGGACAAGACCATGCAGGTACGGCAGCCGGGGCGTGCACCGTAACCTAGTACGGCAGTCGTACAACGGTAGTCATGATGAGGTTTGCACGGGGCCGTTTTTGCATGACGTTGCTCCTGCAGGCTCTCTCTCCCAGTGAGGAACAGGGAGGGAGGGGGAGGGAGCTGGGGTTTGTCTGTCCTTTTCCTGACATTCATCCCCGGTGGGTGAATGTGTGAGTCGATGGGAATGGATGGGTGGATGGGTTGCGACCCTGCGCGGCCCTCCGTACCTGCACCACCTCCGCACCACACCACACCACCTCCGCACCACCCCGCACCCGCACCCGCACCCTGCGCCGGCACGCAGGTGTCAGACTGGGAGGCCCGGCCGCTGAGCCCCCGCCAGGTGACGTACGCCGCCCAGGATGCGCACGTGCTGCTGAGGCTGTGGGACGAGTTCCAGCAGCGGCTGCCGGAGGCGCTGCTGGAGAGGGTGGCGGCGGAGCGGACGGCGCCGTTCAACGCGGGCCCGGCGGCGGGGGCGGGGGCGGGCCAGAGGCCGGCTGCGCGGGTGGGTGGGAGGATGGGCGGCGACGGTTTCTGCATTGTGGGGCTGAGGGGAAGGACGGGATGGACGGGATTTGGGGTTGCGATGTAGGGGTGTTCAAGAGCACTGGCGGACTGCGAGGAGGGGAGGTGCAGGAGGGGAGGGGAGGTGCATTGAGGGGAACCGTCCGGAGGCGAATGGGCCGGGTGGCAGGTGGAGGCGATGGCGGGAGCGGGCGCAACAGGATTCAAGCGCACATGGAGGATGCCGCTGTATTTGGTATGTTGCGAAGGGGGCAGCCGTTGTGACGCGGCTGTGAGGGCAGGCCAGGCCACGCGGTGTGGGGCGTGGGGCGTGGCGTTGTCCCCCGTCCCAGAGTCCCAACCCAACCCAACTCATTCCATTCCATTCCACATTCCGATCTACTCCCACGCCACATATCACGCCATATCACACCACCCCACACGCCTCGAACCGTCGCTCTGGCAGCAGCGCAGTTAAGAAATGTCTACCAATTTCCTATACCCCACACACCTGTTTTTGTGCCCCATATCCGACCACCCCGCACTACGTCAATTTAACCCCAACACCATGTCATGTGATCACATCACACCACGCCACCACAACACCCACTCCCGGCCCCACCAGCGGCCCTTATCCCGTGCAGCAGGCCGCGACGGCGGCGGCGATGGCGGCGGCGGTGGTCACCGCGGGGCCGCCAAGCGGGATCACGCTGACGGCGGCGGCGGTGGCGACGGCGACGACGCCGCTGCTGCCGATTCGGACGAGCCGGCCGCGAAGCGGCCCGAGGTCAGGTGACGGCGACGATGGCGGCGGAGGCGGAGCAGGGGGAATAGGCGGCGGCGGCGGGGCGGGGGATGCGGGGGTTGGCATTCTGCCGCGGGAGGGCTTCGCCGGCAGCGGCGACGCAGCGGGCGAAGGGGACGATACGGCCGTGGCAAGGGCGGCGGCGTCGACGACGTCGGAAGTCGCGACTGGCGGCGGCGGGCAAGACAACGCGCTTGGCTCGCTGTACAAGTGTCAGATCAAGGCACTGACCAAGGTGTACGGCAGTCTGGTGGTGCCCGCGATGCAGCCGCGGGCGGCGGCGGCGGCGGCGGGAAGCAGGGCTGAGGGCTGTGTCGGCGGCGACGGCGCCGGTGGGGTGTACAGCGCTGTTGTCGCTGACGACAGCAGAGGCGGCGACGGCGACAACTCGAGTACGGCACTTCCCGCCAGCGTCATGGCGGCCCTGGAGCGGCATGGCCTTGGGGACGCCGTACGGTGGATCTCGAACGGATCCAGAGGGCTTCGAAAAGGTACCCCGCACGGAATCCGTCAGGATATGCAGAATCCAGCAGAGCGCCATCGTAAATTCTACCGCGTACGGCACCTTGCCGAATGTCGTAACAAATATCGTACTATAGGTCGTACTGCCGTCGGCGCGTCTGCATGCTCGCTGAAGACCTCCCCGGGGAGACGAAGCGGGGCCCACAATGAGTGGGCATACGCCGTGCGTACGACAGGGTTGTGTGTGGTCTCGAAGGCGGTCCCCAAACCCGAAACCCGAGGAGAGATGTAGTCTGGTAGGGCCCTCCTAAGTGGCGGAAGGAAATCTGGCTGCGGCGCAATTATCGCCCAACACCGCTGCGCCTCCCCCTCTCTTTGTGTGTGCCCCACCTCCGACAGCGACAGGGCAACCCGCGCCGGCGGCCGCAATGACGGCGGCGACGGCGACGGCGGCGGCGGCGGGTGTGGGTTCGGTCACCGTGGCGACGGCCACAGCCGCCGACGCCGCGAGCGCCCTCGCCGTACCGCTCTGCCGCGTCGCGAAGAGCATTGCCGTCCTGGCGGCGGGCAAGCCGTGGCTGGCGGTGGTGCGAGGCGACCGGCGACTGGACTGGCACAAGGCAGGGGCTGGAGGGGAGGGGGCGGGGCGGATGTCGGTCGGCGGTTGCGTTGTCACGGATGACGGAAGGGGGACTGGACTGGAGCCCTTGGAGGGCCTGGGTTGCGAGGAGGCAGGCGGAGAGGGTTGGCGGTGGGCTGGGGGAGCCCGAAAAAGGCAGCTATCGGCAGCTGCTGCCGCCGCCGCCACCGGCGGGGCCGCCGCCGCCGCCACCAGGGGAGTTGTGCGCGCACACACCGCCACCGCCACCGCCGTCGCTGCAGCTGCTGGTCGTGTTGCGTGGCTGAAGTCGCCGCAGGGGCCCATGGCGGCGGCGGCGGCGGTGGCAGCAGCAGCCGGGTGGCCGGCGAGGGGGATGCGATCTCGGACAGCCGGCGGTGGCGGCGGAGGGCCGGCGGCGGCGCCAGTTGCACAGCGGCGGCGGCTGGTGCGGCCGGCGGCGGCGACGGCGGCGGCGGCAGCTGCTGGCAGGTGCATCGGGGAGCGACGGATTGTTATGTTGGAAGGTTTTAAGGTTTTGGGATTAGGAGGTGGTCCACAGAGGGCTAGCGTGTCATCCATGGCGTGATGCGTGCACCCGCTCCGAAACCCCAGACCCCCAAAAACCCAAAACCCGGAAGCGCTATCCCTGGGCACATCACCCGCGCTGCGTCGTGAACCACCTTCCACCACCCCTGAAATCCCACATCCGCACGCGCCACATGCTGTACGGCAGACATGTACGGATGTCCCCACGTGTGCCCGATCTCCCGGGGTTTCCACGGCATGAGCAGCCATCCGCTGACAAGTGTTCCCGGATCATCTTTGCCGTACAACGTGGCGCGCCCGCGTCATCCTGCGGCTTGGTAATACCGTAGTGTTCCTGTGTTCGCCGGCTCTTCTTTCCCCTGGGTGGCCCCAGCCAGCAGTTTGAATGTGCCCACCTACCTATGATGTCCTTTCTTTCCCCCTGGTGGCCCCAGGTGGCTGCTGCGGTAGGGGTGGGCCGCCGCGCGCTGCGGGTGGCCACCCCGGGCGAGTGCGTGTCGGCGTACGGCTTCGTGCCGGGTAGGTGTGGTTGAGGGTGGGTGTTTAGGAAAGGAACCCGCCTGCGGGTGGGTGAGGGTGAGGGTGAGGGTGAGGGTGAGGGTGAGGGTGAGGGTGAGGGTGAGGGTGAGGGTGAGGGTGAGGGTGAGGGTGAGGGTGAGGGTGAGGGCGAGGGTGAGGGTGAGGGTGAGGGCGAGGGTGAGCGTGGGTCAGGTTTGACGCGTGGCGCGGTGTGTGGGTGGGTTGGGATGGGCGGGTTGGGATGGGCGGGACGCCTAAGTGCGGCGGGGGTTGTCGGTCTCGACTAGATGGGGGCCACATTCCTGATGGCGCCCCTCGTCACACGACAGCTGACGGCCTCCCTCCCCCCCTCCCCCCCTGGACCCCCTCTTCCCACTGGACCCGCGGCCCTGTACGGCAAAACCCGCAGGCACGCTGCCGCCGTTCGGCCACCCCACCCCGCTGCCGGTTCTCGTGGATGCGGGGCTGGGGCTCGTCAGCCGTACACCGCCGCCAGCGGCGGAGGCGGAGGCGGAGGCGACGCCGGCGGAGGCGGCAGCTGCAGCAGCAGCCCGGGAGCCAGATCCGGATGTGGAGACCACGGCGGCGGAGGCGGAGGCGGCGGAGGCGGAAGCGGAAGCGGATTTCGGAGCGGGGGCGTCCCAGGGCGCCGAGCGGGGGAGATCACGGAGCACAGCGGCACAGTCCGCCGATGACAGAGACGGGGAGGGGGAGGGGGAGGGGGAGGGGGAGTGCGGGGCGGCTGGGGGGAAGGCGAACCGCGGGGGCCAGTGGCGGCAGCCACCACCGGCAATGGAAACCACGCGGAGTGGGCTGGCGCAGGAACGGGACGCCGTCGTCGTCAGCAGCGGCAGCGGCGACGGCGACGGCGGCCATGAGGGTGGTGACGGCGGCAGCGGCGGCGGTGACGTCAGCAACGGCGACGGTGGCGTCGATGGCCTGTACTGCGGCAGCGGCGTGCCAGACGCCATCGTGGAGGTGTCGTACGAGCAGCTGCTGGTGCTGTCCGGGGGCCGGGCCGTCGACATCGCCGACGATGACCTGGCAGCATCGGCAGCGGGGCCCGCCGACGCCGCGGCGGCGGCGGCGGCGGACGCCGTCAACGCCGGCGTCGCCGGCGTCAGCGGCAGCGCTGACGGCGTCAGGGCCGCCGGCCTGGGCGCGGAGGGCGATTCGGCCGCTGCTGGCGGCGCCGCCGGTGCCGCCCCGACCCGCTTCCTGCTGGACTCGATGCTGGGGCGGCTGTGTCGGTGGCTGCGGTGCCTGGGGCTGGATGCCGAGTACGTGGGGCGCACCTCCCCGGGCAAGGCGGAGCTGGCGAGGGTGGGTCCGTCCGCCGCACTGCAGGGAGGGTGGGTCCGTCCGCCGCACTGCAGGGAGGGTGGGTCCGTCCGCCGCACTGCAGGGAGGGTGGGTCCGTCCGCCGCACTGCAGGGAGGGTGGGTCCGTCCGCCGCACTGCAGGGAGGGTGGGTCCGTCCGCCGCACTGCAGGGAGGGTGGGTCCGTCCGCCGCACTGCAGGGAGGGTGGGTCCGTCCGCCGCACTGCAGGGAGGGTGGGTCCGTCCGCCGCACTGCAGGGAGGGTGGGTCGTCGCCGCACTGCAGGGAGGGTGGGTCCGTCCGCCGCACTGCAGGGAGGGTGGGTCCGTCCGCCGCACTGCAGGGAGGGTGGGTCCGTCCGCCGCACTGCAGGGAGGGTGGGTCCGTTCGCCGCACTGCAGGGAGGGTGGGTCCGTTCGCCGCACTGCAGGGAGGCTGGGTCCGTCCGCCGCACTGCAGGGAGGGTGGGTCCGTCCGCCGCACTGCAGGGAGGGTGGGTCCGTCCGCCGCACTGCAGGGAGGGTGGGTCCGTCGCCGCACTGCAGGGAGGGTGGGTCCGTCCGCCGCACTGCAGGGAGGGTGGGTCCGTCCGCCGCACTGCAGGGAGGGTGGGTCCGTCCGCCGCACTGCAGGGAGGGTGGGTCCGTCCGCCGCACTGCAGGGAGGGTGGGTCCGTCCGCCGCACTGCAGGGAGGGTGGGTCCGTCCGCATGACAGGGAGGAGCCTCCGGGCATGGATGGGTGGACGGGGCCGTGGACGGGGCCGTGGGTGGACGGGGCTCAGGGTGCTCCAGGGAGGGCAGGGAGGGGCAGCGGAGGCTCACAGCGGCAAGAGAAGTTCGCGAGCCCGGGGATTAGAATGAGGGGGAAAGCGCCGCGGAAGGGGTAGAGGGGACGGGGAGGGAGGAAAGGCGGTGGGCGAGGACGTACGGGCTCGTCCAGTGCGGGATCTACCGTGCCATCTGTAGCAGTAGCAGGGCGCCTGTGGGGCGCTGTCGGGTACCTCACGGCGCCCTCCCTAACCCACCCGCCGCTGCCGACTCCCCTTTCACCTCTTCCTGCTGACCTGCTCCTTCCTGCCACCGCCGCCTCCTCATGCTTCCCTTCCGCCCCCACCGCCGCCTCCGCCTCCGCAGCTGACCGCACGTGCCGCCCGCGAGGGGCGCATCTTCCTGACACGTGACCAGCGCCTGGCCGAGCGCCGCGACGTGGCGGCGCCGTACGTCCTGCACAACGACGACGCGGAGGCGCAGCTGGACGAGCTCGTGCGGCACTTCAATGTCAGGTGCGGCGCGCAGCTCGCCGTCCGGTGACGGAATGCTCCGCCCCCACTCCGCAGCCCCACTCCGCCCCCACTCCGCCCCACTCCGGGTACATGTCCAGTCCAGTCCGGGCGCCTATGTCCAGTCGCCGGTCTGTTTGTTGCCGGTGTGCGCAACAGCTTGGGCCCGGGGGGCATGGCGGCCCCGCCATTTGTGTGTGCGGACCACCCAACCCCACCCACCCACCCACACAGTCTATAGTCACCACATCGCCATACCCACTCATCCATCCACCCACATTTCCGGGTTTGATTTTTCCTGTTCAACCGCCCGACTCACGCAACCCACCCGACCCTCCGTATCGCATTCCGTACTCCCCTCCCCCCCTCCCCCCTCCCCCTCCCTCCCCCCCTCCCGCCGCCCTCAGGTTCGACGAGGCGCTGGTGATGTCCCGTTGTAACGCCTGCAACGCCGCCGCCTTCCAGCTGATCACGCCGCGGGAGGCGGCCAGGGAGCTGGTGCCTGCCCGTGTGTTCGACGTGAGCCGGTTGAGGGGGGGGCCCGGGGGGCGGGGGCCGGCTGAACGAAAACCCAAGACCGGGCCGAACCCGGGCAAACCCAGCAGCACACACGCGCGTCGCTGAAGGCATTGGACAGGTGCACGATGTGGGTGGGACGTGCAAGGAACTGGAGGCATGGGCACGGCTGCGTGTGGAAACGCGGAGGCCTGCACCCCAACCGAAGGAGCCGTCTGTGTGCACGCTGCACGGCGAGAGGGCAGCACAACTTAATCCCTCCACCAAGTCTCGCGAGGGCCCCTTCCACGCCACCGATCGGAATCTCCTAACCCCCAACCCCGAACCCCGAACCTCCGGGCCCAAGGCGGCACCGCCAGCGAATAGCCGCTCACATCCAGACCCCACCGCCCGGGTGCCCCCCCAGCACATTCGGGGTTTTCGCTTTAACCCATTCCCGCCCAACCACCCTGCCCACCCAACCGCCCCACCGACCCACCGTCCAGCTGGTGGAGGAGTTCTGGCGGTGCGGCTGCTGCGGCAAAGTCTTTTGGATGGGCCCCAAGTCCGCCTCCGCCATCGCGCTTGTGGGGGGCATGCTGGCACGGACGCGGCTGCCGCAGGAGCCGCCCACACTCTCCTTCTTCAACGAGGGATACTACCCGCCGGCCGGCGGCGGCGGAGGCAGTGGCGGCGGCGGGCAGTGCACGGCGGCGGCCGCGGCGGCGGCGGGGCAGCAGCAGCAGACAGCAGCGGAGGATGGGACGGTGGATGAGTCGCGGGGTGGGGATGCAGCGGGCGGGGGAAAGGGAGCCGAGGCCGGTGAGGGGCGGCCGGGGCCGAACCCTCTGGCGGTTGTGGTGGTTGCGGCGGCGGCGGCGGCGGCGACCGCCGCCGCGGCGGTGACGGCGATGTCGGCGCCGCGGTGGGCGGCGGCGGCCGCCGCCGCCGCGGCGGCGGCTGTGGCTGCGAAGACGGCGGAGGGGACGAAGGCGGGTGACCGCGTCAGCCGGCGGGGGCCCTCAGCGGGTGGTGGTGGTGGTGGTGGCGCTGCGGGGGCTGCTGCTGCTGAGGGGCTGCGGGCTGTGGCCGGCGGTGGGCCGCAGCCCGCTGAGCCGCGCCCCCACACGGCCCCCTAGTGAGCTGCGGGGGACCGGGGTTTGGGTCCATCACCTCACGTGCCTACTGCCTCGGCTCCAGTGGCGCCACCCTGTTGTCCACGTCACGTCTCTCTGCCCTCCCACGTCGCCCTGCCCCCCGGATGCCTTGCGCGGACCGAGGATAGCCGGCAGCCCCGGACCCGGACCCGGACCCGGACCCGGACCCGCAGCGGCTTACGCTTACCTGGGTAGGGTCCGATCTCATGTGTGAAGGGAACGGGCGAGCAGCAGCAATGGCCAGAGGAGCACCGCCAGGCTTAGTAGGAGGTGTCCGCCAGGCTTAGTACCGTGGGGTGAAGGAGAGATGGGGGTCCCCTGATTGGTTGATTGATTTATTGACACACGGGACGTCGCCGCCGGCGGTCAGACGGGAGCGGTACCTGCGGGAGCCCCGTCGGGGACTTGGTGTCCAGGAAGGGTGGGCAGGGAGGTCGGTGGGGTGAGGTGGGGTGCGCAGCTCAAGTGTGGGGAGCATTGCGGCCGCCCGCGCGTGTGCGTGTGTTATTGTCAGTATGTGTGTATGTATATGTGTACATGTGTATATGTGTATGCTGGGGGGGGGTTGTAGATGTGGGGCCGGGACATTGCGAGGGGCATTGATTGCGGTGTTGGTCCGGCGGCGCCGGATGTCGCCGCTTCAGCCTTAAGGGGTTCACCGAAGGGGTTTAAAATGTGTCACGGGGGGGAGAGTCGCTGTAGCGGGCGCCCGAGGGGGCGCACCAAGTCCAGCAAAGCGAACCGGGGCTGCCAGCCTGTGCGGCGGCGCAGACCAGATGCCGCAAAGCTTATCAACAATCGGCGGGGGCAATGACGGCCAGGCATCACTGCCCACCCAATCATGACGATTACGGCAGAAGCGGCGGCGGGGAAATCCAAGGTGGAGTACGGCGGAGTACGGATCGGTGGCGTGGGTGGCGCCCCGTCCCACAGTTGCGCCTCCTCGCCTTTTCCTAGCGGGCCAGTCCTGTCCGACGACGATTACCGTAACTCTGTTTCCATTCAAACCAAAGGTTGGTCTCAATAGCGGTCGTTGCGAACTCGATACCGTATCTCGAGAGATGTGGCGTAATGGCGATCACGTAATGGCGATCACGGTGTGTGTGTTAGCAAGGAGAAAAGCTGAGCCGTGTGTGTGTGTGTGTGGGGGGGGGGGGCAACCCCTGCAGAGCTAGGTGTCCGTACGGCAGACTCGGACTTTCGGTGCGTTGGTGTACCGTACTCAGTTGGTTTATTCAGTTAGTTGGGCCTAAGGGGGAAAGGAGCGGGGCCGATGCAGGAGCGTGGACCACAGGGTGGAATGATCCTGCCGACTAGGCAACGACCACGTATACGTGAAATCCCTTTAAGCCTAGACATGTGCCAAAGACCATAACTCGGGGCCTCTGGGTCTTCCTGCGACTAACAGCCTTTCGAAAAAAGACAACGGAAACGGACATAACCGTCCGATCCGATTCACCGAACTGGGACGAGCATAATGCGCCGATTCGCTTGGCAAATGGTCGCCCCATTTCCTGCAGGGCTGCCTCGTTCCTTCAATTAAATAACGTGAATTAAGCGTGTGCCTGTGCCCGGGAGTCTGACCACGTGTTGTGTCTACCGTATCCATTTCAACGGCCTCACTCGAGAACAAAAGCGTCATAGGCCTGGACTGGTTAGCTTAAATTGAGGTTAAGTCACGGGCACAATAAAATGGCGCCGAAAACTGAGGCCAAGGCCTTCGAGCCCAAGGGCGCCGCCCGCTTCGGTCGCGTGAGGAACTCGCTGAGGATGGGCATCGTCGGCCTTCCCAATGTTGGCAAGAGCTCCCTCTTCAACTTGCTGACCGAGCAGGTAACTTTGCGTCGGGCTGTAAAGCCCCGCCATGGCGGCTTCTCGGTTACGTAAAACCCGCTGGCAAGGCCAGCTTGCGACCATTCCACATAATCCTCAACCCCATGCAGACATTTTCAAATTTGAATGTTTTGGCTCGCTGTCCATGATGGTGAGCGATGGTACCTTGTCCATGTACCGTCAGCTGCTACAGCCCCGGAGGCGGGAACGCCAGACCGGCACCCATTCTGTGCACTCCCCGCCTGAGCTCGGATACGTCTACCTCCCCGCCACCTGTGCTCTCTCCAGACACCACCACACCTCTTTGTCTTTCACTGTGAGATGCCGCTGATTGGGAGATGGGTTGATTGGGAGATGCCGCAGACCCCTCTGGGTAGCCCCGCGGGGAGGTTGCGACGTGCGCCTAGCTCTGTTGGCATCCATCCCGTCTGTCCCGCCCTCGTCTTTGGTCCCCCGTGTGTGGTTCTCCTGTTTCATGTTTCAGAACATCGCCGCGGAGAACTACCCCTTCTGCACGATTGATCCGAACGAGAGCCGCTGTGCCGTACCCGACGAGCGGTACGACTGGCTCTGCGACCTGTGGAAGCCGCCGAGCATGTGAGTGGTGTCGTACGTCAGTGGTGGGGCCCGCTCCAGGTCACCTGGGACACCTGGGAGGGGGGTCGGGAGACGCCGGCGGTGGCGGGGGCGGGGGCGGTGGCGGGGGCGGTGGCGGGATAACGGAGGGTAGCTGTGGATGGGTTCCGGTACGACACGAACCCAGGCCGAGTGGTCTGGGGAGGAGAGCCCCAACACGGCGGCAACACACGACGGCCAACCCTTAACACCAGACCACACTTCCGGGAACCGTATACAACGAGAGTGCGAGATGACACCGCGTGCAAACCCCACCCACCACACGCCTGCCTGCCTACCCCTCCTGCCGGCGTGCTCACCCACCCATACCCACCCACCCACTCAACCCACCCTGCCTGCTTTCTCCCCCTGGTCCCCCCCTGGGTCGCTCTGGCAGCAGCGCAGTTTGAAATTGTCTACCAATGTCCTAAACCCCCATCCCCACCCCCGCCCCCATTTCCTGTACCCCTCCCTCCCTCCCTGCCTCCCCCTGCCAGGTACCCCGCCTACCTCCACGTGACGGACATCGCGGGACTCGTGCGGGGGGCGGCGGAGGGCGCGGGGCTGGGGAACGCCTTCCTGTCGCACATCTCGGCGGTGGACGGGATCTTCCACGTGGTAGGGCGGGGGTGGGTGGGGGGGTTGGGGTTTAGGAGGGCTGGGGGGTTCAGGGGTTTAGGGGGTCAGGGGTGCGGGGTTAGAGCTGGGGGGTAAAGTGCGGTGGGGTGCGGTGGCTCGGTGGGATGCGACGGGTCGGAGGGGTGCGACGGGTCGGAGGGCAGCCCTTGAGGGGCTCGCTGTGGGGGTGGGGGTGCTGGTGGGCTGAGTATGACGGGGCGACTGCAGGCCATTAGGACCCGAATGCGCCTCCCCGACAGCTGCACCCTCACCCCCCCCCTCCCTCGAGCACCTCGCGTGCTGGGATCCGTCGTCCTCGCCCTGTCTGCCCGCTTTACACACTCAGCTAAATAATGAGGTCTTTCCCTTATGGCCTCTGCATTCACTCAACTCTCCATGACGCGGTGGCGGGTTCGGAGTCGAAGCGACTTTGGACGGACCCTGGGACCCCGTCCGGCCCCCATCCCGGCCCCACCGGTCCCCCCCCCTCCCGGGCTGTTCCTTAATAACCCCCTCCCGCGGCCCCTCCCCCCGGCTCCACTCCGCAGGTCCGGGCGTTCGACAATGACGAGGTCGTACATGTGGACGACAGCGTGGACCCCATTCGCGACCTGGAGACCATCCAGGTGCTCCAGGGGGGGGAGGGGAGGGGGAGGGGAGGGGGAGGGGGGGGGGAGGGGGGGGTAAGGGGGGGGAGGAGGGGAGGGGGGAGGGGGAGGGGAGGGGGAGGGGGGGGAGGAGGGGGGAGGGGAGGAGGGGGGGAGGGGGGAGGAGGGGGAGGGGGGGAGGGGGGAGGGGGGGGAGGGGAGGGAGGGAGGGAGGGGGGGAGGGGGGGAGGGGGGGAAGGGGGGAGGAGGGGGAGGGGGGAAGGAGGGGAAGGAGGGGAAGGAGGGGAAGGAGGGGAAGGAGGGGAGGAGGGGAAGGGGGGAGGAGGGGGACAGGAAATTGGTAGACATATTCAAACTGCGCTGCTGCTGCCAGAGCGAATATCCGATAGAGACTCGACTGTACCCTACTGGATCTCCAGCGACGTGACGACGTCCACCTTGTAGGCCTTGACAAATAATGACTGAAGTGGTTAACACCAAAGCGAAAGAAATCTGCCTGGCGGGGAGCAAACCCTGATGGTGACACGTGGAGTGCCGACCCGTCGGTCGGTGGGGCGCACGTGGGCTTTCACAAGTACCGGTATATACGATTGGTAGTAAACCCCCTCCAAAGCCCCCTTCACGCCCCACCATTAACGTTTGTGTTTCTGACCTGCCCTTCCGAAAGTCCCTGCCCCCCGCCCCGCCCCGCCCCGCTCCGCCCCGGAAAGTCTGCCAATGTCCTGTACTCCCCGCCTGAACCCCGCCCCCCCCCCGCCTGCACCCCGCAGATGGAGCTGTGTAAGAAGGACCTGGAGTTTGTGGCCAAGGCGGAGGAGAAAGAGATCCGCGACGTGAAGAAGAGCCAGGGCATGAAGATCTCGTTGGTCTTTACCAGCACCTTTGAGAAGGTCAAGGAGATGCTCAAGGTGGGGTGGGTGGGCCGGGGTAAGTAACGGAAATCGGTAGACAAACTGCGCTGCTGTTAGGTGGGTGGGGTGGGGTAGGAATGGGGTGACGACTTGAGGTACTGCTCAGGGTGGCGAGGGGTGTCTGCCCGGGGATGAGCGGGCTCTCACATGATGTCGTACCAACCAACACAACCACCACCCGCCCGTTGCATCAACCACCACAACCGCCGCAACCACCACAACAACCACAACCCCCTGACACCGCAGGAGAACAAACCCGTCCGTTACGGGGACTTCAACAGCAAGGAGGTGGAGCTGATCCGTGAGAAGCTCAACAACCTCATCACCACCAAGCCCGTGGTCTACCTGGTGAACCTGTCGGCAGCCGACTTTGTGCGCAAGAAGAACAAGTGGCTGGCCAAGATCCACGCCTGGATCCAGGTGGGGCGCGCGTCGTACAGTACGGTGCGGTACTGCTTGAACGCCTGGATCCAGATGCTTTGGAACTTGACACGCGTTGAAACTGAATGATGCCCCTTTTGCATGTGCGGGTCGGGCCGGGCCGGGCCGGGTTGGCAGTCGAGCTTCCTGCAGAGCAGTTGAACCCCACACGCCGATGGGGTCGCTGTGGTGGCGGGTCCCTCCGCCCCCCGCCCCCCGCAGGAGCACGGCGGCGGCGTGTTGATTCCCTTCAGCGTGGAATGGGAGTCCAAGCTGTGGGCCACCCGGGACGACCCGGACGGGCGTAAGGCCTTCCTGGACGCCAGCGGCGGGGCGGTGTCGGCGCTGCCCAAGATGGTCGTACAGGTGGGGAAGAGCGACGGCGGGGTACGGTGGGGGGAGGCGGGAGGGGCAGGGGTATGTGTCTCTAGGAGCCCCTGGACACATACCGGACATACACCGTCCGCGGATACGGAGCATCCACCCCACCCCACCGGATACTCCCGGGCCTCCACCCGGGGGGGGGAGAGGGGTGCGGGGGAAGGACACCGCACGGCACGGTCACGGTTGCCCGCCCGCGGCCAGCCTGCCCCATCTCCTCCCTCCCTCCCCCCCGCCCCTCCCCGCCATGTCGTCCTACATCACTAGCCCCGGGCCCCGTACCCACCCCATCCCTGGTACAGTTGATTCTTCACCGGACCTTTGCTCTGGCTGCAGCAGCGCGGTTTGAATATGTCTACAAATTTCCTATACCCCCGGCCCCACCCCACCCCGTACCGACCCTTAGGGCTTCAAGGAGCTCAATCTGATTTACTTCTTCACCGCGGGGGAGACGGAGGTCCGGTGCTGGACCATCCAGAAGGGCACCTTGGCGCCCCAGGCGGCGGGGGTGATCCACTCGGACTTTGAGAGGGGCTTCATCAAGGCGGAGGTGGGTGCGGGTGTGTGTTGTGTGTGTATGTGTGTGTGGCCGGGTGCGGGGTGGCGGGGCGGGGGGGGGGTGCGATGAGGGCTAGACTGAGTGTGGCGGGCGGGGGAAAGCTAAACTGAATGGGGGGCGCCTTTGGGGTGGCCTTTCAAGGTGTGTGTGGGAGGGGCCTTGGAGGTCGGCGATTGGAGCGTTGGGAGTTGAAGGTGTGCTACTGTTGCTGCACCCTAGCACCTAGCACCCCAGGCTGCGGCGGTGTTGTGTCGCTGTGTGTGTGTGTGTGTGTGTGTGTAAAAGATAACTGAGCTGTGTGTGCGTGTGTGTGTTTGTACGGCAGGTGGTTGCCTACAACGACTTCCGGTCGCTGGCGACCAGCAAATCGATGATGGAGGTGAAGGCGGCTGGCAAGTACCGGCAGGAGGGGAAGCAGTACGTGGTGGAGGACGGAGACATCATCCATTTCCAGGTGGGGGACCTGGCGGGGTGGGGTAGGATGGGGTGGTGGGGTGTGCCACAGTGTCGTCTGCCTGTCTATCTGGGGAGGTGCATGGGATGGAGGGGAGGCAAGGGGAGGGGAGGGAAAGAAGGGGAGGGAAAGAAGGGGAGGGAAAGAAGGGGAGGGAAAGAAGGGGACGGAAAGGAGGGGGGAGGGAAGGCGATGGGTGGGGTCGGGGATCTCCGGTGGCGTGAGGGCGTCTGAGTTGAGGCGGGGTGAGGGAGGCGCAGCTCCAATGTGGCAGCGAACCCGCAATGTGGGGTGGGGTGAGGAAGCGGCGGGCTAGAGCCCAGACAGGTGGACGCCGTACACGTCGAGTGCGACTGACCCCCCGGTATCGCGGCTCCGTATTTCCTGGAACTGTGCCCGTGTCCTGTTCTGGGTCTGGGGTGGGGCGCCAGGTCTCAAGAGGTGGCAGCATTGGGCGAGGAAGGGGGTCGATGGTGGGCACAACGAGAACGAGATCGGGGGCTGCACAGCGCGCCGCCTCAGGATACACCGCCACTGAGCTGCAGCCGCTGCAGCCGCTGCTGCTACTGCCTCGGCCATTTGCCCGCTGATGGAGCTGGGCAGCACCTCCCTAAACCCTAAACCCCAATCCCCTCATCTGACCCACTTCTGAACCCCAATCCCTGAACCTCAAATCCTGTCCTCGCAGTTTAATGTGACGAAATGAGTGGAGGGGAGGGGAGGGGAGGCCGCAGCTGAGGGGGGGATGGGCCCCAGCGGCGCCCCGCCAGGCAGGCCGACGAAATAAACAGAACAGCCCCGCACCACCCCGCACCACCCCGCACCACCCCGCGCCGGCCCGCACCCCTGGAGGTGACCCCAATCGGAAAGAGGATTGGAGCGGCTGCCCCCCCCCCCCCCCGCGAGGACCCGAAGGGCGGGCGCTGTTGGGCCCCTGCTGGGGCCGAGTGGGGTGTGGGCCCCGGTATGGGCTCGGGAGAGATCAGTGGGCAAGGATGACTTGAGGATGGCTGCCTGAGCGAGTGGCGGGCAAGGTAGATGGGAGGGGATGAGGAGGTAAGACGAGCGGTTTGTGTACGCTAGGGGGTTTAGGTCGGGAATCGGGGCTGTCCAGCGAAGACACACGCGCTAGGTCGACTCGCGGGTTGTGCATCGGAGGCATCGGAGGCGTCGGAGGGGCGGGCAGGCGGGCGGGCGGGCAGGGATGGGAGGAGGACGAAGCAACCCAACTCACCTTCATCCCCCCCTGTTGAGCCCCGAGTGTGTCAAGGACTGTTTCCGGCCAACAAACGTCCGGCGGGTTGTACGTTGCAAGCGCAGGCTTGACAGAAAGGGGAGGGGGGATGCCAGCCGTTTGCCCCCGGGGAACAGCCGTTTGTCGATGGGGCGGCGATGACGTTTGCTGCGCTGCCTTACTTGGCCGCGGGCCGGCTACTCACCTGCCAAGGCCCGACCTCTTTTGAGTGTACCTTTTGAGTTTGAGAAGATCATGATCCAACGTCCCCCCACCAACGGCTGCCGGTTCAGCCAGTTCAGGAGGCGGCACAACCGCCGGTGGGAGGCCGTCCGTTTTCCCGTCGGTGTGTGTTTTCGCCACCGCGCAAGGTGCTCTGAGTGAGGGCCGCACCTTGAGGCTCTTGCGCTGCGTGAGTGCTCGGCTGGGTTGGGGTCTAAGGTTCTGGGGGGAGTGCCGTTGTGGGGAGCCCTGGGGAGGTGTTTTGCCGTTTGTGTCCCGTGGTTGGGGTCGGGCCTCCACGCCCCGACGGCGCCTGCCCTCCTGCCTGCCGGTGGCAGTGGAGGTGGCAGTGGACTGGGTGTGCGCGGCGAATCTGCGTCCTGGACGGCGCTGTTGGTTTGATGCAATGCAATGAGGGGCCCCTCCCTGGCAGGATGGATGGATGCCGGGTCGCATCCCCCCGAACGTCGTACAGCACCGTACATACGGGTAAGGTAGGTTTTAAGGCAGATGCCTACGATGACTTTGCAGGTCACCGCCGTACACCGTACTGCACACACACACACACACACACACACACACGGGGGGGGGTTGCAATTCTAAACACACACACACCGCGCTGGGGTTTCCAGTTTATGAGGTCTTGGCGCCGGTGGGTGGGCGACTCGGTGAGCTGAGGTGGGGTGAGCGGTGAGGTGCCTACGGTCTGTCCAGGGGGGCGGGGAGGGGAACACGCCAACGGGGACCCGGAGGCAACAAACCATCTGTCCGTCCAGAGCGGGTAGGAGAAGGAACAACCGGACATCCTCTCGACGTATCGTGTCCTCGCCGAGCGGTGCAATGTAACCGTTACAAGGTGTGGACCCCCAGTCGGTCCCGACCGAGCAGTGTGATCGGTGCGAGTGGTGTTGGGGTGGAACAAGCGGACGATGTTCGGTGCGACTGCATCTTTTGCTCGGCGCACCAAGAAGCAGAATCTTCCGTACCAACAGATGAAATCTCCCGTACTGACGACAGACAGCGAGATGGGGCTCCGGAGCGGCGTCCAGGATGGCGTGCAGGGCCCGACACGTACCTACTGCACTGCTTACCGTACGCTGTTGCTTAACGGGCTATCGCTACTAGCCTTATACCTATTTGTTGGTTTTGCTATAAGGCGTGTGTGGAAGTCTTGGGTGTACCCGCTAAGCTCCCAATCGCTCGAAGGTGCTTACGACAGCGCAGCAGTACATACGATAAGCCCCAAGATTGTTTTCTGATTGGGATCGTCCTTACTTGAAATAATTGTAAATTTGAATTTTTAGCATGAATTATAGTAGTATGCGGCAGCACAGGGTTGGTGCGCGAAATTGGGTACGAAAAGAGTGTTCCGCAGGTTGACCAAGGTCCACCGTCCCGGGAGTACCCCAACGCAAAGGACTCTGAGGATTTTTGTGTTGCTTCTGTCTGCGCTGCTGCATTCCGGCCCCGCGTACAGCTGACTCAAGGGCAGACCAGGGGGCTGGAATGACATCACAGACGGGCAGCACTGCAAAAGGTGGCACCGCCACACAAAGGACGACCATGCCGACAGCCTCCGACGTCTGCGGAGAGGTGCGCTGCGTACCGTACGGTGAAATATTTTATCGCTTGAACGGGCAGGCGATATTGTGACGAGGCCCTCAGTGCCCAACCCCTCACATATCAAGCTCTGATAAAATTAAAAATTTTCATGAAACATATTCATTGTCAAATAATCATCTCCGTTGTCCATGCGTTCGTCGGGTTGTCCATGCGGTGTGGGTCGGCGGGTGTGGGCCGCCCATCTGAGGGGGGGGAGGAGAACCGGAGAACCGGAGGCTGGTCGGGTGCCCCCGTCACGTGTGCCCGTGCACGGCTAGCCAGCCATGACTGTGCCCCAACCGATGGGGGCATGCCGACCTCGTCAGGACCGGTACCGTACGAACGAATGAATGAACGAATGAATGAACGAATGAACGTTGCAGCGGACCCCGAAAAGGGGTCAACGATGTACACCTACCAGGACAAGCCCCAGCAGGCCCCACCGACAAGCAAGGCGGCAGGACACCTCCACACCTCAACCGTATGTCGTTGGATGGGTCGTAACGTCGTATCACTGGATTCCGGGCAGGCGGCCAAATGTCACGTGACTCGTCATCACGCGTGCCGTACCATGACCCAGTCCGGGTGCCGAGCTGCCGACGCGTCGTCGTCGACGATGAAGTCATCCGCGGTCCGATTCCAGCAGAGTACGGTTACCGTACTTAATTACTAATGCAAGAATCGTTCTTTTTAGGAAGAATCGTTCGATAGACTCCGCTACAGATTTTAGAAAGCACTCGCTAACTCCACGGGTCCAGGCGATTGGCCCGCGACACCCAGCGACGTGCTGCCAAGGGACGTCCGTTGCCGGCTTTGGCGGTCCGCTCGTGGCGGTTACACGGTACAGCTGCAGCGCGCGGGTTACAGTTGACAGTTAACAGTTACAGTTTGTCGCGTTGCGAGTGTTCCACGTCCTCGTCCGTCCCGCTCGGCGTGTTCACTGAGTACGGTATGCAGACCAACACCTGTCCCCCCCCCCGAGAGAGCGGGCAGGGCAGGGCACGGCAGGGCGTTCAGGGTGCTCCCGGCCAGACCTCAGGTAGAATGTACGAGCATGCCGTTCTATTGTCGTAATAAACGGATACAACATCGGTGCCGTACGAACGGAGATAACACACACACACACACACACACACACACACGCGCGCGCACGCACAAGCACGCACACACACATACGCGCGGCTCAGTTCTCTTTTACACACATACACACACGCACGAAAGTGCCAACATTCTCTCTGCAATACCAAAGATTCGGGAGCCAGCAAGTTGAAAGGACAGCAACAGCAACAGCGCAACCACCGCACAGACGTACCTTGCCCCCCGCGCAGCATCGCCACCACTCCTCTGCCCCCCCGGACACTTATCTGCACGCTCTCCCGACCGACAAGCCCCCCCTCCCACCCCCCGGGGAAGGGGGAGGGGGGAAGGGGGAGCCCTCCTCCCCCCTTGGTGGGACACTTTGGCGCCCAGAGCGGAACCCGCCACACGGCCTCTGATACACGTGGCGCGGCCCCACCCCCACACACACCCAGACACACACCTACCTCGCGGCTCATCTATCTTTTACACATACCACACCCACCCAGCAACCCACACCCACCCACATTCGGGTTCCGGGTGTCATCGACTTCCATCGCCTGTACCGCCTGTACCGCCTGCTGTCAAGCTGGACTTCGCCTCTCGAGGCACTTTTCTTCTCTTCTCTTCTCTCTTACACCCACCCACACCGCCAGGAACCCAACCCGCAGCTCCTCCGTCAACGAACCAACCGCTGCTGCAGCGGTCTCGGCCCTCAGCGCGTTTACCAACGACACACCTGCTGCAGCTGCTGCTGCTGCAGTTGCTACTGCTTTCCCCCTGTTGTCTCTTGGCTCCCCGGTTGCTGCTGCTGCTGCGGGGGTGGCGGGGGTGGCGGGGGTGGTGGTGATGGCGGTGGCTGTTGCGCCTCTGGTGCCCATCGGGAGGGCGCCTGCGGCGTTGTCAGAGTCACTCCTGGCTGCTGCTGCTGCTGCTGCTGCTGCTGCTGCTGCGCGTATCGATACGGGAATTGAAGCTGCGGTGACGGTTGCAACGGTTGGCCTTGCTGTTGTGCTTGGCGGTTGACCGTTGGTGATTCCTCCAGGGGCACCAGGGAGCCCAGCGACGTGGCGCTCGCCGAGGGCTGTAGGTCGGACGAGCTCGCCAGGATGTTGGCCTGCAGTACACCGTACGGTACGGCACCGTGTACGAAAGATCAGCCGCGCCTCGGAACAATTCGAGAACACGTGAGACACGGCAGTCACATACACACACGATCACCTACCTGGGATCGGGCGGGCGGGCGGGTTGCAATTCTATACACACACGATCACAAGTTATTATGGTAAGTACTTTGGTCCTTGGTTTGGGTCGGGCGGGTCTCTTCTCTAAGCACACACGATCCACACCACACCACCTCACCTCACCCACATCCACACCCCTTAACATCCAACGTTCCAACCTCTCTTCCTCCCTAGAGCCTCTCTCGGATGGAAAGCGGAACCCGGCACGCGCTGGCCGGCCCCAGAACCGCAGCAACGCAACCCGCAGCAACCCAACCCGCAGGGCGACGAAGGCCGGGGCTTGGGAGACTTGAAAAGCAGAGCGGGGAGGGAGCAGCTCCGAGGCAGAGGCGGTGGGCGCGGACAGCGAAGGGGTGGCGAGGGACAGCGTGGGATAGCGCGGCGGCAGGGGGCAGGGGAGGCGGCGGCGGGGCCGATCCTCCGGGGGCCAAGTCGTCCGACCCAGCGCCTACTCTCGTCCGGGAGGAGGGGGGCCCAGTGCCGCCCGATGGCACATTGACGTAGGCTAACACGCACGCTGGGAGGGGAGGGGGTGGTCTGGGCCTGGTGCGGCGGAGGGGCAAACCCACCCCAACGCTGGCAGCAGTACCCACCCGTTTGACAGGTCAGGTACGGTCAGGTCAGGTCGGGCCCGAGGGTCAGCGTGCGGGGCAGCGCGGGGTGGTTCGAGTGCTCCGTCACGGGGTGGGAGGAACGGGGGCGGAGAGGGGCAGAGCCGGCCCTTCCGGCAGAGGGGCAGAGCCGGCCCTTCCGGCAGAGGGGCATCGTCCGGGGATGCTGGTGGTGGTGGTGGTGGTGGTGGTGGTGTCGGAAGGCGCGGGAGAAGCTGAAGGAGCTGAAGCCGGTTTCGACCCCAGGTGAACACGGGACCCATTGGTCGCCGCGACCTCCGCCGCCACGTCACCATTCAGACTCACCAAATGGCGGCGCGCGAGTGACAGCACGTTGCCATCCAGCAGTGCCTTACAGCGACCCAGAGCGAACTTCGGCTGCGGAGATGACGGACTGACCCGTGGGTCAGTGTCGGCGCTGGACAGGGCGCCCTGCCGCTCAGCGCACAGCAGGGGCGGAGGCCGCGGCAGCGGGCCGCAGCGGGCGGGCGGGAGGGAGGGAGGCAAGTGGGGGGACGCGGCGGCGGGTTCACAAAACAGACGGAACTCACCCACTCACTCACTCGCCGCACACATACTTCCTGGGCACTGCTCTGCCCCTTGCATGTCACGCACCCCCGACTGTTTCTGCCCGCCTACGAACACACGCGTTGCGGATACGACCAGTGTGTGTAAAAGAGAACTGAGCCGCGAGAAGTAGTGAAGACCAGTGTGTGTGTGTGTGTGTGTGTTACATGTACCACGAAAACAGTTGTGCGAGAAGGGGCAGGGCCAACCGGTACGGCAGAAGAGCATGCCGAACGTGCGGGGATGGACTATATGGGAGCTGTGGGGGTTGGGGGGCTGAGGGGTACCGTAACAGCTAGCGTGGGCGTGGGCGTGGGCGTGGAAGCTAGGGGGCTATAAGGAAAAGCCAAACCCGGGCACACCCAGAGGGCAAGCTTGGGGCGGCAGGACAAGGAACGGTCGCAAGCGGGCGCATGTGTGTTGATGGTGGGGGGTGGGGGCCCGCGGGGGCGGGCAGGTCGGGCCCGGGAGAGCAAGGCGGGGGCATATGCCTCTGCAGCTGTACTGTGAAAACAACAAAGGGCAGGCGCCCTGGACTGGACGCACCTGCCTCCCCCGCACCTGCTCTCCAGGGAAGGGGTCATGGGTAATGAATGGCTGGTGGAGGGCCTCATGGGTGGGGTGGGTGGGGTGGGTGTCCGAGGGAGTCGTGGGTGGGTGGGGCAGGGTCGAGGAGGGGGGGTCGGGGCGGCGGCGGCCGGAGCGGAGGCGGCGGATTGGGACCGGGCAGGCAGGCAGGTCGGAGCCCAGCCGGGCAGGAGGCTGCCACATGGCGGGAGGGCTTATCAGAAGGGGCTTCTGCCGCATGAGGGGGAGGGAAGGGGGACGAGCCCCCCGTGTCGCGGAGAATCACCGCGCAGGGCCCGGCCACGGCCACGTGAAAGCACGACACGGTACGACGGTAACAACAGGGAACAGCAATATAGGGTGTGTCGGAAGGGCAGTCTGTGTGCACGTCGGTGAGTCGGCTGGTGGCACCCCGCCATGTAATTCAGGCATGGTCCTCCTCCCCCGTCAGGGTCCGCAATCCCCGGCGCCCCCTACCCCGGTAGACATTAGGGCGCGAGATGGAGACGGAGACGGGTCGGGTCGGGTCGGGTCGGATCGGATCGGATCGGGTCGGGTCGGGTCGGGTCGGGTCGGGATATACGTCCATGCAGCCGAGCGACTGTTGGAAGTAGAGAACGGCCCACACCGGACAGCACTACAGCAGCCGCGAAACCCGTCGCGCTGGGGGGGGTGGGGTGGGGGGCGCCGTGCAGACGGAGTTCGTACTCGAAGAAAGCCGAAGCAAAACAGGGAAGAACTGCCTCGTGGTGCTATGAAAGCGGGGCGGAGGCCCGCGGCGTGTTTCCTTGCACTCAGCCAGCCAGCACCACATCAGACAGACACGTACCTGGCACCCTGGCCGCTATCGCACCCGCCGCCTTACCGCCGAAGAGCAACATACACACCGCCCACCGCCCCCATGTCCCTCGGAGAGCAACATAGAGCAACATACACACCGAAGAGCAAGAGCAACATACACATCGCCCACCGCCCCCTCCCCTCGCCTTTCCTCCCCCCACCCCCCCACCAAGAGCTCCCCCGTCCGCCTTGCCCTGGCAGTCCCCCCCGCCCTCACCCCCTGACCTCCGCCCCGCAGTCTCCCCCCCCCCATCCCGCCTCCTCCCTTTCCCCCTCCCCCCTCCCTACCTGCGACATGGGCCGTGTCAGCTGCCGCCGTACCAACTGCGCATACACGCCCCCGGCCGCCAGCAGATCGTCGTGGGTTCCCATCTGCAGGGAAGGTCCAGGGAAGGTCAGGGAGGGGGGCCCAGCGGGGGGAAGCGTGCAGGGAGGGGCCGATCTCAAGAACGAGGATGCAAAAGAGAGGGCTAGGATGATGGCCACACAACTTGCCGTACCTCCTGTACGACGCCCTTTCCGATGACGTAGATGCGGTCCGCGCTCTGGATGGTGGACAGCCGGTGAGCCACCACGATCACTGTACGACCTCGCATCACGCGGTCCAGGGCCTCTTGTACGACAGCCTGCAGACCCACGGGGCGCAGCCCGTGACACAGCCGGGGGGCCCATTGGGTTTAACGCGTGTGTGTGGTGTGTGCGTGTGTGTGTGTGTGTGTGTGTGTGTGTGTGTGTGTGTGTGTGTGTGTGTGTGTGTGTGTGTGTGTGTGTGTGTGTGTGTGTGTGTGTGTGTGTGTGTGTGTGTGTGTGTGTGTGTGTGTGTGTGTGTGTGTGTGTAGGTAGGAGGAGGATCGCTCGCGGGTCGTTTTCCTCCCCGCTCCCTCCTTTCCTCCCTCCTGCTGCTTGGCCCCCCTCCCCTCTCCCCCCGTGCCTCCTCTCCCCTCTCCCCCCTCTCCCCACCCTCCCTGCCTCCTACCCCCACCTCGCTGTCCGCATCCAGTGCGCTGGTGGCCTCATCCAGCAGCAGCACCCGGGGCTTGCGGACCAGCGCCCGGGCGATGGCGATCCGCTGCTTCTGCCCCCCGGACAGCGCCACCCCCTTCTCGCCGCAGCTGGTCTCGTAGCCCTCGGGGAATGACATGATGAAGTCGTGCGCGTTGGCCTGACCGCACCGGGGCCGAGGGGGGTTCAGAGGGGCTTCAGTGGGGGTGATGGGGGAAGGTACAGGAAAAGGGGGGAAGAGGTTGATCGGGGTGATGAGGTTTGGGTTCGAGGTTTGGGATCTGGGTTTGTGGGTGGGTGGGGTGGGAATGGGTCCTGAGGATGCGGGTGTGGCCGCGGGAGCATGTACGGGTGGGGCAGTACGACCGAAACACGCTGCATGGTACGACAAGTTTTCTTTCTAATCTCTCTCTAGACACTTTTGTGAAATTTCCTCCCGCAGTCCCATCCTCCCCCCCTTGACCCCTGGCCGCCTGTCCCTCTCGAAGGGGGGAGCGAGGGCGGGGGACGACCTCAAACCGTCTCCTACCCCCCCCCCGGGCTCTCTCTCGCCACGTATCGGTTCCCCAATCCATACCCCCCCCCGGGCTGCCGCTGCTGCCGCTGCCGCTGCTGCCGCCGCTGCTCCCCCCCCCCACCTGCTTGGCCGCCTCTATGACCTCTTCCTCGCTGGGGGGCGGCACGCAGCCGTCCTCCGCCTCCATGCCCAGCAGGATGTTGCGGCGGATGGAGCGGGCGTACAGCACCGGCTCCTGGGGGGGAGGGGCGGCGAGGGACAGGGAAGGGGGGAGGGGGCCGCAGCGCGAGGGGTGGCCAGGGCCCAGGGGGGCAGCGGGGCGGGGGGATCGGGGCAGGGGGCTTGTCTTACGGCCAATATGCATTTGTGGAGCTGCACGCACTGACCCTCGCACCCACGCCCGGGGTGTTCTTGCTGTAACCACACACACACGGTTTCAGTATGTATCCGGGCCTGAGCGGTTCTGGGTGGGCTTACCATTCAACACACACACACGGTCTGCTCAAGAAACACACCCGTTCACGCGGGCGGGTCTCTAATCTAAACACCCGTACACGTCCATACACACCGCGCCCCCCCTCGACCCACCCACCTGGCTGACCAGCGCCACCTGCCGTCGCAGCCACTTGGCGTCGTACTGCCCCAGGTCACGACCGTCGATCAAGATCCTTCCGTGCGTACGACACGTACGGCGGGCGCCAGGGGAGAGGGCGTTACGTGTACAGCACAGAGGAAACATCATCAGGTCAGGTAAAGCAACTGCCCCTCTCACTGCCTCACCCGCCCGCCCGCCCGCACCCATGTCGCGGCCGTGGTGACCCCGGCTGCTTCCCAGTCCTAACTCCGCAGACCGCTGCCGCCGCTCCACCATTTCCCCAGACAATTACACAAGGGCGGGTCTCTTCTCTAAACACACACAAACGCAGGTCAGTCAGGCGGTCGAGGTGGACTCCTCGTCCCTCGCAGCGCAGTTCTCACATCGCTTGACCACAGCCCTCCTTCCAATACACACATAGACACAGGGCGGGTTCTTCGCTACACATACACACACCATCCGGGGGAAAGTGCTTCGGCGGTCTCCCGTATGGGGCGGGTTAGCGCCCCCGGCCAGTGTCGGCCCGGCAGATATGTAACGATTCACACACCACCTTCTTTTACACACACACACACGCGCGCACACGGTACTGGGTGGGTTTCTCATTACGCACACGCGCGCGCGCGCACCTCCCCGCCACCGGCACGTAGAACCTCTCGATGAGTTTGATGATGGAGGACTTGCCGCCCCCCGAGGGGCCCACCAGCGCCACCACCTCACCTGGGGTGGAAGGGGGGCGAGAGGCGGGGGGGGGGAGAGGCGGGGGGGGGAAGCGATAGGCAGTTAGGCACGGAGTGGGGCAGGGCGGCTGACGAACGCAGCGGACTGGGACGGAGCGGAGCCCTAACAGGATTCCCCCTCCTCCCCTTAGGACAGACAACTGGGAAGCGACCGATGTGCATCCCCAGCTGGCATAGCTCAGTTGGATAGAGCACCCGTTTAGTAAGCGGGAGGTCTCCAGTTCAAATCTGGATGTCAGCACTTATACCCAGCATTATATCAATGTCGTACTTAACGACTCACCCGGCTGTGCCGCTAGGCTGAGGCCGTTGAGCACCCGAACATCGGGCCGCGCGGGGTAGTTGAACACCACTGCCTGCGCCTCCACCTTCCCCTCCAGGGATGGCATCACCAAGTGCCCCGTGGGGGGGATGGCGGGCGGCCGCTTCATCAGCTCAATCACCTGCACATGGCCACACGGGCGGACACACCGGCATGCTTACGATCAACACCCCGGCCCATACTACTCGGTGGTGCGTTACGGTCCCTTCCCCCTTTCCCCCTTTCCCTCAGACCACCGCTCCCGGTAACCCCCAGCCCCAGCCGGTTCCCCCGCCCCTCGTTCGTTACCTTTTCCGCCGCCCCCACCGCGGCTGTGAGGGCGGAGAAGACGTCCCCAATCATGGAGAAGGCCGACGTGAGGGACTGCTGGTACAGCATGAAGGACACCAGGGCGCCGCGACTCATCTATGGGGGGGAGGGGGAGGAGGGGGAGGGGGAGGGGGAGGCGGAGGAGGGGAAGAGGAGGCGTGGTCTGATTTTATTTGCAACGTAAAAAAATGAAACGTGCGGGAAACGTGAGGGCAAGACTAATAGGGGGGAAGAAAGCGGGCAAGTACTGAGGCCTCTCCATCCGCTCATCCCCCCCTGCCCCCTCCCCGCCCCACTCACCACCCCCGCCAGCACTAGGTTGCCCCCGTAGAACAGCACCACCGCCGTCACCACACTGGGCAGGAAGGTGGTCAGGACCGCGTACAGCGCGTAGGCGGCCGCTTCCAGCAGCTGGGGGCAGCCAGGGGGCGGAGATCGGTAAGGGGTGGGGTGGGGTGGCGGCGGTTGGGCGTTGGGTATGTGTTGGATCCTGATCCTGATCCGGGGTGGGTACGGATGCGTTGCGGCATCATGAAGGGCTACTGTAACCGACTGGCACGGGCCAGCGGAGCTCAGTACCCTCCTCCGGCCCCCCACCACACACACACACACACACACACACACACACACAGCGCCTTCCCCCCGTCCTCAAGTCCCCCCTGCTCCCCCCTCCCCGGCGCCGTACCGCCGGCCTACCTGCAGTTTATAAAACTCCTTGAGCTTCTCCGCGTAGGCGGCCTCCGAGGAGTCCTGATCAGGCAACGAGTCGCGAGGGGAGGGAGGGAGGGAGGGGTTGGGGGCGAAAGAAAGCCCGCGGGAGGCAGGGGCCCGCGGAGGCCGGCTGCCATGAGATGAATGAATGATATGAATGAATGAATGAACACGTTTCAGCGGACCCCAGCTGTCAGGTCGGGTCGGGTCATGCCAGAAGGAAACCTCAGAGCGGCACGGGGGGGGGCGACGGGGGGGGGGCGACGGGGGGGTAGGCGACGGCGGGGCGACGGCGGGGCGACGGCGGCGACGGTGGCGACGGTGGCGACGGTGGCGACGGTGGCGACGGAGGGAGAGGGAAACCCCCGAGGGAGGAAAATCGAACCGGTCAAGAGCTGCGGTTCACTCGACGGTTCATCCCGACAGGGCAACGCAGCTCCGTACGTCGCACTCCGCACACCGTACACACATGTCGTACCTGGATGGCGTGCGCCTTGACGGTGGTCATGGTGGACAGCACCTCGTCGGCGGTGGCGTTGGCGGTGGCCAGCTCCGCCTGGACGCGCTTACTCATCTTCTTGTAGTACTTGCCGTACACCTGCGTCGTCGTACAGCAGTACATGATAACAGGACATCTGGCCATGCATGCGTGGGGGGAGGGCAGCCGCATCGCGCCCTGGGGGGCTCGGAGCGCTCACCTGGAGGCGCAGTGGGAGTCGCCTGCCTTGGAGGAGTTATCATACACACACAAAATGAGTGATGGAAAGCACAGGCCACTTGACAGTCCGGGCGACTATGCCCCCGCCGACCCGCCCGCCCGTCTGTCACTCAGTCAAGGTCGGTGCCCCACCTGGCTGATGGTAAGTACGACAGGTACGAGAATGAAGGTGACGACGGTGAGGCGCCAGGAGGCGGCGAACATGAAGAACAGCACCATGGCCGCCTGGGTGGCGCTGCGGAGCAACACGTTGAGGTTGAGGCCCACCTGCGCCCCACATCCGTACATGTCCGTACAGGTCGTACGATAGCACGTGTCAGTCCGTGCCGAGGGGACGGCGGGCCGGGGCAAGGGGGGGGAGGGTGAAACCCTGGCGCACCCACCCATACGCACCCACCCCCACCCACCCCGCCCCTCTTGCTCTGGCAGTCAGCGCAGTCCATGTTCAGCCACCAATACTTAATTCTCTCCCCCCCCACCGACCGCCCACACACACCCGCCCGGGCCCCACCTGGTCGGCCACTGTGGACGTATCCGCGGACAGCCGCGAGATGATCTCTCCCGTACGGTTGGTGTCGAAGAAACCGATCTCCATCTAATGTACGGCAAACAGGGAACGAGCGGGACGCGGTCCACAGCGTGGGGTGCGGTCCACACATAAGGCCCCCAGAGAGTCCGCGGGTGTACGGACACATCATAAGGCCCCCGGGGGTCCACGGACTGTCCTCCGGGAGGTGGGGGTCCACAACAACAACAGCACCGCTCTTCACGCCACGACCCTAGGTCCCTGCCACTTCTGTCGACACCCCTGACCCATGCTCCCGTCAACCCTCCCTTACCCCCAACGACCACCCTAACTCGCCCCCAGCCCAGACCACCTGTCCCTCCTCCGTCCCTAGCCAGTTGCCACCCTCTTGTGACCCCACCCCGCAACCCCCACGCAGCTCCGCCAGCCCATCCGCGCGAACTCCACTCCACACACAATGACCACCGATGCGCTCCACACTCCCTCCCCTCCACCCCTCCCCACAACCCCCCGCCCAACCCCTGTCCGCCCCTCCCCTACCCACCCCGCTCCCCCCCCTCCTCGGCCCCTCCTCCGCCCCTCCTCGGCCCCTCCTCGGCCCCTCCTCCGCCCCTCCCCACCTGCAGCAGCGCGTGGAACAGCCCCTTCCTCAACCGCATGTTGAGCCGGGTGTTGGCGACGGTGAACAGCCCGCCGCGGGTGCCCGTGAAGAGGGCCGTGAGGGCCGCCACCACCAGCAGCTGCAGCGTCGTGTGGGTGAAGCGGGACCTGGGGGGTGGGGTGGGATGGGGTGGAATGGGTGGGGGAGGGGGGATCAGATCAGGGTCCAGGATATAGAAACTCTAGATATCTCAGATCATTGTCGTATCAGATCAGGCCACAAGGGACCTAATCAGCCCTAGGCACGACCCAGACTAGATCAGATCAACTGGGCCTCGGCCCCACCAGCCCCCCCGCCACACACACCCACACCCACACGACCGACGCTGCTTCCGTGGGGACCGTCACCATATATTCGTCATACATTTTACAGGTCGGTAACCAATCCGTTTGCGTGCGTCGTGCGTCTCCGTATTTAGTATTTGCGGTATGATTTGCCTTGCGGTGGTGGCGCGGCTGCCTTGTCCGCGCGCCTGCATATGGTAAGTTTTTCCTCGCAGGTTCTATGGTAAGCATATTGCCACCCGGGATCGGGCGGGCGGGCGGGTTGCAATTCTAAACACACACCCACACCCACACCCACACACCCACACAAACGCACTTCACTCACGCGCAACCCCCCCCCACACACACACTTCGCTTCTCGCGAGTCAGTTTCCTCATGCCCGCCCCCTACCCTCCCCAACCCACAACCCCCCTCGCCCCGCCCCGCCCCGCCCCTCGCGCGCGCACCTGTCCAGCTCTATGGACGCGTAGTCGATCATCTGGCCGGTGAGGAAGGCGATGGAGGCGGAGCCCAGCGCCGCGAGGCTGCCCGCGCTGAAGGCCACCAGCAGCAGCGGCCAGTCCACGAAGGACATGCGGAGCAGCTCCACCAGGGTGCGCTGCTTGCGCTGAGGGGGCCGGGGAGGGGGGGCAGGGGGCGGGGGGCGGAGGGGACGGGGGGGCAGGGGGTATGGGAAATGGGTAGACATATTAAAACTGCGTTGCTGCCAGAGCGACGGTTCGACTGGATAAGAAGGGTACAGTACTATTGATCGCCAGCGACGGCGAGAAGGGCAGAAGGGCAGAAGGGAGGGACGCGGGAGGCGCGGGTGTGTTCAGAGGAGAGACCCGCCCGACCCGAACCAAGGACCAACGTACTCACCGTATTCACTTGTAAACGGGAAAACATGAAAACAGCAACAAGGGTTTCCTATCCCATTCCATACTGCCCCACCCTACACCACCCCGCGCGACACCACCCACACCTCACCCCCCGCCCCACGCACCTTGGCCGCCGCCGCCTTGCCCCCGGCGCCACCTCCACCGGCCGCGTCCGCGCCAACGCCACCCTCGCCCTTGACCCCGCCTCCGGCTGCCGCCTTGCCCGCCGCAACCCCCGCCTCCGCATCGCCTCCCTCCGCCGCCCTGCCCCTCCCGCCCTGGCCCCCCGCCGCCGCCGCCCCTCCCGTCCCCCCGTCCCCCCGGGCCCCCAGCAGCGGCTGCGTGAGCGGGTCCCCTTGGTCGAGCTGCAGCTCCGCCTCCTCCCACGCGTCCTCCCGCTCCGAAACCAGCCCCTTGGCCAGCCCCTGACTCGCCAGACTGGACACCAGGCTGACCCCTGTACGGGCGGGGGGGGGAGGGAATGTACGGGCACGGGTGTACGGACAGGGGTGTAGGGTTCACGGGCGCAGGTGTCAAGGGTGAAAGGTACAGGGGTGTGGGGTACAAGGGGTCACATGTCGTAATACAAGTGGTATAGGGTGTGCGGGCAAGGGTGTTGCACGGACAGCTGTGTACGAGCCCTGGACAGAAGGATGCAGAGGGAGGGGAATTAAAACCCGTGTATACGCGGGGCGGACGACGAAGCTGCGACGTTGCCAGAGGGGAAGGAGCGGGGGCCTGCCGAAGCGGCCTCGGTCAGGCTGCCATGCCAAGCTTCCGATAACGCGTAGGGAGACAGCTCAATTGCCATACCTATGCTGACGTACAGATACACCAGGCCCACGAAGGCGGTGCCGGCGGCGTCCTCCGGCGGCGGCGGCACGGGCCACCGCTCCTCCGGTGCCGTCACCGCCACCGCCGCCGCCTTGACCAGCAGGAACGCCGAATGGAGCCCACAGAGCGCCGTGATGGCTTTCCGAACCTGCCGTACGATCGCCGTACGGAGCCAGGCAGGCGAGGCAGGCCGGCCGGCGGGAAGGAGTTCATGTTTTTTTCCGCATACACGCTGCCTGTCCCCCTCCGACCCGCCCCCCCTAACGGACTCATCCCCTCATCCGCTCGCCTCCCTCAGCCCCCGTACCCCAATCCCCGTCCCCAACCTCACCGCAGACCCTTACATTTACCCATTCGCTGCCCCTCCCTGCCCCCCGCCCCTCCCCGCCCCGCACCCCTTCCCGCCCCTCCCCGCCTCTCCCCCGCCCCTCCCCGCCTCTCCCCGCCCCTCCCCGCCTCTCCCCCCCAGCTCGCTCACCAGGCTGTGGTTAGACGCGGTGGGTGACGCCGCCGCCGCCGCCCTGCCGCCCCTCTTGCGGGTGGGTGTGGACAGCACCAGCACCAGCAGGGTCACCTCCTTGGCAGCCGCCAGTAGCAGCACGTCCTAGAGGGGGGGGCGGCCGCCAAGGGGTCGGGGTCGGGGTCGGGGTTGGGGTCGGGATCAGTTAGGGTCAAGGATTAGGGTCGGGATGGGGGTTGGGTGGGGCAAGGTATCGGGGTTCAGGGTCGGGGTCGGGGTCGGGGTCGGGTGGGACGAGGTGGGGTAGGGGCACGTGAGCACGGCACACCGGGGGGGGGGGCGGGCGCGGGAGTCCTTGGGAGGGGGAGGCTGCCTCGCCGGCGGAGAGAGAATGAGGTTGGGCTTGGAGGGTTCCCATCCACAAGCCCCCAGGGTCCCCCACCCAACCGCCCTTCCCCAACCGCCCTCACCAAACCCCCAGAGAGCCCACTCCTCAGCTCCGCTCGTCCCACTGCCGTTCCCCAACATCCCCGGTGGCGTTCCGCGACCTGGACCCCGCCCGGGCCCCCCGCCACATACACCTCGTTACTGCTCACCAGGTTGCCCAGGGCGAAGCTGCCCCACTCCCTCCAGCCGCTGGCCCGGGCCATGTCCCTCCACTGCCCCCGGAGGGGCCACAGCGCGCACCTAGGAGGCAGGAGCGGCGGGGAGGCGAGGGCCGGGGTCAGGGAGGCGCCCGGTAAAGGCAGGGAGGCGCGGGCCATTTTTGTGCCCGAGGAAAGACAGGTTGGCAGCGCCCGACCGCTGTTTTGAAGACCACGATGGGGGCCGCTGGCCATGGAGGCTTCAACCCGCCCGGCGCGCTCCTTCACGCCTCTTCGGAGCCGTCAGAGTGCCGTGACGGTGTGCGCTCATGCACTGTTTGCGTTCATGAGAGGTAATTTCGAGAAGAATAGTTGTTTATCAAGCTGAAGCTTGTCCCTTACGTGCGTGCACAGCACGTGCCCCTGCGCTCTCGCAACAAACCCAACCCGATGGCGCGGGTTCATTGTTCAGCGCCGCGGGACGATTCTGAGACGACCTACCATCCCACAGCCGCAAGTTCAACCACTGCGACGAAGCACAGCAGGAAAGCTTTGAGGGTGGCCATTGCTCAAAGCTGGGCCACACCGTGAGTTGCTATCGCAGCGCCGTTAGGGTGACATGGTAAAGAAAGCCGATATATATTGACCATTTTTATTCATATTTAGCAGGAAGGAATGAGCATACCCCGCTGAGTACGACGGTCGTTGGTTGTAATGTTTGATGCTTCCGGAAAACGGCGCACACGATGCTCATTGTCTCGGTTGCAAGTTTCCATCATGCGCAATCTGTCGTGAAGCATATGATAAACACTTGGTTTCATGATAAGCCACCCCAAATTGGCCGACAGTTGTTTTGACCGCTCAACCGGCATTTGTCAGTCAGAGCTCATCCTACCAACCGCAGCAGGAAATGCACAGTCGGACACAATGAGGAGAATAAAAATGCAGGCGGTCTCATTGTTTGCAAGAGCAGTGCCTGTGCTGGCCGGCGAGATGTTATGGGCGTATGGCCGTGAGGCACGTTCCGGGTTATTTACTCAGTTCTCGCATCCCATCGGTTCTTATGCGGCATCGTAGCATGGCCATAACCCATCTTCGCGGTCCCCCGTGTAGCTAAGCGGGTTCCGGAGGCTTAATAACGGCCCAGACACGATCGGACATAGTGACAGGCTGTTGCCCAGATATGATTGCCCCCGTCCAGGCATCGACAAATGGATAGAGGGAAGAGCGGACCGAACGCCCACTACCATATCGACATTTCCGCAGCCTTGCGTGATCTGAAACAAACAGAACCGGACAGCTGTGTAAGTCTGTCCGGCATGTGTTGGCATTGTGCAGGATGCTGGTGATACTCCACAAATCTAATTGCCAACCCTTTGCCGTGCCTATCAAATACGAGAGACGCATCAGCTCCGGGACCATAACATTGTGTGCAGGCCGTGATATCGTTTTATTTAGTCTACGCTAAAATTTTCCATTCGTACAGGAGTGCGTGATGACATTCGTGATATCTTTCTGCTTGTGACATTTATTTTGGTGTAGCATAACAATTTGATGCACGAACGGCGGCCTTTGACCTAATTTCATCCCGTCGTCAGAGCTATAAAGACTTTTTGAATCGTTTTCGGTGCACCGCCCAAGCGGCTGGGAAACAAATCCGCCGGGACAGGGAAGCCCGACATGGCACTGTCGTCACCCCCGACCCGCGCAGCAACCAGGCTGTGAAGGACCTGCACCTCGCCTTCCTCGCACCGCCATACATCCCCTGCCTTCCCCCTTTCACCCACTCGCCGGCGTCGCCACTCGGCCATTGCAACCCGCCGTCGGAGACCTGGCCTCTCTGCGTGCGGTGGTGATGCGCCTCGCGGTGTAGCCCTCTCACCCTTGATCGGCGCAATGGCTGTGATCCGGGGGTGCGTAACCTGTCCCGCTGATTCATAATCGGATACCGGATCCATTCCAGAGCAGCGAAGTGAAGCGGGGCGAGGCCATACGCGGCTCCGCCACCACGTCCCTCCACGCAACAGGGCGGCTGGGCCCGCTGCTGGCGTGTCAGCAGCATCAGCCCCACCCCTACCAGCCACGACAGCAGCACCCCCAACAGCAACCGCAGCAGCAGGGAAGGGCGCGGCTGTTTCCGCGGCCAGAAGACGAGTCGTCGTCCAGGGTTTGCCCGCGGCGGCGGCGGCAAGGACGGGCCCAGCAGCAGCAGCAGCAGCAGCAACGGCGGCGGCCGCTGGGGGCAGTGGGGGCCGCAGCCATGGCGGACATGTCGGACACGACGGCGCCGGAGGAGCAGGACCCCGGAGCGTTCGCGGGCTGCATGGCGGACCTGGCGCAGCGCGGCGCTGAGGCCGGGCGGCACGCTGACGGCGCCGGTACGACGCGCGCTGGCAAACCAGATGCCGTACTGCGGCCGTACACCGATGCGCACCCACCGCCCCGTGCCCTCGCAGCTACTGACCCAACGGTTGCTACTTCCACGGATGCAGACGCGCGTTTAGATACAGGCTCCGCAGCCGCCGCAGCCGCTGCCGGGGTGCCAATGTCGCCGCCTCCGGCTGTGCCGTCACGCGCCGCGGGGCCTGCGTCGGAGCCCGGACCCACTTCCCTCTCTGCTGCAGCAGCAGCAGTGGCAGTAGCAGTAGCAGTAACAGCAGGAGCCCCCCTGGAGCCCCAGCCCCCTCTGCCTGGCGCCGATCTACCCGGGGAGGTGCAGGGCCAGGGCCAGGGGCAGGTGGAGGGGGAGGGGGAGTTGAAGGTGCTCTCCCTGGAGCTTCCGGTCACGGGGAACCTTGGGGCGCTGGAGGTGCTGCCCTCGGCGGAGGAGCTGCAGGTAGGTGGGGTGCGGGGTCTGGGGGGTGGGGGTGAGAGTGGCTGGCCAGATAGCTGGCTGGCTGGCTGGCTGGCTGGCTGGCTGACGACGTGGTCTGGATGGGAAGGTGTGGGGACGGTACCTGCGCTGACGGGTAGACAGCAGCTTTGTATTCCCGTCGTGGAGCCCCCGCCCCGCCATCTCCGAGCGCCAAGCCAACACCGCGCCGCCTCCTCAACCTCCTCTCCCCCTTGCCTGTTTTCCCTGTGTACGGCGTTCCGTACGGCCATCAGGCCCTGCTCCAGCGGGCCGTACACGTGGCCAGCACTCTGGCGGCCCGGCACCCTGGCGTGGCCAACCTGGACAAGCTGGCGCGAAGGTGGGTCTGGGGTACTAGGGTATTCTCCTTGCAGCCGGTCGGTCGGTCGGTCGGTCCTTCCGTCATGGCGTGGTTGTTCCCCCGCCCCCGGGGGTATGGTGCCAACAGGATTCGGAGCGACCTGGAATTTGTGGAGCGCTGCTGCCCCCGGGGAGCCCTCACAGGGGGCACAGCCGCCAGGCGCCCAGGCGGCGGAAGTGATGGCGGAGGAGGCGGGGGAGGCGGCGATGCTGCGGCGGGGTCGGAGGCTCGGCCCTTGCCGCTGACTCCCGGGAGGGTCCAGGGCATCATCAACAACCTGAGGGGCTTCCAGGTGGGCCTCATGTGGCGACATGTGATATGTGTGTGTGGGTGGGCCAGGTGGGCCTTATGGCGGTGTTGGTGGGTGGGTGGGTGGTGGGTGGGTGGGTGGGTGGAGAGGCTGTTGGCGGCACCGGCAGGGGTTGCCGTTGCCGCTGGAGCGAAGGGCGTGCCTGCAATCCTTAAATCGTACCCCGCATGTTTTCAGGTAACAGGTGACGGGTGAATACTTCCACCACCGATTACGGTATCCTTGTCCGTGTCCTGGCAGGGGGAGCTCCTCGCCGCGCAGTTGGCTCCAGGGGTGACCGGCGTGCTGCGCCGCTTCCAGGCGCGCGTCGTACTGCCGCCGGAGAGGGTGCCCGCGCCGGGCGGCCGCGCAGCTGCCGCCACAGCCGCCGCCACCAACAGCGGCCCCGGCCCCGGCGCAGCGTCCCAGGGCGCCGCCGCCGCCAACGGCGCCCCCAGCGCTGACGCCGCCGCCGCCGCGGCTCCCGACGGCGACGCCGGTACTGCGGCTGCTGCTGCTGCTGCTGCGGCGGCGGCAGCTGCTGCTGCGGCTGCTGCTGCTGCGGCGGCGGCGGCGGCGGCGCCGGCTGATAGGGCGCCCTGCGTCAGCGTCAGCGCCGTCGCGGTTGGCCGCAAACGACCCCTCGCCGCTGCGGACCCTGGACCGTCCCTTGCCCAGGACGGGGACACGGCCACTGCTACTGCCGCCGTGGCTGCTACTGCTTCTGCTCCTGCAGCCACTGCCACTGCAGCTGCAGCCGCAGCCACTGCAGCCACTGCAGGGGCGCGCAGTCGCGGGGGCGGCGCCGCCGGTGGCGGCGGTGGTGCCGCCGGGCCAAGCGGCGCGGCCGGGCCCACCGCCGTGTCGGTGTCTGTGGAGGTGGACGTGGTGGCTCAGGGCGGGCACTGCTGGATTGAGGTGAAGAACCAGGAGGTGTTTGGGCTGGAGAGCGTGCACTGGACGGGTGGGTGCGGGAGAGGGTGCGGGGGTGAGAGAGCAACGGGGTGGGTGGGCGTGGTGGGTGGAAAGGGGGGTAGAGGAAGGGGGCCGCGGACTTGGGTAGGGGTTTGGGGTTGCGGTGGGGTGGGTGGGTGGGTGGGTGGGTGTGTGGGTGGGTGGGGGCAGCGGGAGGTCGAGAGCCCGGGCGTGGGGGGGAGGGTGGTCCAGATGGGCGGCCGACACGGCGTTGTGTTGTGTGATGTGCCGTGTGTGGGCCTCCACCCACATACACATACCGCACTCCGGGTAGGTTTGGTCGTCGCCAAACACGTACAAACCGCCACCTACTCTCCTGCCCATGCGCCACTCCCCTGCCCTGCGTGCCCTCCTCCCGTCCACCCCACCTCCCCCGAACCCCCATCTCTCCCCCTTGCTCCGGGGACATACCGTATGCCTACCAAGTTCCTATACCCCCTTTTGCCCGGCCCCCTAAAACCCCCCGAACCCCCATCTCTCCCCCTTGCTCCGGGGACATACCGTATGCCTACCAAGTTCCTATACCCCCTTTTGCCCGGCCCCCTAAAACCCCCCTTCAGGTGCGACCCGCCACGTCAAGGGCCTCCGCCGCCAGACGGAGGAGCTGTTGGCGGTGGCGGGGGCACCGCAGCACCTCCGGCGGTGGCGGCCGCCCCGGGTGGTGCTGTTCTTCCCCGCGGGGGTGCACCCGGATGTACGGCGGGAGCTGGAGGCGCGGGGGGCGCACGTGGCGGTGGGGCCCGGTGGGTGGGGCGGCGGCGCTTCCGTCGATGGCGGCGTTGGGGGGGAGACATGGGCGGTCGGCATCTGTTGCGTTCTCGACATCGCTCCGTCCCCTCCCTCCCTGGAGCTCCCTGCTCGGACCGGACCCAGCCGCCGCCCGGGGACCGTCTGCCGTACGAAACTAACCCAAGCCAAGTAGCCAGCCCTCACCCAGGCCAGGCCGCTGCCCCCCCGCCCCCTCAGGATGACGGGCCCCCCTCCTGCCCCCGCCCTCGGGCCCCCCGCCCCTCCGCAGAGTCGCTCCGGAACCTGCCGCCCCCTCCCCCGCCCCCCGCCGTCACCAACCTGGACGTGACCACCATGTGCGGTTTGGTTTCGGAGGTCAGTCACGGCGGGGCCACCGACCCCGACGTGGAGCTGTGGGCGCAGCGGACGGTGCACTGGCGGGTGGGTACGACGGGCGGGTACGACACACGGGTTGTACGGGCCTTCCCTCCTTCCCGACACGCATTCACCTGAACACCTGAACTCCCACCCACCGGCCACCCGTCATCGTCGCTGGAGATCTGGGGTGGTACTGTACCGTATCCCAATTGGGACCTTTGCTCAGTACGTCAGTCAGGACAGCTTCAGTACGTCTACTAATTTCCGGTACCCGCCCTCTAAGCCCCCCCCCCCCACACACACACACATGCTCCCCAACCCTTCCCCCCCTTCCCCTCTCCCTAAACACACAACCTCCCCCCCCCCCACACACACACACACACTGCAGGACTGCCTGGCTGCGGAGCGCGCCTCCCCGCTGCTCCGGGAGCTGGCACCCTGGCTGGCGCCGGGTCGCCCCCTGCTGGCGGCCGACCTGGCCTGTCGCCAGTTCCAGGTGGGGGAGGGCGGGGCGGGGCGGAGGAAGGCGGGGGAAAGGGTTCATCGCGAACCCCAGCCCCATCCCTTTCGCAAACATACACGAACACGCCGGCCCCCTCGGGCACCGCATTCCGCAACACCCACTCCCCGCCCTCCCTCCTACCACGGCCGCCCCGCTGCCACGGGCGCCCCCCCTCCCGGTCAGGTCCTGGTGGACATGTTCGCAGGGCCTCGGGAGCGGCAGCGCTGGGCGGAGCTGCGGGCCCGGCTGGAGGTGGTGGCGGTGGAGCCCGCACTGCCGCCACCGCCGCCGCCGGAGGCCACGGCGCCGGCGGAGCCGGGGTCGGGGCCCGGAGGGTCGTCCTCGGGTGGCGTCGGTGTGGGACCCGCCGATGCCACCGCGCCCCGCTCCGCCGCGGCGGCGGCGGGGCGGCGAGCCAGTGTGCTCCGACAGCGGCAACGGCGGAGGTCGGGGGGAGCGCTGCGGAGGATGTGGAGGTTGAGGCGGCGGCGGCGGCGGCGACGGTGGTGGTGTGTCCCCGCTGTGTGGAGCTGCTGGGAGGGGTCCTGGGGAGGGACCAGGTGGCGGTGTTCGGGCTGGGGGAGGCGCGGAGGGCGGTGACGCTGACCGCCAACGGCAACGCGGTGCGGAGTGCGGAGCGGCGGGGGGTGGGGCTGGAGGCGGTGCTGCACCGACCCGTGTGGCTGACGGGCAGGTAGGTGCGGGCAACTGCGGCTGCCAGCTGCTAGCTTCTGGCTCCTGGAAGCTTCCGCGAGCTGCTTGCTGCTTGCTGCTTCTGGGGCTGGTGTGCGGATTGCAGGCGGCGGGAGGTCGCGAGACGCCCGCTGACGGACAGCTGAGGAGTGGTGGTTACGGCTGACACGGGTATGAGGGGGCAGGTTGAGCTGGTTTTTTGGGGGGGGAGGAAAGGGTAGGTGTCTTCGGACACTGATGGCACCGACACGCCAACGGCGCCGGACCCCCTCTGCCCTGTTGCGTGGGTGGGTGGGGTGGCTGGGTGGGTGCCGACCAGCGGCTGCGTCTCCTACCACACCCACATCCGATCCGCGCGTGGCTGAGAAACACCCCCTGAGCGGCCTAGCTACACATCCCGGGCGGGCGGGTTTCATTTCGAAACACATCCCCTCTGCGACCCTTTGGATACATCGCGCGCGGGTGGGAGCCAGTGGGAGTCCGTCCGTCCGTCCGTCCGTCCGTCCGTCAGTCAGTCCGCCAGTGTGTCTTCAAAGAGGTTGCGCACATGTGGTGTGTTTGTTCGACGTGCCGGCAGTCGTGCAGGGGCCCGCGACAGAGGAGGCCTCAGCGCAGCGCCCAGGGCGCAGGCTGTCGCGGGCACCGCACCCTACAACCGCCGAACGCTCAGAGCAGCACCGAAAAGAACACGAGATGAGATCCGCCCAAGATCAGATCAGATCAGATGAGATGAGATATGAAGAAGATAGAATCAGATGCGCTCAGCCCCAGTCCACACAGACGAGCTCACAGAACAGATGCGACCTGCTGCTGCTGATGATGATGATGCCGCAGCCAAAGGCCGTGCCGTACAACGGTATATCGCTGCAGCGCACCCGGCACCACCACCGCCACCATCACCACCACCACGCCGCTACAGCCAGCTCGTGGTATGACATGTGAGGTTTATATAAACACCAAGTCCGTGACCACCCCGCCAACCTATTACCTCACCCGCCCATCCATCCTTCCAGCCACCCCGTCCACCTTCGCACCGCCTGTCGGATCGAACCCGCAACCGCCCTCCGGCCCCCAGTCGGGCTCCTCGCCGTATAGGATACCCTGCCCGGCACCACGAACGGATGGCCCCCTTCCACGTAATCCATCAGACAGACAGACAGACAGACAGACAGGCGGGTAGGCGGGTGGGTCTTGAGGGGACACCTCCACACATCTAACCCTGCAGCTGACGGACCCACGACCAGCTGGATGTGGGCGGGTGGCCCCTGGAACCTACAGGTCGGTCCCTCGCGGGCGGTTTCCCTACCCGCCGCCCCTGCCCCCTGCCCGCCCCACCCCTTCCACCCCTTCCACTGCCCCACATCCATCGCGCCACATGCGGGTGGTCCTGCTTCGCCTGGCCACCGCCACCGCCACCGCCACCACCGCCGCAGCGGCAGCGTTGGCATCGGCATCGGCTTCACGGCTGGGAGCGTGCCCGACGAGCGCCCGTCGGGGGCGGCGACAGGCTGGCGGCTGCCCGGCGGTGTAAGCGCGTGACGAGGGGCGACAGCGGCCGAGAGCTGAGGCTGAGAGGCGAGGCGGACAACAACACGTGAGGGAGGCAGGGGGAAGAGATGCCTCCGATGCGCGGGGGAACGGGAGGGGGGAAGGAAGGAGGCTCCTCAGGCGGACGTCCCCCCTCACCGACTGACTGACTGACAGACGTCGGCCAGCGCCACCTCCCATCTCCCATGCCCGCAGCTGGAGCCAACACCTGGCCACCAGCTATGCGGCACTCCGCGGCGGTCCGGCAGCTGTCCCCCTCCCCCTGACCCTCTCCCCCTCAAAAGGTGGGCGAGGGCGGCTGTCGCGGTGGGGCTGTCGGGTTCAAGCGCCGTCGCGGGTGCCCCGCCGGCTGCCGCCGCCCAGTCCCGGGGCTCCGGCCCCCGCGGGCGCCAGACCCGGCGGCAAACCGCTGGCGGCGGCGTCCTCCGCGGCCGCCCCTCGGCCGTCGTCGCCGGGGCCGTCTGCTCGGGGGCCATTCGGGTGCGGGCGGGGGTTTGAAGTGCGGGTGAGGGGAAGGGGGCGGGTGGGGGAAATGCGGGTTTGCTGCAGGAGCGGGAGCAGGGGCAGGAGGTCGAGGCCGCGGCATCATTACATCAACGGCCCTTAAGAGGTGGACACCAGGCAGCCGGTGACGTTGCCGGCGGGCACCGCACCATGCTCTTCATGCCAAGAGAGCATGCCCTCCCCCTTCAGCGTATCCCCGCATGCGCCACCTGCCCCCTCCCCCGCGCTCCCTCGTGCCGCCACCCCCGCCCGCCCTCCCCTGCCCTCTCAGAGTTCCGGTACCGCAGCAGTGCCATCTCCACCGCTTCGGCCCTATGCCTCCCCTCTCCTCCTCCTGGGCCACCCCACGCAGTTTGAAATGTCTATCAATTTCCTATAACTCCCGCACACACTATACTCGCGGCTCAGTTTCTTTTTACTACACCCCACCCCACCCCGCCGTACTGTCATAGGGCAAACCATAGGCCGCGACAGGGCGGACCCCACCCACTCAGCCAGCCAGCCAGCCAGCCAGCCAAGTCTCACCGGGCCTCCCGCACCTCCCAGCCAACCCACCTCCCGGTCGGTCTCCGGCCCTCCGAGCAGGCGGCGTGTAGGCCTGGTGCCCCGCCTTGACCTTGCGAGGGGGCTGCTGCGCCGCCGCCGCCGCCGCGGCTGCCGCCGCCGCTGCTGCCGCCGCCGCCGGAGACCGATCCTCGCCGCCGCCTCCCACCTGTCCCGTGTACGACAACGCACGCGATGCCCCCCAGGCAAGTGGCAGGTCAGGAAGGAGCGGCAGGTGGGGGTAGTGATGGTGGGGAGGGTGGGGGGAAGCGGAAGAGGGTGTCGAGGTCGACAGGATGAGAGCGGCTGGCGGAGGCGGCAGCAGGTGGGTGGGGTGGTCTGAAGCCGAGTGGGCCCCTGGGGAGATGGGCCTCCCTAGACCGCTGCTGCTACTGCCGCCGCTGCCACTGCCAAGCTCACGCGCCTCCACACCTTCGGCCTTGCGAAGGCGCCACACCCCTCAGCACACCGCAGACAGACAGATAGGTAGGTAGACAGACAGACAGATGGGTCTTACCTCGTCCTCACGACGGCGCCGCCAGCTGCCGCTGTTGCCGCCCCCGCCCCCGCCGCCGCCGCCGCCGCCGCCGCCGCCGCCGCCGCCACTCTGCTCCCCCGGGTCGACGATGTCCCGGTCGTCGTGCATGAAACCGCGGTCGCCGAAGCGCGGCGCCGCCGCCGGCGTGGTGCCGCCGTCGCCGTCCGGGGCGGTGCCGCCGCGGCCCCGCGGCCCGCCCCGCTCACCTCGCGGCCCGCGGCGCTGCTCCCCTCCACCGCCGCCGCCACCGCCATTGCCACCGCCGCCGCCATTCCCGCCGGCAGGCCCACGGGACGGTCTGCGGATGTACGACGGCCACGTGACGCGGTCAGGGCTCCGCCATCAGTACCGGAGCGGACCTCAAAGCGGCTCCGGGCGGATCGTGCGAGTGTATGTGATCGCGCTCGGCATGTACGGCATTGCAGCCGTACGGTCCTTTCGTACATGCCGTGTTTTCCGGACGCCCCCTTGTGGTGTACCTAGGCCTCCAGCCCGCAGACTGCACATCCCTCTCTCCCTCCATCCCTCGAACGCCCTCACCCCTCCCACGAGTTGGGCCACCCGGTGTTTCCCTCCCTGGCCAGTCGGACCCCATCGCACGAGGGGATCCCGGTGCAGTTGATTCTTCACCGAACCTTTGCTCTGGCAGCAGCAGCGCAGTTTGAATATGTCTACCCATTTCTATCCCCCCCCCGCACGACGTCGCTTCCCGCATGCCCCTGGGGCGCTGCCACCCCCCAACTCCCCCTCCCCTCCCCTGCCCAACCCCCCTCGAGCCGCACCTCTCCGCCGAGCCGCTGCGGCCACCCCCGTCCCGCCGACCACGTCCGCCTCCGCCCCCGCCGCCTCCGCCAGCGCCCGTGGAACTCGAATCCACATCCCTCTCCTGCTCCCGCTCCCCCCTCTCCCTCTCCCGGTCGCGGTCGCGCCTGCCGCCTCCAACGCCCCGTTGCTGCTCCCGGTTACCCCGCTTGCCTCCACCTCCGCCTCCGCCCCCACCGGCTCCCCCAGGCCCCCCAGCCGCAGCCTGCTGCTGCTGCTGCAACTGCGACTGGGGCTGAAACTGGGACTGTTGTTGTTGCTGCTGGGGCAGGCCCTGGAGCGCCCCCTGCACCGCCCTCTGCAGCTGCTGCTGCGCGGCGCTCAGCCCCGCGCCGCCGCCGCCGCCGCCGCCGGGTCCCCCCGGTGTCAGACCCCCGGTCACCAGCCCCCGCCGCAACGACTCGCTCAGCTGCTGCGACCAGTCGCCGGGCAGCTCCGCCGCCGCCGTGGGGGACTGTGAAGACGAGGTTGAGGGGGTGTATATGAGGGGGGTGGGGACGACACGGGGCAGGTCGTGTATGGCGGTGTGGGTCAGCAGCTCAACAGGACACGGACAGTGACGGGAGTGACCGGAGGGGGAGTTTAGGGTTTCGGGACGGCCAACGGCAGTCCGCGGCGGCAGAAGTCCGCGGCGGCGCCCCCGAGGGAGCTGAGGAACGAGTCAGGGCGTCAGCCGCCCGCGCCCGGGACGACTGCTGTGCACCACCACCGCCACTGCCACTGCCACCACCACTATCACTACCACCGCCATTGGGTACGATGGAACACCCGGGGGGGGAGGGGGTGGGGGCCGCAATCAAACACACGGCCGTATCCGATGCGGCCCGCCGTCACCATCACATGGTCTAAACGGAACCATGTCCATTGGAACCCTAGACCATCCCCCCCCGACCCCCCCCCCCCGACCCACCCCCCCGACCCACCCCCCCGAACCCCCCCCGACCCACCCCCCCGACCCACCCCCCCCGACCCACCCCCCCCGACCCACCCCCCCGACCCATCCCCCCGACCCACCCCCCGACCCACCCCGACCCCCCCCGACCCACCCCCCCCGACCCACCCCCCCCGAACCCCCCCCCGACCCACCCCCCCGACCCACCCCCCCCGACCCACCCCCCGACCCACCCCGACCCCCCCCCGACCCACCCCCCCGACCCACCCCCCCGACCCATCCCGACCCACCCCCCCCGACCCCCCCCCGACCCCTGATGTGATGTGGTGGCCCCCAGGTAATCCACCCACCAGCTGCCGGATGTGCGCCTCCGCGGCCGCCGCCACCGCCGCCGCCAGTCCGCCCGCCAGCTCCGCCAACCAGGCGCCCGCCGCCGCCACCACCGCCTCGCAGTGCCGCCGAGCCGCCTCCTCCGCGACGATGCGCAGCGCCGCCGCCATACCCGTCACCGCGCCGTCAGACGGCAGCGGCGGCGGCTCCGCCGCCGCTGCCGTCGCGCCGCTGACCGGCTCCGCCGCGTCCGCTGCCGCCGCCGCCGCGCCGTCGGCGCCGCCGCCGTCACCTGCTCCGACGTCACCTCCGGCACACGACTCCGCAACAGCCGGCGCCGAGTCCTCAGGGCCCGGGGGAGGGAGGACAGCAGGCGGCGCCTCAGCCGCCGCGTCCGCGGCGGCTGTGCTCAGGGCTTTCCCTGTAGCCGCCTCCCCGTTGGCGTTGTGCCCGTCAGCAGCAGCAGCAGCCCCTGTAGCTGCAGTCGCTGAGTCCGCCGCCGCCGGAGCTGCAGCCGCTGGAGCAGGCGCCGCCGCCGTCGCGGCGGCAGCGGCCTCCGAATGCAGCGCCCCCTTCCCGACGGTTCCGTTGCCGACAGGGGCGGGGCTGGGGCTGGGGCTGCCACGGGCGGCTGCGGCACCCGGGGATGAGGCCGCTGCTGCCGGGGCGGGCTCGGCGGCTTTGGGTGGGGGAGGTGGGGGGATTGGCGAGGCGGTCCGGCTGCCCTCGGATCTAAGCCTGTTGGAGAGGGTTGCGGCAGCAAGGCGGTTTTGGTCTCTCACAACACGGCAGCTGGGAGGTGCGAGCGGCGGGATGAGGGGATTCGGGGCTTGCAGCGGCCGGACTGCTGCTTACCTCGCCTCTTTCGCGGCCCTCCAGTTCCCCTCATCGGCGGCGATGGCTACCGGCGGTGTCGTGGCAGGTGCGACCGGCGCCTGCTCCGCAGGCGCTACAACGGCCGGAAAGAGAGCTCCACGCAAAGATTCCTGTCGGACAAGCGTCATGCGCCGGGGGCGTCAGGCGAAACTTCGCTTCCCGGCAGCGAAATTGCGCTACGAACTACGGACGGGCATGGGCCATGCGTTCAACAGACCAGCTTCCTTTGCACATGTTCAGCAATACTGACCTCTTCTTCCACTTCATCGGCCCAGTTTGCCCTGACCAGCCGAGGAAGTAAACATATGTCATGAAGCGGCGCCGAATCGTGAGCCCTCAGCTCAAAACCTCTCAAGCCTATAATTACGTTAAGGCTTACCCTGTTCCAAGCATTCGGTCGTCACGGTTGTTTCGCTTGCACGCGAAATTTCCTTAATTTCGTCGGAGTGTCGTGATGTATCAGCTATGTGATACCTGTAAGATAAAGTGATGGCTGTTTACAAAACGCCAACGCCAGGCCAGAAGGTTGGGCGCTTGCACGGCACCCGCAGCTTAGTCTCCCAGTAGCGTCCTACTCAACATTATGCATGTGCGTGGCATCGCACTACACATAAGACGCCCAAATAGCTCAATTTCACAAATTGCTAAACCCATGGCAGCCCACTACACTATGCGTAGGTAATAGTGGACTGCCACATTGTGTTACCGTCAGAATGACCTGATAATCACGCGACGCGGCAAGCAAACCTTCCTTTCAAATATAGGTGGACTTCATAGGGCATGAGTTTGCGACCTGCCACGGCGGACAGCTGCGAGTCTCTCCGTTCTCTTTGCTACCCTCTCAATAACGCCTTTCGAATTCCACGTGTTGTCGACACACTAAGCGGTACCACCTACATGCGCATTGCCGAATTCACACGCAGTCTGTCTGTCTCGCACCTCAGGTCGATCTCTTGTGCTTAGCCCTTCCCTCCACACACACGCGAGACACAACAGTATTTGCTGTACCGTTCTGTTGTAACAGTATCTGCTGTAATGTTCATTCATTCAGTATTTGCTCGCTAATGAGCTCAGTTCAGACAAATTCCGCGCGAGCATCGCATACACACAGCTGGGTGACATGGGGCTAAGCAACCCACCTACCCCGTCAGCACATCAAGCCCACCCCGTCAGCACATCAGCATGCTGACCGGCACAGCCCTGGCGACGAGCCGACGACTCATCCACCCGCAGGCTTTCCATTGCCTTTCGGGGTCTGCAATGGATACCGCAATATCCCCTTACTTGCACACTCCTTTCAGACCCACCCCTCCCCACACACAGTCACCCACACAGCCACAGTCTGCACTCACCAAACCGGGGCATGCCCGCGAGCACCGCATCGCCCGCCGGTGATGCACCGCATCTTCAATGCGCCCTGAAGAGGTGAAGAGGCAGGCGGCACCCGCCCGCCGCCCCCAACCTGCACGCATCCCGCCTCTTCGCACCCCGCATCACAAGCCGACTGGCATCCGGTCCGCGAGCCATGCCCGTACCAAGTCCGCTGAGGGGCCCTCGCCATCCGCCGCAGCCCTCCGTCGACTGCTGCAGCCCGCTGTGCTCCCACAGGCTCCTCCCCTCCTCCGCCGGCCTGATCCGCGGCCCCGGCGGCTTCCTGCCCGTCCCACATCCACTGCAGCAGTGGAAAATGATTTCGCCCAGAATTCAGGTTCGGTACAGGTACTACTGAAGGCAACCAACATTTGTGTTTCCATCATCGGGGACGTGTCCCCCCCGCACAGCGGAAGGCTGCTGGACGGGTGCTGCACCAACACGTCGTCCCCTCCATATGGAAGCCGCGGCCTCGTCCCTACCTCCGCAGAAACGTGACGTCCGCGAGATCCCGTATCGCCGCCGGCCTCGGAAAGGGTGCTGCTGCCCCACCCCTTCGTGGATGTCTACAGAACGCCCACCTGCCCACCGGGCCCCACCCCTCCGCCTCTGCTCCTCACTTTTGCCCTCCTGGCCGCCTTTGTTTGCCTAACTGCCTTGGCGGATGCCGCTTGGCGTCTCCTTTCGCCCTTCTTTTCCTTTCCATGTGCATGTCCTGAGAGGTTGCATCTCAGCTCCCTGCGTCACGCGAACAAGCAAGCTCGCAGGTAGGTCCACTTCCAAATCTGCCACACGCGCACCTGCCACACGCACACGCGCCCACCACCACCCCGTGGTGGCGTGGGTCTGAGCAGACGCGCACCCACCAGGAAGCGTAAGAGGTGCATTCCCCTGCACACCCCCTGCCTGGAAAGCACGCTGTGCTCCCTCTAAAGAGCGTTATACACAATGCGTTTCGCGCGGGAACCCGCCCGGCCCCCACAGTTCTGTCTGCCCGGGAGTCCCGCACGGCACGGTGCTGAGCCGAACGAACCGCCCTCAGTGAACGTCAGCACCCGCCCACTGCCTGCACACAGCCTTCCTTCCTCCTTCCCCATTCAAGACAGACTCTGATTGCCACCCAAATCATTCCAGCCAGCGGACAGTCCAGTGACGAACAACCACCCTGACCTACCCTGCCCCATCCTGACCTACGCGAGCACGGGTGCGTGATTAAAGCTACCGGGGCATGTGGTCCTCGACCAATGCCCGCACCAAGTCCGCTGAGGGGCCCCGTTGATATCCTGCAACATACGTAGCCTCCTGCAAGTCCACCGGGCAGCCCTCCTCCAGCAGCCACCCCAGGAGCTCCACGCTGTTTCCCTCACGCAGCGCGAGGGTGAAGAGGTCCAGGCCCGGGGGTCCCCAGGGGCAGTTCAGCCGCCTCAGGCAGCGCACTGTCGCCTCGTCCTGTTTGGTGATGGCGTCCTTGTACGGTTCGCCGTCATCCTGGGGGACAGAAAAGCAGGAAGGATATGCCGTACTTTGGAGAGCAGTTTGCACAGAACCATTACGGCAAGCAAGGGGAGGGGTTCAAATTGTTGCGCTGCCGCAACGACCAACGTACCAAGCAACGGTCGGCATGTGCCCGCTGCAAACGTCAGTGGTGCCCGACTTACTTGCACATGAGTGAATTAGCGGCGATACAATGAACCCATAACGGACTTTACGACGCGTCCAAATGCTAATGCAGCAGTCGTTTTCTTTAACCCGACGTGCCGTAATCACTCTGCCAGGAATGTTTTTCACAGCGTCAGTCTCCCCTGGCACCATTACACCCACTGTTCCCCTGCTATCCGGTCCACCGCTGCAAGGGGTTCGCACCGGCATGGGACAGCCCTGCTCCCCCATCCACTCCAATAGCGCCGCGTTGCCGGCGAATGCCGCCCCGGTGAAGGCGCGGCTGTCCCAGGCGCAGCCGTGCTCCCGCAGCCATACCATCAGTTCCAGGCTTTCGAACTCAGCCACCTGCGCTGCCAGATAGGAGCCGCGGAGCTACAGCTCCTCCCGCACTGCGGCCGCCGCTGCGGCCCTGGCTTCCGGTCCCACCTCAGCCACCCCGTCGCCTCCTGCAGCCCGCTGTGCTCCCACCGGCTCCTCCCCCCCTACCCCGGCCTGATCTGCGCCCCCGGCGGCTCCCCCCCCCCCACATCCACCGCAGCATGCGGAGGTCACCGGCGCGGGCCGCAGCCCTGACAAACCATGTCCAGGCGACCATTCCCCCAATCGCCAGCTTCGCGCAGACTGCCATTTGCGCGGGTGTGACACATCGATGTCGTCCAAGGAAATACAGGGCTAGCCGAGTCTCAAGACTGGCCGCTTGCCCCGGGGTCCAGTGCTCCAGTGGACAAGCTCCACCAGATCCGCTGCAGCGAGGTCCACCGCACAGAACAGGACCTCGTCAACGGCAGCACGCCTCCCGCCTGCTGGCATCAGCTGCAGGAGCAGTCGGGCGCGCTCGTTGCGGTCCGTGGGCGGGATCGGGTATTGCAGCTCCAACCATGGGTTGTGGAGCGCGCAGCCATGGCCCCGCAGCCAGTCGACCTTCAGCCGCCAGTCCGCGGTGGGGCTGGTCAGGGCGCTGTGCAGGGCACTGGCCCAGTTCCGCACCGGGCGGCCCTGTGGCGGCTGCGGCAGGGCTTCCAACACGCGCTGCAGCCCCGCCAGGTCGCAACCGAATGCGGTTGAGCTGAGATGAGCGCCTCCTGGAACCTGATGTGCTCCTCGGTGGGTACGTGCTGCAGCAGCCACCGCATCAGGCCCGGATGCCCGCCCTTGGCAGCGGCAACGGCGGCCTCCCTGGCCCACTGATCGATTGCGTCGGGATCATCACCATCCGCCAGCAGCACCTCACAGACATCTCGACGACCCGCGCCGGCCGCCCCACGAAAGGCGGCAGCCGCTGCATTCGGGTAGAGGTCCAGTAGCCACCGCAAGACAGTGATATGCCCCTTGGCGGCAGCTGAACCTGCCGCGTCCCATTCATACCAGCCTCCGCGACTGATTAGCCACTGGCACACCTCCAGGTGGCCCTCAGCTGCTGCGCTTTTGAAGGCCCTCTCAGAGGGCTGGCAGCCCGCTGCGCGATGGCGAACTGGAGGTTGTCCAGGACGCCGCTCGCCGCAGTCAGCTCCAGCAGCTTGCGCCGGTCAGCCAGCGTCATGTTGTGACACGTGGCGGGGCTGCGCCAGCGCCAGCGGAAGGCGTGAGGCGGCACAGGGGCGGAAAGCTGGACCCGGGGCGGGCGCCCGACAGCGCGATCGCGGTCGCGGAGTAGCTCATCGGCGGCCTTGTTGACCAGCCGGACAGTGCAGGCGACCTCGTTGTTTGACAGATTGTCTATGACGCGCAGCTGGAGCTCGGGTAAGAGGACGGCCCAGCATGCGCGTCAACGGCATGGCGCTTCGCACTGCATCGGGGCCTTTCTTTAATGTATGTGCAGGTTTGTTGACAGAGTTTTATTGCTTCCGCATGTGCTAACTGAGGGAGAAGTCTCTACTTCATCAAAGCAAAGACAACGATGTCGTTGCAAGGCATTTCGTCATCAGGAGTCAACGAATACGTCACAAAAAATCGGAGGCGTAGCATCAACGATGACTGCCAATCCCGGTTTGCCGTTGGCGACACCAACGGATTAATGCCGTACGTTGCAGACAAACGGTGGGCAAGCCAACCGCAGGCGCCTGATTTTCACTTCGTACACCGGACGAGCTGCCATGCGCTAAAATTTTGAAATTTGCACATTTTGGTACTCTAGACATGGCCAGATGGTTGTTAGCTGTTGGGCGTATGCGCGCTGCTCCAGGCCTGAGCAATAGACAGACAGACGAAACTTCTTTTCAGTCATGTACTCAGTTACGCACAGGATGTTACATGATTTGGGTTTTGGCCATCTAATACATGAACAGTAGTCACGCTACGAAATGGCGCGAAAAGAACATGGTGCAGACGCTGGCATGGACGAGGACCTTACTGACGTGTCGGATAATTACGACAAATAATTCTCAATCTCCAGCTCGGATGAAAGCTCTGACGATGACAACGGCGACAGACGACGATGATGACCAGGACGTCGCACGGCGCGGGTGTGCTGGAGTCCACACGCCCGCACCTCAACTCTGATACGGAGCTGGACGCCAGAACTGCCACTGTGCAGCAGGTAGACAAGCTGCGGGGTTGCGCGAAACCTTCAGGCCGGCCCGGGGATGTCCGTCAGTGCTCGGGGATCCATCGACGGAAGCGGGGCAGCGCGTTTATCCTCCGGTGCGGTGTTAACGGCCACGGATAAAGTAGTGTTCCTCCGAGGCACCCACCCGTGGGTGACAGGTTCAAGTCCCGTGAGCACTAAGGTTTGTGTTACATGGAGGTGCTTTGTTCCCATTAGGTATATGCGGCGCACGTGTGGACCGGTATGGATTAAGCTGAATCGTTTGCAATACGCGCCTGTATAACAACCAGTCCGCCGGCCCGTCACAGCTGGCCGCCTCGCCTGGTGGTTTCACCCCAGCCCTGTAAATGTGGCACCGGCATGTGCGCCGTGCTGTTCCACGTTAGCGGAAGAAAGGGCAGAAAGGACACGGTAATGGCCTTCTCAGTGCGCGCCCTGCTGCCACACCGTGGGTTCGGAAACCCGCACCTCACAGCGCGCGCCACGGCCCCTCCTGGACCTCGCTACGGGGCCCTTGCCGGACAGGTGAGCCCCGGACGGGTTCCGGTCCAGGGACGGCACGGAGGCGGCGGCGGCGGCAGCAGCAGCAGCAGCCGCCACCACCACCTCAAGCCGCTTTTGCAGGGCGCGGGCCCGCCTGCGCTTGATCGTCTCAGAGGGAAGAGCCAGATCACCGGGCAGGGCCCAGGCTCCCGCTGCTGCTGCTGCTGCTTGCACCGTTCGCTTCGGACCGTCGTCCGCATGACGTGGGGATTACACTGTGCGCGGCGGGCCTATGTGGCATCGCGCAGGCCACCTTACCTGGGAGACTTAGCTGGCACCCGTTGTCTGACTTTGCGCGACGGCGCAGAAGCTCCCGCCTTACACATAACCACGACGTGGAACTTAACGTAGTTTTGGAACACACGATCCGCATATACAGGCGTACGCCAGGAGGATGCCTCCCGACGTGGGGCGGTCGTAGCCCCGGCACGGCACCGTCCTCAAGACGTCGTCCCTTGCCCCCCCTGGTCCGACCCTGTCCCCCCATCAAAACGACGACGACCTGACATAGCAGCGCCTCCATGAGCGAGCGCCCCCTTAGGGAACCCACATCCGCACAAGCCCGGCCGCCACAGCCGTCGCCCTCCCTGGAGATTAACCAGACACCGGCTCCACACACACGCGGGTCGTCGAGGGCGGTCCAACGACAGACGCTGTGTTTCGTCCACACTTGCCCACTCAGCCACCTCGCCGTGCGTTCCACCCACCAACTGCAACGGCGCCGCCCTTTTGTGCCCCGCCCTTTCGTGCCCCGCACCTCCTGTCCATCTCCACACACGGCGCCAGCAGTCATGTCCATCCGGGGTCCAAGTGTAGCGGTTGGCGGTTTCAGCCCACACCAAACCAAACAATCATCCCACCAACGGACCAACCAACTGGCCAACCAACCAGCCAACCGAGCCCTGCACACCACGCGCACATGGAGACTTCCCGAGCTGCGGTCATGCAGGTTCCCACTCCATGCAGGTTTCCATCCCCCACCCCCCAGACATCCACCCAACGCTCCGTCGCGGGTTGGGCGACATGCCCTGGGTTGACCTGGACAGAGGAAGCCGGTCATGTGTCCAACGATGACTACGGGGCACTCACAGGCCTACTGGGCTACGGCATCGGTATGTGCTCTCTCCTTCCTTTCAGAGAGGTCCCGCCCCTCCCCCTCGCCTCCCCCTCGGGTAGGGCAGGGTTGTAGGGTGGGTAGGGTACGCAACCGGGTCGCAGGCCGCCCTCCGGCCATCGAGGGGCTCCCCCTCCCGACTGTCCACCTTCCACCTCACCCCACCCAGCCCACCCCCACGCCCCAACCATACCCCTACCCGCACGTCCCAAGGGTGGCGGATCTCCACCCGCCAGGCGGGCGGGCGGCCGTGCGGGCGGCCGCAGCCCGGCACCCTAGCTGCCACGTCCCCCAAATGACGCCCTGTACGGCTACACGTGTGTGCACGGTACGGCACTAGTAAATTCCCGGGCCGGGTGGGGTTCTTCGCGGGTGCACACTCACGGCCTCGTGGGTGGGTGGGTGGTTCGGGTCGGGTTGGGTCGGGTATCAAGTGGGACTGCTTCCGAAACCCTAGAAACCCCCTAGAGACCTGCCGTACATGCGCGTGACTGACCCTTGGCAAGGCAGCCGAAGATGCATGCGCCCCTTGGGCTGCTTCGTCTTAGCCCCTCGTCGCTTCTGTCAATCAGGACCGCCAAAACCCCTCTGGTCGGGCCCCCCTGTCTCGCTTCTATACACCACCTCTCACCCCCATAGCCCCTCACCCCTGAAGCCCTCCTCCGGCGAAAAGCACCCAATTCCTGAGGGGGGGGGCGGGGACGCTCCTGCACCATGCCGTCTCCTCCGCCTCCTCTTCCTCCTCACCCGCTCCGCCTCCTCCCCCTCCTCCTCCTCCGCCTTCCCCCCTTCCCCTCCCCTCAATCCGGAGTGGAGCCCGACGACGTAAAGGGCATCCCGCCGTCGCTCATGGCCGGCAGCATGCCGTACAGCTCGTCCTCATCCGCCGGATCTGCGCTGTCCTCCGGCTCCTTGCCGTCGACGATGCCGCCCGGACCGAGGCGCAGACCGCCCAACACCGCCGCCAGCTGCGAGCGCAACCGCTCCGGGGCGCCGTACGAGGCCAGAGCCGCCATGAAGGCCTCCGGCCCGCCCGCGCGCTCCGAAACCTGGTCAGGTACCGTACACGGGGTGTTAAACCGGCGGGGTAAGGTGAGGTGAGATGGGGTGAGATGGGATGAAGCGCTACATCGCAGTCGCGCAATGGACGCGTAACGCACCTCTTTAGTGGGCCCCGACGGCAGTGCCCGCAGGAGGAGGAGGAGGAGGAGGAGGAGGAGGAAGAGAAGGACAGCAGGAGGACAGGAGGAACACTGGAGGAAAGGGAGGAGGAAAAGGAGGACCTCGCCCTCCTTCCTCCCCTCCCTATGAAACCGACCCACCCAGCCACCTACCTCCCCGCCCCCGGGCCCCCCCCCCGCCAGCTCCCGCACGTTTGCTCAGGGGCAGCAGCGCCGCTTCAACATGTCCTGCACGCATTTCCTGCACACCCCCCCCCATCCCACTTTTCCCCCTCCCCCCTATAAAGACGTCTACCAATTTCCTGTACGCCCTCCCCCCTTCCCCCTCCCCCGCGCCCCTCACCTTGACCAGCATGCCCCTGACGCACTCGTGCACATCCACCTTCCGCACCGGGTCCGCCCGGGTGATGGCCAGCCTGCGGGCCAACACCGTGTCCGCCGCCAGGTCCGCCGCGAAGTCCAGGGAGTCCAGCTCCGACTGGTCGGCGGAGAACTCACCGTCGTCAGCCAGGGCCTGAGGGAGGTGGGGGGAGGTGGGGGGAGGTGGGGGGCGGGGAGGTGGGGGGAGGTGGGGGGCGGGAGGTGTATAGGAAATTGGTCGACATATTCAAACTGCCCTGCTGTCAGAGCAAAGCTCCGATGGGGATGCGGGACAGTTCTATAGGGGGCAGGTCGGGGCCAGCGGGTGAGGGGGCGGACGGCGCCGACGAGCAGCAGGCGCACGCCGAAGAACAGCATTACCGGAGTGCCGTTGCAACGACTTCCCGCGCGTGTTCATTTCGCGATCAACCCCAACCCCCCCTCCCGCCATGCCATGCACGCTCCCCTCCCCTTCGCACCCTCTCCCCTACATCCAAACCCCCCATCCAACCCCCCACCCCGGACCTCCCCGACCCTCCTCACCTGCACCGCGAGGCTGCACAGCCTCAGCAGCTTGCGCGGCTCGTACAGCGCGTCGCAGCAGCCCGACATGAGCAGCGACGTCAGCGACAGGGTGGCCATGCGCCGCCGGAAGCGACCCAGCATGGACATGGTCTTGACGCCTGGGCGGGGCGGGGTGGGGGCGGGGTGGGGGCGGGGTGGGTGTTAGGAAGGAACAGCCCATACACACCCAGTCCGGTGCGGTGGGTGGGGTGGGGTGGGGTGGGGCGGGGCGGACAGGAAATGGGCGGATAAATGGGCGAAGCTGTGCTGCTGCCAGCGCAACGGGGTGGGGTGGGGTGCGGTGGGGTGGGGTTAGGCGCGGGGCGAACAAGACCGACCGACCGACCGACCGACCAGGCAGACAGGCGGCGGGCGTATCCCGTGTCGCAGCCAAGACGGGAGCGGCATGGATCCGGATGGGGGCGGATGAAGCGCTCCTGCTCCACCAACGCCGCTGCCTGGCAGGCGCGTGCGGCTGTGGTCCCAGGCGGCCAGGGTCCATCTGGACCCCACCCATGCAGAGGCCACTGCCGGCCATCCCATCCATCCATCCATCCGCCCCCCCTCATCACTCTCACCCACAACCTCCTCCAGGAACCTGGCCGAGGCGATCGTCAGCCACCGGTCCAACAACCGGTCCACCGCGCTGCTGCCGCCGCCCTCCCCGCCGCCCTCGCCGCCCGCCGCCGCCGCCGCCGCGCCGCCCGTGGCGGCGTCCAGCCCCGCCACCAGCTCCGGAAAGGTGCTGGGCGACAGCAGCCACAGGCGGCCCAGCACCTCCAGGAAGCCCTCAAAGATGTTGATGATCTTGACGTTGAGGCCGGCGGAGGGCACCGCGGGGTGGGCCAGCAGCGCCGCCATGGCGCGCAGCGCCGGCCCCACCAGCGCGACCACCGGGCTCTGCGCCGGCGCCGGCGCCGCCGCCGCGCCCGGCGGCGCGGCGGCGGCGGCGCCGCCGCCGGGCGCCGGCGCCGGCGGGAACAGCTGCAGCAGCACATCGATCAACGCGGCCGCGGCCATCGCCTCCGCGGGGGTTTCCGGGGAGAGGGGGATGGCGACACCGGCGGCGCCGGCGGCGGCGGCGGCGGCGCCGCCGGCGCCGCCACCCCCGGCGGCGGCCGACCCACCGACGCCGCCGGACGGCGCCGCCGCGCCGACGGCGGCGAGGACGGCGTTGGCGGTGGAGTTGATGGTGGCCTCCAGGGCTCGCCCCATGTCGGCGGCCAGGGGTTGGAGGCTGTCGGCGGCGTCCAGCAGCAGGTAGGCCTGCAGCAGCAGCAAGCAGCCCCCCACAGCCGTACAGAGGCACGTCATGTGGTGTCTCGGTGGCGCCAAGCGGCAATCGAGTCCAGTCCGGTGCCGTCCGGATCACTCCGGTTCAGAGTTCAGACCCGACCACTTTCCTCTTCACGGTCCCATTCAGTCCTCTGGTGCATTCCACTTCACATCAGCGAAGGGTGCGCGGTTCCTCACGGGTCTGATTGATTGTAATCGAGTCGAGTCGAGTCGAGTGCAGAGTAGTGGAGTCCAAGTCCTGTCCAGTCGTGTCCAGTCTGGTGTCCGCTCGCTCGGGCGCGGGGGCTTACCTCCAGCAGCGGCAGCAGCGACGCCGCGTCGCGCCCCCTCCGCAGCAGCGCCGCCGCGTTGGGCAGCAGCTCCCGCAGCTGGGGCGGCACAGCGGGCAGCGAGGCGATGGTGACCGACCACAGCCGGAACGCCTCGTCCACCAGGACCTCGCTCTCCGCGCTGCCTGGGTGGGGCGGGGAGGGGGAGGGGAGGGGGAGGTTTAGGAAATTGGTAGACATATTCAAGCTGCGCTGCTGCCAGAGGGGGGGTAGGGGAGGGCAAGGGGAGCGGATCCAGCAGGGCCTGTGGAATTCGGGAGCAGAGCGGCCAGCGTCAAACGGGGGCCTTACGTAAGGTCCCTCACGGTGTATGGTGCCGGGCTGCCGATTGCGCCCGACCGCAGGCTGCCTCGTCCGACTGCCGGCCGACCAGCGGCAAATGGCACGATAGCAGGTTCTGCGCTAGAAGTGAAGCTGCCTTTGCGCAGAGGAAACGACAGGTCCCTCCCTTCCTGCCTGCCTCCCTGCCTCCCCACCGAGCGCGCATATAAAATCCATTTCCCCGTTTCTGCATCCCGTTCTCCACCCAAACCTCCACCCAAACCTCCACCCAAACCTCCACCCAAACCTCGAAACCCCCACCCACCCACCCACCCACCCACCCACCCACCCACCCACCCACCCACCCACCCACCCACCCACCCACCCACCCACCCACCCACCCATTGCAGGTCAACTGGTAAGGACTCACGGCTTCAAGGGCCCTGGGGAGGGTCGGCCGTGTTCCTCCCCCAACCTCTAAAACCCCTCAAAACTCACCCACGCGCGTCGAGTACTTGAGCAGCGGGAACACCACCCCGCAGATGTTGGGGTCCTCCAGCGCCACCGTCCGCAACTTCCCCACCAGGTGAGTCAGCACCGCAATCAGCGCGCTGTGCAGCCGCACCACCGCCCCCGCCCCCTCCCCCGCGTCGCCGCCCCCGCCGCCGCGACCCGCCGCCGCCAGCGCGCCCGGCTTGCCGCGCCCCGGCGTCGTCTGCGCCGCGCCGGCGCCAGCGCCGGCGTCGCGCGCCCCCGCCGCCGCCGCGTCGCGCTTGCGCGCTGCGCCGTCCTTGTCGAGGAGGGAGGAGGCCGCGGCGGCGGACGCGGCGGCGGCGGACAGGACCTCGGCTCGGGACCAGACCTGGGGCAACCCCGCGGCGATGATGCCCAGGTGGGGCCGGATGCGTTCGCCGAGCGCCTGTCGGAGCGGTGGGGGGGGGGGGGTATAGGAAATTGGTAGGGTAGGGGGTGCGGCCCGGGGGGCCGGGGGTCGGGGGAGGCGGTTGGGAGCGGGCGGGGGAGGATTCCTGGCGGATATTCGAATGGGTAGACGGAGGCAGGAGAGAGGTGTGCGGGGAGGGGGGATATAGGAAATTGGTAGACAATTTCAAACTGCGCTGCTGCCAGAGCGACGGTTCGACTGGATAAGAAGGGTACAGTACCGTAGATCGCCAGCGACGACGACGGTGTAGGCGTCGGTGTTGCAAAACCAAGCGTCAACGAACAAGGTACCGGGGGGGGGGCCGCTTAACAGCGACTTTGTTACCGTACATCCCTCTGGCCCCCCAACCCCCTCCTCCTTCCCCTCCCACAGGACCCCCAACCCCACCCCGCCTTCCTGCGCCTCACCTCCACCAGCACCGACACCAGCTGCAGCACCCGCACCATGCTCTCCACCTCCCTCAGTCGCGACAGCAGCCCGAAGCAGTTGAGCAGCGCCGCCGCCGTCACCTCCGACGACAGCGCCGCCAGGCGGCTCTCCACGCGCGCCTGCGCCTCCGCCATGACGCCTGCGTGCCGCCAGGCCCCGCCCGGGGGGAAGGGGGGTGGGGGGACTCGATTGGAGGATTGGAGGGCACGCCGCCAGCTGGGTACGGGCCAAGACCGACCCACCAAACCCCCCAAAGCGAGGAACCCCACACGCGCGCCCACGCTGATGTGCGTGTGCGGGGAGGGGGGATACAGGAAATTGGTAGACATTTTCAAACTGCGCTGCTGCCAGAGCGACGGTTCGATCGGGAGGGGAGGGGGGGAAGGGAGGGTGTCTGACAGCTACCCATCTATCCCCTTCCCGGCTTCCCAAGCCCCACACCCCCACACCCCCACACCCCCGCGCCTTTCCAGATTGACCCAGGGCCGTCGTCGGTGTCCCCCTCCGCCCCCGGGAACCCCTCCCACCCTCTGCCCTCAGCCCTCCCGCTCCCCCCCCCGCCCCCCCGGCTCCTCACCCGCGTTCTCCTGCTGCTCCGCGTCCGCGCCCCCCCCCGCCGCCCCGGCGCTCTCCGCCAGCTGCATGGCGTCCACCCGCCCCACCAGCCCCCCCGCGGCGCCCCGCCCCGCCGCCGCCCGCTGCACCGCCCTCAGCTGCTCCAACACCGCCTGGTCGTCCAGCACCAGGCTCAGGAGGCCCAGCAGGGAGGTCACCGAGGACAGGGCCACCTGGCGGGGGGGGGAGCCGGGGGAGGGGGGTGGGTGGTGGTGGGGGTGTGTGGAAGGGGGAGTGGGTGTGGCGGGGGAGGGAAGGGGCAACACAGACTTGTCGAGGAGGCGCAGTTGGCGCAGAGGTAAGCCGCCCGCACGGAGGATGGAAGGGGGGGATAGGAAATTGGTGGTCATTGGCCCGCTTGCGCACCTCCGACCGCAGGTGCTCTGCAGCCTGACCCCGCCCCCGCCCCCGCGGTCGGCGTCGTGCCGTTGCTAAAATCCAACCTGAAAACTTTCCCGCCCCCCTCCTCCCCGCCCCGCGGCCCCCTTCCCGCACCCGCCGGGACGGGGCCCAGGGCACCGCAGGGCCCTCCCGCCCTGCCCGGGTTCGATTCTAGGGTTTCTTTCTTTTTACAATTTTATCCTCCCCCTCCACGTCTCCAACCCACCACGACGTCCTCCGCTGCCAGGTAGCACACGCACAGCTGGTAGGCGCCGCCCAGCAGCCCTGCCGGCAGCTCCTGGCCGCACACCCCCAGCAGCCACAGCGCCCGCGCCGCCAGCACCGCAGCCAGCAGCGCCTGCTCGCCGCCCGCGGCCCCGCCGCCGATCGGCGACGGCGGCGGCGGCGCCTGCGCGCCGGGCGGCGGCGGCGGCGGCGCGTTGGCGCTGAGCAGGGGCGCCAGCTCGGCCGTGTACCAGGCGGCGAAGTTGATGTGGGAGGAGACGTGGTTGAAGCCCTCGCCGATGCATCTGTGCAGAGGAGGGGGTGGTGGAACGGAGGGGGCGGTGGGGAATGATGGAGGGGGTGGTGGAATGGAGGGCGTGGTGAAATGGAGGGGGTGTGTGGAATGGAGGGGTGGTGGAACGGAGGGGTGTGTGTGGAATGGAGGGGGTGGTGGAATGGAGGGCGTGGTGGAATGCAGGGGGGTGGTGGAACGGTCTATAGAATGTAGGGGTCGACTTGCGGCAGTGGGATAGGAGGGGCGGGGAGGTGACTGCACGAATGGCACTGGCGCCCCCCCCTCGCCCCCAGCTTTCTCTTTCCTCATCCCCATTCCTCCCATTGTCTTTCTTTGTGGCCCCCCCCTCCCACCCCCACGTTCCCCCCCGCCCTCCCGTCCTTTGCTCTGACTTCGCCCTGCCCGCCTCCCCCGCTCTCCCTTTCCTCCTCTCTGCCCCACCCACTTTACCCTTGCTCTTGCAGTCCGCAAAATTCATCGTCGCCTACCAAATTCCCTCCCTCCCTCCCTCGCCCCCTTCCCTCCCTCCCTCCCTCCCTCCCTCCCTCCCTCCCTCCCTCCCTCCCTCCCTCCCTCCCTCCCTCCCTCCCTCCCTCCCTCCCTCTCCCCCCTCTCCCCCCCTCTCCCACCGCTCACCGGTAGCAGGCCTCCCTCATGAGCAGTGCCTCGGCGGAGGGCGGCCGCTGCTGCAGCGCCGACGCCAGCCCCAGCAGCACCACCGCCACCCCCTCCCCGCCGTGCTCCAACATGCACAGCAGCAGCCCCACGCCAATGGGCCGCGGGGTGTCCGCGTCCGGGCCGCCCTCCACCTCCATAGTGCTGCGGGGAGAGGGTCAGCCGTGGGGGGGGGGGTCCCGGGGTTGTACACGGCTCAAGACAGGGCCGGGAAGGGGGGGCCCATCTCCCCCCCTTTGTCCATTTCCTGTTCCAATTTCCTGTCCACTCCCTCCGTTTTCACTTCCACCCCCTGTCGTCCGTTCCTCCCCCCGGCCGCCCCCGCGCCCTCCCTCCCCCCGCAACCTGTCATACCCCACCCCCTCCCGTCGTACCGCCCCCTCCCGCTCCCCCGCCCTCCCTCCCCCCGTCACCGCTCTTACCGCGCGTACGACTCCGGGTCCTCCCTCCACTCCTCGAGCTCCTCCCCACTGAGCGCCACGTACTTGGACACCAGCGCCTCCACCAGGGCCGCGCAGGGCTGACCGGACAGCAGGGCCGACAGGGCCGCGTGGGCGCGGGCGGCGCGGGCGCGGCTCTCCATCAGCCGGGACAGCTGCTCGGCGGGCAGCCCGGCTGCGGGCGCGGGACGCGGGCGCGGAAGCGGGACGCGGGGGCGGGCATGGCAAGGGGGGAAGAAGGGGATAGAGCTTCAGCCAGCACTTGGGATCGGCGTGGAGGGAGGGAGGGAGGTGCAGTCGCGTGGGGGTCCACGTTGTGGAGCCCCTGGCGACTGCACCCCCCTCCTCCCTAACCTCCCTTCCTCCCTGACCTCCCTCCCTTCCTGCTCCTGTGTGAGCGCGCCTCCCCCCCCACCTGGCACAGGCGCCTCCACCCACTCCTGGCGGTAAAAGGGGTTCAGCAGCGCCTTGGAGATGAAGCGCACCAGCAGCACCCGCCGCTTGGGCCGCATGGCGCGGACGGTGGCGGCGTCCAGGCCAATCAGCGCAGACTGAGGGACGGGCGGGGCGGGGGGCGGGAGGTCAGGTCAGGCAGGGGAAAGGCAGGGGAAAGGTAGGTTAAGATAGATAAACGTAGGGTTAGACGGGTAAAGGCAGGGACGATAAACATAGGGTAAGGCGGGTGAAGGCAGGGCAGGGCGAGGAATTGCGCAGTCGCACGACGCGGTCCGGCGCACCTGTACGAACAGCTCCAAGAAGTACGGCACGTACTGCGCAAACGGCAGCGGCGCCGTGTCCAGGTACGCGATGGCCAGCGCCGCCAGACGCTCGTACAGCTTGCCGCCCTGCTCCGTCCACTGCTCCGACTGGGCGGGCGGTATCGCTGATCAACAGGCGGGGTAAGGTATAGGAAATTGACAGACGGGGGGGTGGGGGTCAACAGACGGGGGTTGGGGAAGGGCGACGGCGGGGGCGCGGAAGGGGGACGCGGGCCTCGCCAGCATTGGCCATTGGCGTTGAGAACGAAACTCTAGGAACCCGAGGAAGGAATATCAGGACATGGCTGAAGTTGTGTGGAGCACGGCTGAGGTTGTGTGCATCGCGGGTGGGGAGAGGTTCGAGAAAGAGCTGGCCAACCGCTCAGACAACAACCCCAGAGGCCAAATTCCGGTCACGAATCTCCCAGCAGGGCTCCTCCGAATCCTCCGCCCCAATCCGCGCTGATCACAGCCTCCGCAACGGCGCAATCACAGCAAGGCCGCGAACCCGGGGCCAGTCCCCCTCCTCCTCGGCCCCCCTTACCCCCCCCGGCCCCTCCCTTGCCCGCCCCCCTCACCGGCCGGCGGGCCCCGCTGCACAGTGGTGCAGCCCACGTGGATGGCCTGCAGCACCTCCGAGCTGCCGGGCGCCAGGTCGTCCTGCATAGGAGGAGGAGGAGGCGGCATGGGGGAAGGACGCGGGAGGGTACAGGGAGGAGGCGGCGTGGGGGGAGGAGGCGGGAGGGTACAGGGAGGAGGCGGCATGGGGGGAGGAGGCGGGAGGGTACAGGCATGGGGGGAGGAGGCGGGAGGGTACAGGGAGGAGGCGGCATGGGGGGAGGAGGCGGGAAGGTACAGGCATGGGGGGAGGAGGCGGGAGGGTACAGGCATGGGGGGAGGAGGCGGGAGGGTACAGGGAGGAGGCGGCATGGGGAGTGGAGGCGGGAAGGTACAGGCATGGGGGGAGGAGGCGGGAGGGTACAGGCATGGGGGGAGGAGGCGGGAGGGTACAGGGAGGAGGCGGCATGGGGGAGGAGGCGGGAGGGTACAGGGAGGAGGCGGGAGGGTACAGGGAGGAGGCGGGAAGGTACAGGGAGGAGGCGGGAGGTACAGGGAGGAGGCGGGAGGGTACAGGGAGGAGGCGGGAGGGTACAGGGAGGAGGCGGGAGGGTACAGGGAGGAGGCGGGAGGGTACAGGGAGGAGGCGGGAGGGTACAGGGAGGAGGCGGGAGGGTACAGGGAGGAGGCGGGAGGGTACAGGGAGGAGGCGGGAGGGTACAGGGATTACGCCTCACCACTGCCACCTACGACCCGCACCCACCCACCTGCATGGAGGTGGGCGTCAGGTACAGCAGCGCCTGCAGGCAGGCCGCGGCGGCGGCGGCGTAGGGCCCCGCCGTCTCCCAGCCGGGGTTGCCTGCGGGTGCGGGTGCGGGTGCGGGTGCGGGTGCGGGTGCAGGTCCAGGTGCAGGTTCGGTTCCGGGGGAAGGGGCAGGCGGTGTGCGGGGGGAAGGGGCAGGGGGTGTGCGGGGGAAGGGCGGCTGGGCAGTGGAAGGAGGAGGTAACGGACAAGGGCTCCAGTACTGACTATTTCTCGCGCCAGGATCCAATCGAGCCGGGATCAACTGTTGTTTGGCAAGTGCTCGTCGGCGGGCTGTGTGCGTCTGGTTTTTTCCGTTTTGGGCCCCGGCGTCCACCCCGCCGGCCCGCACGCCCGGCCTCCCTCACTCTCCACTCCCGGCCCGGGCCTCACCCTCGATGAACACGGCTGCGTTCTGCGTGACCAGCGTGTGCAGCGGCGCGTAGCAGTCCACCAGCCGCGCCTTGAACAGCGCCCGCTCCGAGGTGATGCGCGCCGACAGCGCCGACAGGTCTGCGGTGCGGCGGGCCAACCACCACCACCACCACCACCGTGTCGAGCGGTCACGGAGACACGGACCCACCCCCATGATCCGCCCATCTCCCACCCCCCAACCCTTTCGCCCGGCCTATTCTTTCCAGCAACCTCGTACCCCGTCCCTCCCTCCCTTCCCCCTGCTGTCCACTCGCATCCGCCCCCGCCTACCCAGGGTCACGAGCCCCGCTCCCGGCATATCTACCCAATTCCTATACCCCCCCCCTTGCCCCCGCCCCCGCCGTCGCCTACCCAGGGTCGCGAGCCCCGCCCCCGCCCCCCGCCCCCATGCCTTACAATCTCCCACAACCCCCCTGCACCCGCCCCCGCATGTCTACCATTTCCTACACAAACGCCCTGCCCCCGCCTCCGCCCCCGCCCCTGCCTACCCGGTATCGCGAACGGCGCCCCCGGTGCCCCCGGCGCGGGCGCCTCGATGACGAAGCGCTTGGAGCTGAGGCCCTGCAGCACCCTCTTGAGGGCCTTGAGCACCCGCAGTTTGATGGCGGGCGGCAGCTGGGCATCCCAGCTGGCCGCGGACAGAAGCACCTGGGGGGGGGGGTGGAGCCGCACACCCGAAGGGGGGGAGGGAGCGCACACTGGACGGGGGGTGTTGCGGTTTGGCTGTGAAGATGATTCACATATGGGCTGGAGGCGAGGTGGCTCGGGGGCGCGGATCTCGACCACACACACGCAACACCAGCTGGCGGATCCGCCGCACGGGGGCGGGGGTCGTCCACGGGCTTCCGCCGTTTGAACTCGACACTCCAGGAGGGGACGCGAAGGACTACTGCCGCCTCCTTGCCATCTGGAAACCGACCTACCTCGGCGTCCCTCGCTTTACGCCGGCTTCCGCGTCCCTTGCTCTACGCTGACGTCAGCCGCGCAGCACCGTGCACCGCCCTGACGCGGCGGACGTCGCGCGTCCGGCCACATGCATTGCATCAGGTAGAGGCTGGCCCCCTCTTGCCCCGCACCGCCCCGCCCCTGTAGCCCCGCCAGCCCGACCCTGCACCCTTCAAACGCGGGGCCCCAAGCCGCCCCTGGATCCCTCGCTGCCTTGCACCCCCCGCCGTCACCTCAATGGGGTTAAGTTGAAAAAGAAATAAACCCGAAGAACGACCCCGGGCACACCCAGCACAACTCAATGGGGTGGTGCTTGTCTCCTCGGAACGCCGCCCCAGCCTCTCTCTGCCATCGCTTCCGCCATCCCTCTCCCCGCCACCGCATCCTCGGCAAACCCTACCCCAGACCCCGGTTTTTTTTCTGGCCGTGGTATAAAATGTAACCTCCACCCTAGACCCCCAGACCCCCGGTTCTTTCCTGGGCTTGGTGTTTGTTTTTCCCCCTCATCTCCACCCCCCTCCGGGATGGGTCCGGCGGCGACGCGGTCGCCCGAGGTAACAGTGAGCGCACAATTCAGGTATGTATGGTAAGTAACTTGGGTCGCGTATTGACTCCTGTGCCACGTATCGGTTCCCCAATCCATACCCCCCTCCCCCCGGGTCCCTGGCCCCCCCCCCACCTGCAGCAGGTTCTCCGCCCTGCCGGGGAAGTCGAAGCGGGCGATGTTGGTGACGAGCAGCGACAGCTGGAGGGCCACCCGCTCGCTGGGGTCTGAGGGGCCCGGGGGGAGAGGGGGTGATAGAAAATTGGGGGAGACGGGGGGAGAGGGCATATAGGAATTGGGTCTACCTACTCAAACTGCGCTGACTGCCCAGGGGGATTGGGGACCCGGCGGGACTGCCAAGGGGGATTGGGCAACGTTCCGTTAACCCGCACCCCCGCATGTCCCCGCTCCCTCCCCAACTCCCTCCTCGCCCGCCCTCCCCCGCCCTCGCCCATCTCACCGGACAGCAGCAGCTGCACGGCCCCCTCCCGCACCACCGCCTTCTCCGCATCGGGCACTCGGGACCACTCCCGCGTGCCCAGCGTCTTGCGCCAGGAGCTGCCCACAGCGTTCTTGGCCACGACCACCGCCAGCAGCCGGATGGGCTGCGGTGCGGGAGGGGGGGGAGTTGATAGGAGCCATTGGGAAGACGGTTGGTAGACGTATTTCGGGAGCGCGGCCAAAGGGGCAAGCCAGCGGCCAAGGGGGCGGCCAACGGGCGCCACCAGGGTACACCGCGGTACCGACGTGGATCACTAATTCCGTGGCCCTCCATCCCCGCTAATAAGATGCGCGGCTGCGCCCTCTCCGGGGCCCCGCCAGCAACCTTCCCTCCAGGCGACACGCGGCGGCACCGACCCACGCCCGGGTTTGGGTTGCCGCGCCGCGCCGAGGTGGCAGGGCTCAACGCGGGTCCCGCCACCCTGCATTCCCCCAGGAGCTACCGCCCCGGGAAGGCGCGCGCGGGTGATGCTGCCGACGACGATGAGGCCGCGACGCTGTCGGGGCTCGGGCGTGGCCCGGCTCGGCCGGCGTGCGTGCGACCCAGATCGCGCATGAGGCCCAGGGGCACCCATGAGCGACGACCCAGATCCCCCGATCTTGATCCCCCGACACAAACAAACGAGGTGAACTCGTCGGCGCTGGTGTCGAAAAGCCCTCACACAACCCAACGAGTCAGCTCCTCTCCAAAGTTCGCTGACACACCTCCGGCACTGCGTCGCGTTGTTCAACGATGCGCATCAGGCCTGACAGGAAGCCAGGAGCCGCGTCCGCCTCCCAGCCGTGTAGCGAAGCCTCGGCTGAGGTACGGGTGCCGCGGTCATTGGAGAGGGCGGCCTGGATGGTGCTGAGGACCTGCTCCACGGACGACGGCTCCAGAACCGACGGCTGACCGGCGCCAGGGCCACCCAGCCCCGGCGGCCCGCCACCAGGGCTAAGTCCCAGCAGCATTGCTGGCTAGTTGCGAAGAGGCTGCGAGGTGACGGAGGATATTGTCCCGACTAGGGAGGTGTCGGCGAGCGGTGAGGTTCGCGTGCTGGCGGCTGCGGCTGCCCCTGACTCTCCGCCCTTACGGTATTCGTGACTTTGGGCTCCACTTGGACAGCGAAGCCTGTTAAACCCCGCTGTGTTCACCAAGCGGAACGCCAGCTGACAAGAACGCCGCGCGACAGCTTGCTATCCTACAAACCGATAATATGTCACGGAAACAAAGCTTTTGGCTGATGGACAACAAAGTGGCTCCTGTTACCCAGCCAGTTCCTCAGGAGACGCCAATAATGTTGAAAGCAACCGCCGCACAGCCGGGAAAACCTGCTAGAATGTATTATTCGATACGAAAATTTCTTGCCATGAACGTTACGCTACTCAGCCTTATGAGTACGTCGGGCGACAAATTCACCCAAAACGGCGGTAGATCGTTCACGCGGTCAGTACCTATATCACCAACACCTAGCGGCGTGGTGTACTTCAATTCATTCTTCACAACTTGGCCGCCAAGCACGACAAATTATTTCGTTTACAGGCAAAGATTTGCCCCGTCAGGCAGCCAGTTTACGACAGATATACGGTACTGCATTCCAACGCATACATGGTAGCTGCAAACAGTTTCCAGATCTTAATTCATAAACCTTGCCGTGCGTGCCCGTATCTGGAAGGCAGGACACTCGGAATGTTCGGCTGGTTTCGGCACGAGAGCTATGCATCATTTCATGATGTGCTCAATCTGTCAATAATAATGTTCAAGCATGAGTACATCGACTTGTCTGTTTCGGTCAAGCAAATGCATAGTGATGGTGGTCATCACCTGCAGTATTATGGACCCGTGGGCCTGCACGGTTTTGCAAATGAATTAATTTGGTGCATTCCTGCAATTCATTGCAGGAGGGAAGATGTGGCCCAGGATATGTGTCCCATGTTCGTCGTTCGATTCTACTCTGCTACGTGTTGCCCTGCAGACGCAACCATTCCTGCCCGCATGCCGCATCACCATGCCCGTTCACACCATTAGCAACGGCATACAACGTGTGTGATATGCAGCCCGCTGTGTCAAGCCCAATTGGTTCGTCCTTGGATGTAAACATGCGCGGGACGTTAGCAGGCGGAAGAGATATCAGGCAGCATTGGCCGGGTTGAAACTGGGCTGTCTTGCCAATAGCGCTTTTATTTTACACAAGTTCACCCACGTGGCAAAGCACTCCTAATGTGGGAGACCCGGTAAAACGCGATGGGAGGTCCGTTGCGAATGAAAAAAATGGACCGCAATCAGCCACGGGCACGCGAATTGTGCGGCTTACATGGCGAGGTTACACATCACCATGTTTTATGCTCGTCGTGTGCCTGGGTGCACGCGCAGCGGCAAAAAGAAACCAACCGACGTTGTAGCAATATTCACGAGCGCTCGCGCATTCTATCACCGCAACTCCACCCAACCGAACACGAGCATGCCGTCGCATGCCGCCGCCGACGCCCACGACGGCGCACCGAGCTCCATATCGAGGGCCCCCGCGACAGCTGCTGCCGGGCATTGTCTTGCCAAGTAAACATGGCAGTCACAGCTTTGCTATCGCAATGCCAAAAAAGATATAAACCACCGACAATGTCGTACATACACTACAAACCCCGAGAATGTCGTACATACGGTACACGGCACACCACGCGGCCGTCATTCGGCCGTCGCAGGCAGGGTGGCGGCGGCTCCCCAGCAGAGGCCAAGAAGCCGGTATTTTGAATTGTCAAAGGAGGCCTTGTGTGTGTGCATTAGGCGAAGGGTATGCGGCACCGATAAGACCTAGAGGCCCCGATTCATCATGATCTGGTGCACGATCTCGTCGTCAAGGCCGTACGGGCTGGTCACATCGGGAAAACACAACAAAGCACGCGCGAGTTGAACGCGCAGAGGCTCGTCCTCACAAGCGCGTTCCCCGTTGCTGACTTGTGGTAGGAAATGTGTACTCCCTTCACCCCTTTGCAGCCCTCCAGGCACCTCTATGAACCACCAAAAAATGAAGGAATCCCGCGACGGCCGGGTCAGTACGGCGCAGAGCGCTCATAATTGGAGGCCCTCCCGGCCGAGTAATTGCGATCCGGGCCGCCTCGCCCACTGCCCTCGTACCCATCACGTGGGGGGTAAGAGCCGCCGGGACGCTCCCCGGGGCCCGACCGGGGTGGACCCGAGGGCGGTCCCGACGGCCCCGAGGCCCTTCCCGAGGCCCCGTAACCGCCACTGCCTCCAGACTTGTAGTCGCCGCCGCCACCACCGCCTTCATATCCGTACCACGAATCGCCACGGTCGTAACTGCGGTCATACCCGCCGCCACCGCCACCGCCGCCGCGTCCGCCCCGCTCGTATCCACTGCCACCACCACCGCCCTCGTAGCTGTCGTACCGCTTCTCGTACCCAGGCTCCCGACCACCGCCACCGCCGCGAGTGCCGCTGTACGGGGCGTCCCGAGGGGGATACCCGGCGTCACGGTCACGGCTGGCATAAGGCTCCTTGGATGGGGCCCCATACCCCGGCTCCCGGCGAGAGCCCTCGTAGCCGCCATCATCGTAACGACCGCCTCTGCCGCCGCCGTCCACGTCGTACCCACCTTGATGGAAAAGACGGACCGGGTGGAAAATGGCAAACGTCGTAAGGGTTGTAGTGATGTGCGAGTAAACGGGTTCCATGACGTGCCATGCGCGCTTGGGCACGTTCGTCGTCTGCGGGATCTAATGGCACACCCAAGCGTAGAACTTGCCGGATGTCACGCATGCTGATCTGTACGTTTGCTGTCGACGAAACCCACCCCTGCAGGTCCATTCACCCCACCCCCCCAATAGTTCTGATACTTGCAACTCGGGCCATTGTGCATTACCCCTATCCCTTGGAGGGACGGTGCGCGCATGCCACCCTTATACCTGATCGGCCAGCAGCACTGCCGCCCGGGTAGTCGCTCCGCCCGGCATACTTCGGCGGCGGGTAGCGGTCGTCGTACCCTCCGCTCCCACGCCCAGCGGGCTCGCTGTAGCCGCTGCTTGGCGGGTACGGAGCGCCACTCTTCGAGCTGTAGCCGCCACCGGGCCCGTATCCACCGCCGTCTCGCCCTCCCTCCCGCGGACCATAAGCTGGCGGCGGATCGCGCGACCCGTATCCAGAGTCACGCGGGCCGTACCCGCTACCGCCCCCTCCCGGTCCATCGCGACCGTAGCCTCCCGCGTCCCTGCCTCCTTCGCGTGGCCGGTGGCCGCCTGCCGCCTCGTAGCCACCTAGCGCAGGGACAGCACCCATGAAACGGCAACCTGAGAACACCGGATCCTGATCACCTGCATCACCCTGTGCTGTTGCACGCAACGAAATGCTTCACAGCACAAGCATGCCTTGCAGTCGACACGCGATGGGTACCCAGCGGCCCTGCGCACCTCCGCGGGGCCCTGCGCCATCACGGCTGACATACTTGTCCGGTCCGCGGTCGTCATAACCGCTGCTGCCACCACCTCCACGACCACCCTCGTAAGATGCCGGGTAGTAGCGATCGTCGTAACCGCCACCACCACCACCGCCGCCGCCACGGCCCCGATCGCGATCCCCGCGGCCGTAGCCTGGGTCATCGTAGCCGCCGCTGCCTCCCCGGTAGGAGCCACCTCCGCCTCCACCTCCGCTGCCGTTCGCACCCCTGTCCTCCTCCTACGATACAACCGTCGCCGGACAGACCATGGGACGGACGTGAGCCACGGACGTGATCAAGAGCTCCCAAGACACACCCGGCTTCATCCAGCTGTGTCAGTCCATTGCGCTGCGGCAGGTGCGTGCACCGGTGTGCTTAATAAGAAACCCACCCAGAACCCCACAGGTGTGGGTGACAGCGCGAAAACGGTGCCGCACTACGGTTCACCGTCCCTGTGTCGGCCGCATCCCAAGACGTAGCTCACCAGCAGGTCACATCGCAGCTCGTGGCCCTCCAGTCGGTAGCCGTCCAGCCGCGACAGCGCGCTCCTGCGCTCCTCGGGCGTTGACCACTCGCCCACCCTGGGGCGCGCGCCAACCAAAGCACGGCATGCAACCAAGCCAGGGGGTGCAAGCATCCGTCAGCCTCCTCGAAACGGTTGGATAAACCTACACCCGTACAAGCAGCTTGGTCTGAGGACCCAAACGCGTTCCTGCGCCAGTGCAGCACGCGTGTAGTGCCGGGCCGCGGACGTGCGTGCGACACCATGGATGCGCAAGAGGGACTGCTGTGTCTGTGTGCTCCTGCCCTCACCCTTAGGGCCGCGCGCCCAACCACGCCTACCGCGAGGGGCCGGTCGAAAACTTGAGACACCCAGAACGAGAGCAACGGACATGAGGCTGAACCGTGCCAGTCCCATCCCATCCATCAAGGACGTTATCATGCCTCCCAATCGTCAGGCACTGCTGGTTGCCTTTTAAAGTGTGCTACCAGTTAAGAAGTGTATACTACCAGGTACGTGTGCTACCAAAGAACAGGTCATCATCCAGGAAAATGTTCTCCAAGCACCCGTCCATGCTCAGACCTATGCTGTCCGATACGAACTCGCCATCAAGACCCCATTGAGCCCATGCTGCGGAGGAGGTGGTGTGGCCAAGAGCCGGCCATGGATGGCACCCGTCCGTGTTTTGCTTCGCATTGGCTGCAGGCGCCCGATATAGAACTCCCATCAAGACGCCGCCACTCCACGCCACAAGAAATTGAAAGTAGGTGGAGCAAGAGGACGGCCCTTACACCAGATGTAAAACGGGAACGACTTCCAAGAGCCCCAGAACGATACCCGAGTCCAGGGCGCTCCACGTTCGCGTAAGTGGGTTGCGCGGTAGTGGTGTTGCGCAGGAAGTCTTTTAACTCCCTGCGAGGGAGAAGGTGATGCGGGACGGGCCCTGGCAGATTAGTGCGATGGGGCGAGAGAGAGCATCCCGCACAGGCATAGCCTGTTCAGGCAGCATGCATGACGACACCGAACATTGCCCGTGTACGCAAAAGCTTTGGTATGATTCAACAGGAGAGAGGGCAGTATATAAGACGACCCATGCCAACATCAACAGCAAGCGGGCGGGCTGCAGTGCCCGCAACGCGCTGGCAACGCACCTCCAAGTGTAGTGGCTCGGTAGGCCCGTTATCGTGACACGGAAGCCCTTGCTCTTTGGGCCGGGTGGCTTGTCAAAATGTGGGCGGTCGCCGCTGAAGGGACGGGTCGCTGGCGGCATGTAACGGCCGTCCGGGGACGGCGGACGCTTAGGTGGGCCATACTTCGCCTTCTCTTCTGGGTTGAGGGCCTTGTTCACCTTCACATCCCGCCCCTTGATACTGACGCCATTCATCTGCGTTTTCGATACGGTGTCCAGACCCTGTTGATACCAGCTGAAAGCAAGCTGCGGGGACGTCGCCGAGTTCTCACCCGCAGAAGAGCGTACTCATAGGCATCTGCATCCGCAAACGTGACGAAGGCGTAGCCTTTGGACCGCAGCGTCTCATGATCCACCACCAGCTGGACGTTCACCACCTTGCCCGCCTTAGAAAACACTTCTGCGATATCCTCCTTGGTTGCTGTAAAGTCCAGGCCACCCACGTAAATTTTGTTGTAATGGCTGGTGTCATACTCCCTGGAAGAATACTCCCGTGGTGGAAAGTCCTTAGCGTAGTCCTTGGAAGGCACATAGTCCTTTGATGGCGGATCCCGATCCCTATCACGGTCCCGATCCCTGTCCCGGTCGCGGTCACGGTCGCGCTCCCGGTCCCTGTCCCGGTCGCGGTCACGCTCCCGGTCACGGCTGTCGTCCTTGCTGGGTGCAGGATCCCTAGGTTCAACCCGGTCTGACATGCTGACAATGTGTTTTATGAATAAACAGAATGTCTATGTGCAAAGCTGGGTGCAGTATCGTTGTTTTCCGTCAAATTCCATCCGTACAAAAACAACCTCCGCCCGAATTGTAGTTGCTCTTCTCGATGGCCATTCTGAGTGTAAACCCAGATGCATCCGTCAAAGCTTACCTTCAATCAATAATAATTGACAGGCGGCAGCATGACCAGGAGCTGACGCTCGGAACGAAAACGCGCGAAAAAGGGCGAAAACAACACAGACCCCTACCGGCGACAAATTCTCTCTCCTCGTAGCACCGGTCACATAAACAATTCTGTGGTATTGCAGCCTTCTGTTCAATAATAGGCGTACTCGTCACAGCGTCAGCCATGTCCAAGCGCGGAGGAACGGAGCAGGCGCTTGCGCTCGCAAAGGGGAAGAAGATTCGCGCGGCTGAGGTGCGTGGGGACACGCCTGGACCGATCCTCTGCCTCCTGCCATGGCTACCGTGCTGTTCGGGAGACCCAGGGGGCACTTCCGCAGAGACCTTCCGGCCGTACTGCAGGATGTCCTGAAGCAGGTCAAGGCCCTGGCTGCCCAGCTCAAGGCCAACAACGAAGTTGAAAAGTAAGCTTGCCGTGCCTTGAGGCGCTTACTGCATGTAAGGCCACAGGCCAAACCCCATACCCACACGCTGTCTGTCGCCGTTCCATCATCCATGGCCGAATCCGTTTCCCCTTACGCCTCCCTTCTCCTCCTCCTCCCTGTTCAGAACCCTGGCCCAGCTCAACCTGCCGTACAATTGCCGCGAGGTAGGATGCCCCGGTGTTGCCCCTGCGCCCGGACCTCCGCACAGCAGCGCCGCGGGCAGCACCCCGGGGGTGCAGTCCCAGAGCTCCCCCGAACACACCAAGTCCCCCGCGTCATCTTCTCTTCTGGGTTGAATGTCAGAAACTCCTAGAGTAATGCTTGGGCTGTTGAGCGTTATTACACTTTGCATACCTGACCAGCACCTACTCAGCCCTCACCCTCTCCTGGGTTTCTTTTCTCTTGTCATTTCACCCCCTCACCCAGCAGGACCAGCCCCGCCCCTTATCCTCAATCACGACAGCGATGCCTCTCCCCCGCCCCGCCCCGCCCCGCCCCTGCCCTGATACCCCGCAGGTGGTGGACAAGGACACGGAGGATGTGATGGCCGCCATCGAGGAGGCCATCTGCGGTGTGGCCGCCACCATCATGGAGGGGGAGGGCTTCAGCTTCGACATCCCCTCCCGGGCCAAGGGCAACCAGGTGCGGCACAACCAGTGCGCCCCGTCCGCCCGCCCGCCCGGCGACGTGGGCACTCTGCCCTCCCATAGGCCTCTATCTATCTATCCATCTATCTATCTATCGACTTGCTCCTTCAGTCATCTCCGTTATTCAATCCCCTTTTTGCTTTCACCCTTCTCCCCCGTCGTCACTTCGCTGGAGATCCTGGTACAGTCAAGTCTTTATCGGATATCTGCTCTGGCAGCAGCGCAGTATAAATATGTCTTACCAATTTCCTATACCCCACACACCAAACCATCCGCGCCCCCCCCCCCCCGGCGGTGCTGATCTCCGTCGTCTCTCTGCTTTCCTATAAATCCTCGGTTGAGCCCCGCGTGCCGCTCCATCGCCTCCCCCACACCCACCCATGGCGACATCCTCACCCCCTCGCGCCGCCCCTCCTCCCGCCCCTCACCACCCCTCCCCGTCACCGCCCTACGCCCCGCCGCCCCACCGCCCGCACGCCACCCGCCGTACCGCACACGCGCACGCACCCCCGGTCGCAACCCCCTGCGCCCACGGCCTCTCATGCGTGAGGCTGCGCGCGCCCGGCCGGGCTGGTGGGGAGCCGATCACCCCGGTCCGCCACCCGGCCCTCTTGCGTCACCCCCGCGGTCACCGATTGCTCCCTGATTGCGGAACTCCTGTTTCTGTGCCTGCCAACCCTACGCCCGTCTGCGATGTCGCCCTTCCATACACCCGTACGCCCGTACATTCTTGCATTGCTATTTCCGTCTACCGTTTCCTGGACCCACCCTCTTTCGCCGCGTCGCCGCCGGGTTTGCGTGCTCTTTTCTTCTTTTTCTTTAATTTAACCTTTGCCTTTGCCTGCCGTTTGTCTGCCCTTTGTTGCAACTCACATCTTCCGTTCGCCTCGCCGTCCGTCCGCGTTTCGTCCCATTTGCGCAGGTGAGTACTACGTTCTCGATAATTTGTGCTGTCTGGGGTGTGGTCCGTCCTCGTGCTGTCGCGCGTTGGTTGGTCCGGGATGGGTCCGGCGGCGACGCGGTCGCCCGAGGTAATAGTGAGCGCACAACTCAGGTATGTATGGTAAGTAACTTGGGTCGCGTATTGACTCCTGTGCCACGTATCGGTTCCCCAATCCATACCCCCCGCGCGCCCCCCTCCCCCTCTTCCCACCCCCCCCGGCAGATGTACGTCCCCGAGCTGGACCGCATCGTGCTGCGGGACACCGTCTCCAAGAGGCCCTTCGCCAACACCGCCACGTGCCGGTGGGAGGGGCCGGCGGGGGGGAGGGGGGCCGGGGCAGGGCGGAGAGGAGAGGAGAGGAGGAGGGGGACGTAGCACATAGGGCAGGGCAGGGGACATGGCGCATGGGGAGACGTGTTCAGGCTGCGCTGACTGTGCCGGGGCAAAGGTCCCGGAGGGGAGGGGAGGGGAGGGGGATACAGGCAAATGGTAGACTATTGGGAGGCGGGACTCTGCCCGGACCCTCCGAAGATGGCCTCCGGACACGGACAAGGACACGGCGGGTTGCTTCCCGGCTTCGATATCGTAAACACACGCCGAGAGGGAGCGTCGTTGCAGCTGATCCCCACGGGCCGCATCCAATCCCATCCCCCCCCCCCGGGGGCCCGCAGGAAGGCCGCCATCACCTCCCGCATCCTGGGCTTGGTGCACGAGCTGGTGGGTAAGCGCATCCACGTCACCAAGCGTGATCTCTTCTACACAGACGTCAAGCTGTTCGAGGTGCGGCAGCGGGGGGGGGGGTGGAGGAGCTTTGTAGACCGGGGGGGGGATGGATGGGAGGGGTAGAGGAACTTGGAAGGCGTATTGAAGCTGCGCTGCTGCCAGAGCAAAAGTCCGGGACTAGATGGGGGGGTTAAATTAAAAAAAGAAATAGACCCGAAGAACGAACCCGGGCACACCCAGCATAACTCAGTAACTTACGTGGCGCGGTACCTGCATAGCAACGGAAAGATAGAGATGGGGGGGGAGGTAGGCAGGCAAACGGGTAGATCAACTCAACAAAACCCGATCTGACTGCCGCCGGAGCGAGGGTTGGGGCTGGGCCCCTCCCCCCTTCTCCCCCTCCTGCCCCGTCCTTCCCCCCCACCCCCCACAACCCAACCCAACCCCCAACCCCCTCCCCACACTCCCCCCTCCAGGACCAGGCCCAATCCGATGCGGTGCTGGATGACCTGGCCTGCATGCTGGGCTGCACCCGCTCCAGTCTCCACGGTGAGCACCGCGGAGGGGGCCCGGCCATCCCCCCCACCCCCCACCCCCCCACCCCCCACCCGCCGCGCAGTTTAAATATGTCTTCCAAAAACCTATACCCTTCCCCGCGCACCCACGCCACAGGTGCTCGGGCTCGCTTCGGGGCTCGGGGTTCCACTTCTCCCCCTCCCCCTCCCCCTCCCCACCCCCCCTACCCCCGCCACCCCACCCCCACACACACCTCCGTTCAGCGCCCCCGGCCCACCCCGTTTCCCCTTCACCCCTTGAGCCCCCAGGGCCGGGGGAGTGGGGGCGGGGGAAGCCCCTACCCACCACCCGCTGATCCATGTATCGCCTGACACATACACGCACACCCGCCTACGTCCCGCCCTGCCTCCCTCCGCAGCGGCCCCGCCGCCCCCGACCTGATCTGCAGCAGGACATCCCCCCCCACGGTGTTGTGTTTAACGAGACACCCGTCCGACCCACGGTGCTGAGCCGTGTGCTGTGGTGTGTTGATTCCTCCCCCCACACACCCACACACACACGCGGGGTGCATTTCTAAACACACCCGCCGGCCCGCTCCCCCCCCTCTCCCCAACGGCCGGCAGTGGTGGCCTCTGAGAAGGGCGTGGTGGTGGGGCGGCTGTCGTTCCGTGAGGACGGCGACTTCATCGACTGCCAGCGGATGGGGGTGGGGGGTAAGGCCATCCCGCCAAACATCGACAAGGTGGGGGCGGAGGGGGGCCGGGGGGGGGGAGGGGCGGTGCGGGGGAGGACACACCCGAGGAGGGGCTGGGGGTTCAGAAGAAACAGCTTAGACTGGGGGGGAGGGGAGGGGAGGGGAGGGGAGGGGAGGGGAGGACCCGGGGGAGGACCCGGGGGAGGACCCTCTCCACTCTCCACTCTCCACTCTCCCCCCCCCCCGCCCCCCTCCCCTCCTTTGCAGGTGTCCGACATCACCTCCGACGCGGCGTTCATCCTGCTGGTGGAGAAGGACGCGGCCTTCATGCGGCTGGCGGAGGACCGCTTCTACAACACGTACCCCTGCATCATCCTCACAGCCAAGGGGCAGCCGGACGTGGCCACAAGGTGTGTGTGCGTGTGTCTGTATATGTGTGGGGGGGGGAGGCGGGGGGAAGTATAGGAAATTGGGGGGAGGTGCTGGCGGGCGGGCTGGGGAGGGGCATTGGGCAAGTCGTAAGTTCTCACACACCGCCGCCGCCTCCTCCACCGCGTCCCCGCAGGCTGTTCCTGAAGCGGCTCAAGAGCACTCTGAAGATTCCGGTGCTGGCGCTGGTGGATTCGGATCCGTACGGCCTCAAGATCCTGTCCGTATACATGAAGGTGCCGTACCGTACGGGAATTGAACCGATAAGAGGAGGGCCGCCTTGGGTGGAGAGGGGGGAGCGAGGGCGGGGCAATAGCTGCCTGGAGGGTGCTGAGGAGGTTGGCCAGCGGAGGAGAAGAAGAGGGCCGAGGGGCTGGGGGACCCCGTGGGGTTGAGTGTCCCGGGGGAGGGAAGGCAGGCACGTCGGGCTGGTTGGGCCAGGGGCTGGGTGGTATCGAGCACCTGCAACAGAAGGGGGCGAGCCCCCCTCGGCTGTTGGCGCCTGTAGCTGCTGCTGCTGCTGCTGCATTGCCACCTGCTGCTGCAGCTGCTGCTTCCACTGCCACGGGATTCCCGCCCCATCACGGCCACACATGATCCCCCGCCCACCCCCCACCCCACCCCCCCCACTCCCTCCTAACACACCCGCGTGCCGCTGCTTGCAGTCCCGCAACCCACTTCCCCAATCCGTACATGCGCTGTCGCCATCACCAGCACCGGCCATAACCCACACACATACACACACACATACACACACACATACACACACGCTTCCACGACGCCGTACGCAGGGCAGCATGAACATGTCGTACGACTCGTCCAACCTGACCACCCCCGACATCAAGTGGCTGGGGGTGCGCCCCTCGGACCTGGACCGCTTCTCCATCCCGCAGCAGTGCCGACTGCCCATGACGGAGGAGGACATAAAGACGGGCAGGAGGCTGGTGAGGGGGAGGGGAGGGGAGGGGAGGGAGGGGAGGGGAGGGGAGGGGAGGGAGGGGAGGGGAGGGGAGGGAGGGGAGGGGAGGGGAGGGGAGGGAGGGGAGGGGAGGGGAGGGGAGGGAGGGGAGGGAGGGGTCCTAGGGGCGGCAGAGGTCAGGGGGAAACTGGGGGCCGGGGCGGGGCAGCACCCGTCCACTCGCCCGGGCTCGGGGGGGGAGCGCTCTCCCCCCTCCGTCTGCAACACCCCCCCCTGCTCCCCATCCCAGCCCCTCAACCCCCGCGGGTGCCCGCCCCCTCCCCCTCCAGCTGGAGGAGGACTTCATCCGGTCCAACCCCGAGTGGGTCACGGAGCTGGAGCTGATGCTGTCCACCCGGGTCAAGGCGGAGATTCAGGCGCTGTCCTCCTTCGGCTTCCAGTACCTCAGCCAGGTCTACCTGCCGCTCAAGCTGCAGGAGGGAGACTGGATATGAAGGCGGGGAGGGATGGAGGGGGGACCGCGTGGTGGGGGAGGAGAGGGGCAGGCTGGGTACTTGGAGGGGCGGGGGGGAGAGAGTACTTTGGGGGGGGAGGGTAGGGACTGGTGGTTGTTGTGCGGAGCGGGGTGGTGGAAGGTGCGGCGAGGGAGGGGGTTGGGGTTGGGAGGACGGTGGGGATTGATGAGTCGGAGGATCGGTCTCACACGCGGGTGGAGCTGTTTGGGTTTGGTGGGGTGGGGGGTGGTCATTGGGAGGGAGGGGGGGCCCTCGGGGAGGGAGGGAGGGGGGGAGGGAGGGGGGGAGGGAGGGGGGAGGGAGGGGGGGAGGGAGGGGGGGAGGGAGGGGGGGAGGAGGGGAGGGAGGGAGGGGAGGGAGGGAGGGAGGGGGGGAGGGAGGGAGGGGGGGATGGAGGGGGGAAGGGAGGGAGGGAACATCACGCTGCGGTGGGGGGGTGCGTCGGGCCGAGCGTCGCGAGCATATGCCCCCCCCCCCTGCACCGCCGCCCGGACCCAAACCAGTTGGGTGTGTGCATATTATGATATGAATGTGGGTGTCTGTCGTGCTTACGCTGAAGGCTGCTCCGGGACGGTCGGGAGCAGAGGGGGGTGACTGGCAAGGCGGCGGCAAGGCGGAGGCGGACCCGGTCCCGGTCCTTGGCTGTGTGGGTTGCGGGGCAGCGCACGTCCGAGATTGCATTCATGGAGGGGCAGGGGGAGGGGGGAGGGGGGCAGGGGGAGGGGGAGGGGGCAGGGGGAGGGGGAGGGGGAGGGACAGCCGGCGGATGAAGGGCCATGGGTCAACATAGGCGAGCTGGAGAGCGGTACTTGGCCGGGGGGCCCCCTCCCTCCCCCTCACTTCCCGCAAGGGGCAAGGGGCAAGACGGGGCCGGGGACTGCGCCGGGGACCGATGTGGGGCAGTCTTGGCGGCGGCGGCGGCAGCAGCAGCAGCAACGAGTGCGGGGCACGTGCACTGCGGCGGGGAGACAGACCACCACGCACGGGGCGCCCTTAGCAGACCCTTAGATCCCTCTCAACTGCCGCACACGTTACACTCCGATCGGTCCACTCGTCCAGGCTCCAACGTCACCACCCATCATTTATTGTGGCCCCTGCAGCCCTCTGGCTGGCAGCGGCTTCGTTCTGGGCCTCCTTTTCGCGCTCAAGGAAACGCCCCCCCACCACCTCTCCTCCTCAAGCACCCCCGCCCCCCTTTAAAAACGGGAAACGCTCTCCGCTCCCCACCGCCTACACCACCCCCCCTGGTGTGTTCCGCACGCGATGTATCAGCGCACGTGCCGCGTCGGCAGCACCTGGCGGCGGCATCACCATCATCAGCAGCAGCAAACTCCCCTCGCGCGCCTCTGCCACATCCACCCCCCGCCACCCCCCCCCACCACCCCGCCGCCACCCCCTCTGGAGTTCACCCACCGGTGCGACAATGCGGCGCTCACCCGCCATCCGCCACTGCCTCCATCCCGGGTGCCCATGGGCTGCCCTCCCCTGCCCCCCGGCGCAGCTCGCCTCCGGGCACACGCCCCCCCCCTCGCCTCCTTCCCTCGGTGCGGCAACCCCACCGCTTCCACCGCCTCCGCTACAAACAAATGAAAATTACTAACCACATACACACAACCACAACCACATACCACACTCACATGCATCCTTTCCCCTCCACGGCCAGGCATGCAAAGGCCGGACGCGGCGATCCCCGTCCCGCCCCGCCCCGCCTCGCTCCCCCGGGGTTTGGGGTTGGGGGGGCAGGGTTTGGAGTTGCGTCGGCTTGATCGCATGACGGATCCCCCCCTCCGCATCCCCCTCCACTGCCTGGGCTGTTTTCAATCGACCCCCCCCCCGACCCTTTCCTCCAGGCCCTTGCCTCGTTTCTCTCCAAAAGTCGCCCAGCCCACACACTCTCGTGCTCTCTCACCATACCGCAAATATGTGGGGAAGTCGTCGGCACCTCGCCTTGCCCGTACTGATTGGTCTCACCCTTGAAAATCTACATTTATTGTCAGAATACGGCAGCATTGCCTTCAAATCAGCCGCGGCGACCCGCCGAGGTCGAACCCCGTCACGTCCGCCGGCGGCCTGGCGGCGCTGCTGAAACGAGCCCCGCACAGCACAGCACAGCACGCTTCCCCCGTGCCTCCCCTCGCCAGGGGTCGTGGAGCCTCCGAATGAACAGCCCCCAGTGGGCACTTGCCGCTGCCACCCCCACCCTCGCTGTCGCCGCTGTCGTGCCTGCCTTGCCTGCTGCCGCTGCGTCCGTCAAAATCGCCCAGGGCACCGGAAACCTGCCCTTCGCGGTCCCGGTCCAGGTCCCAGGGGTTGCACCGGGGACATACACACACACAGTCACACACACAGTCACACACAGTCACACACCCCTGCTCTGCCTGCCTTACAACACACAGACCCAGATGCCACCCGTCACCCGGGTCACCGACACCGCCAAGAAGCCCACAACTTCGGGAGGGGAGTGTGCAGCACGGCACGGCACTCCCGCGACCGCTCCCTGCCTCTCACCAGGAACCCCTGATTGGTCCGGTGGAGGGGGGAGGAAGGGGGACCGGGGGGGTAAGGTGCCGCCCCGCCGCCGACAGACACGACCCGGGACGGTCGGCCGGTAGGCCCGGCCCGGTAGGCCGGTAGGCCGGCCCGGTAGGCCGCGGCGGCGGAGGCGGCGGCCAGCTCCCTCGCGCCTCCTCTCTTGACCCTCCCCCGTGGGGGGGGACGTAAAATTAGTTCGACTGCATTATATACCACATCCTGAGGGTTTCTCGCCGCACACACACGCACACACACACACCGGCCAGCGTCGGCCCGGCAGATATGTAACGATTCACACACACACACACACACACACACACACACACACACACACACACACACGCTCGTCTGGTCGAGTGCGTTTCTTTTGCCGTACATTTCGTTACGGCTGGGACAGCAGCCCCTGGCCAGTGTCAGGCCCGAGTCGATATGTGCAGGAAGAAGTTTCACAACACTCGAGCACACACGCACACACACACACAAAATACACATACACTCTCTGGGACTGGGTGGTGCGGGCGGGGCTCTCGCTAAACACACACACACACGCACACACACACACACACGCTCCTTCATCCTCACACTCCTGTGGCACGTACACGCTCGCACGCACGCGGCTTGCAGCTGACCCACACGCGTGGTGGGGCCGACATCGTGAAGGGGTGGGCGGGTCACATCCCCTCATACACGTCCCCTCATACACATCCCCAAAATCCCTCCCCCCTCCCTCTCCCTCGCCCTCTCTCCCCCTCCTTCCCCCTCCCTTACCCCTCTCTCCCCCTCCATCCTCCCTCCCAGCCTCACAGCCTGAGCCCCAACAGCCAGACGTGTCCGGCGCTGTTGGCGGCCAGCAGGTGGGGGCTGTTGCGGCGCCACTGCAGGGCCGTCACAAAGTGCTGCGGCTGGGGCTGCTGCGGGTGCTGCGGGTGCTGACGCTGGGCGGCGGCATGGGGGGGCAGCTGGGGTCCAGTCTGTGGCTCCGGCATCCTGTGCCCCGGGGTAAAGGGGTGAGGATGGGGGTGAGGGTGAGGGTGAGGGTGAGGATGGGGGAGAGGATGGGGGTGCGGGTGCGGGTGCGTTACTGAGGCAGTGGCGTGGAGCACCCAGAGGGGTTGGAGGGATTTAGGAGGGGGCAGTCGACCCCCCGGTCCCGGTCCGGTCTACTGCAACCCATTCGGTGACTACCCGCGGTTTCGCTGTGTGCCCTGCATGACACCAGGGAGAGGGGGGCGGTCCGGGTGTTGCGGCGAGGAAGGGGCCAGCGGGGCCTGCGGCCTCAGGCACCCGCACCCCCGCCTCTCCTCCGCCTCCTCCCCTCCTCCCTCTTCCACAACCACACAGCGCACGCCCACCCCAGCCACCGCCACCGCACCCCAAACCACAACCCAACCCAACCCAACCCAACCCAACCCAACCCAACCCAACCCAACCCAACACTGCGTAACCCACCCACCCACCCCAGAACCCACCCACCTGCCCGCGAAGCTGAATCTCAGCGCCGGCTGCGGCAGCGAGCGGTGGTAGACCACCACCTCGTGGGCCTCACTGCCCGTGGCGATGAAGTCGCCCTCCGTGCACAGCCCCACGAAGTTGCGCTCATTCACATGTCCGGTGAAGGACCGGACCAACTCCGCGCCCCGGAACGGCGCCGCCGGCCCTCCTGGCGGGCCTGCCGCCGCCGCCGCCGCGGCGGCGGCGGCGGCGCCGGCCCCGGCGGTGGGCCAGTCGACGGGGTCGGGGGGTACGGCATGCAAGGGCGGCGGCGACGGCGGCGCGCCGAGGGACCAGAGCTTGAGGGAGCTGTCGGTGGAGGCGGTGACGAGCTCGTGGCGGTTGGAGAGCCAACGGACGTACGACACGGCGCGTCGGTGGCCCTGCGGAGCGGCGCGGAGCGGGCGGGGGCGACCAGAACGCAGCGGTGCGTGAGATACAGATTTGGGGATACAGATTTGGGGATATAGATTTGGGGATGCAGATTTGGGGATACAGATTCGGGGATACAGATTCGGGGATACAGATTTGGGGATACAGATTTGGGGATACAGATTCGGGGATACAGATTTGGGGATACAGATTTGGGGATACAGATTTAGAAGGGCGGTAGAGCGACGCAAGCCCATCACGCAACCACGCCAGGAAATAGCCACCTTGCTCCGCCGCACTGCCGCTGCTGGTCCCCAGGCGCCGCGCCTCCCTCCCTCGCCGGCGTCCCTCCCGGCCCCTACTACCGCCTGTCGCCCTTGCGGCACTGCCACTGCCACTGCCCTTGCGGCTCTGCCCCTGCCCCTGCACCCCTCGCAACCTCCCGCTGCCCCGCCCCGCCCCGCGGGGAGGGAAGCGGCCTGCCGCCCTGGTCCCCAGCCTGCCCGGGGAGTATGGCCCCTCGCCCGCTCCCTTCCCCGCCCCGCCCCCACCCCCACCCCCCCACCAGCAGGGTGTGCAGCGGCGCCGCCGGCTGTCTCAGGTCGTACACGGCCGCGCAGTGCAGCGCCGAGCCCACCGCCAGCAGGTGCGGGTGGGTTGGGTGCCATTCTACGGAGCACACGTTGCCGCGCAGCTCCAGCGCCAGGCAGCTGCCCGCCTGCCGGGTGCTCCACACCTGGCGAGGCGGGGGGCGGAGAGGGCGGAGGGTTTGGATGGCTTGGAGCACGGCAATCAAATGAACGAACGAATGAATGAATGAATGAATGAATGAATGAATGAATGAATGAATGAATGAATGAATGAATGAATGAATGAATGAATGAATGAATGAATGAATGAATGAATGAATGAATGAATGAATGAATGAATGAATGAATGAATGAATAATTGAATGTATTCGAAGTGGATGGGAGGCGAAGGGGCACCGAGGGATGAATGACTTCGGACGTTCCCCCTCTCCGGCCCCCATTTCCGTCTACCAATTTTCCTACACCCCTCCGCCCCCAACCCCCCGCCCACCTGGTGGTACCCTCGGCACCCGCCATGAAGCGGGGCCCCCCCCGCCCCGACGTCCTCCCTCCCCCCCCGCCGCAACCTAGCCCGGCGGCCCACCTTGACCAGTCCGTCGTCACTGCCGCTGGCGAAGCAGTGGTGGCTGGCGGGTGAGGGCGAGAAGTCCACCCCCCACACGCGCCGCTCGTGGGCCTCATAGTCCTGGACCTGGGGAAGGGGAGGAGGGGGAGCGGGGAGGGGGAGAGGGGGAGGGAGGAGGGGGGAGCGGGGAGGGAGAGAGGGGAGGGAGGTTGTGGACGTTGGTACAGCGTGTGTTATCAAAGAGAAAAGCTGAGCCGTGTGTGTGTGTGTGTATCGCTATTTGGCATGGCACGTAACGACAACCTGCGCTGGCTGCTTGGGTGACGGGCAGCGAGTTCCTCCGCCCTAGAAGCCCTCCAATCCTTACCCCTTCCACCTTCAACTCTGTCACCCCTTTCGTTCCCCCGCCGTCCCCCTACCTGCATGCCGGTCTCCACATCCCACAGCGCCACACCGCCCTGTGGAGCGGTGGAAGCGGGTGAGGGGGGAGGGAGGGAGGGAGGGAGAGGGGTTTCGAGGGGATAGGAGGCAGAGAGAGGGAGGGGGAGGTCGAAACAGTTGGTGACCCGCCCCGCCCCGCCACTCCCCGCCATGTCCTGGGGTGCACGCGACCCGGTCGGAGAGGGCAAAACCACCCGCCCGCCCGAACCCCCCTCGTGCCAACCAGGACACGGCGGTCCCCCTCCCCCCCTCCTCGTTCAACACAACACACAGAGGGCCGAGGGGTGGTGGCAGCACGGTGGCCCCGACCGACCCGGCGGTGCCGTACCGACCCATACCGTGCCATACCGTACCATCCCCTGTCCCCCTTTCTCCCCGCCCCCCGCCTTTCCCCCCGCCCTTCAGTCCCCCGGGCACCCACCAGGTAGTCCGCCGCCAGCAGGTGCTGCCTCACCCGCCGCGAGTAGCTCAGACAGCTCAGCTTGGAGCGGGCGGACAGCTCCGTGACGGGGCGGGGCGGGGGCGGGGCGGGGCGCGGGAGGGGCGCCCGCCGAGGGAGCTGGAGAGCAGCGCCTTTGGGGGGAGGGGAGGGGGAGGGGGAGGGAGGGGGAGGGGGAGGGGAGGCAAGCGGAGGGAAGGGCAGGGCAGGGCAGGGGGAAGCTTAAAACATGGTATGGGTGTGGGTATGGATTGGGGAACCGATGGGTGTGGGTATGGGTGTGTGTAAAAGATAACTGAGCCGCGAGAAGCGAAGTCCATGGCTATGTGTAGTGAAGGGTTGGACTACAAGGAGGCAGCGGGGGGTGCAGCGAATCCAAGAGCCTGGTGCGGGAGAGGCCCCCGACGGGATTGCCGTACGCACCTGATAGTCGTACACCAGGATACGCGGTACGACACCCGCCGTCGCGAACAGATCGTCCGACAGATCAAACTCGATGCTCGACAGGATGTGCAGCCCGCCGGAGGACCCGGATCCGGATCCGGATTCATGCCGCGGGATCTCGCCCAGCAGCTCCAGCCGGCTGTACTGCGTCGCCGCCGCCAGTACGGCACCGAAGGTCTCCAGCTCCGGATCCCCCTTGCCGCCGCCGCCGCCACGGCGGTGGTGGTGGTGGTGGAGGTCTTCGTCGTCGCCGTCGCAGGTGCACCTGCCGCCGGGGCCCGAGGGGGGTCGGTCGGGGTGCGCTCCCCCGCAGGCGCCGGCGCTGCCCGGTGGCGGACCGCCGCCGCCGCGCGGCGGCGGCGGCCACACCCCCAGACGCGACGCGGGCGGCGCCGCCGCCCAGCTCGCGTCGCCTCCGCCACCCTGGAGCCGCTGGATGGGGTCCGTCAGGGGCCGGTGGTGTAGGTGGATGGGTGTAGGGTGGTGGGGATGGGAGTAGGTCGGAAAGGCCCCCGCCGCCGCCGCCTTCGCCTTGGCAGCCGCCACAGCGGTCTGCTCCGGCTGTAGCGGATGGAGGAGGCCGTTGCCCGGCGGTGCCGCCGCCGCTGTCCTGCGGGGGACACACACACACACACACACACACCGGTCCTTGCTAACACACACCGGTTGCTTTGTTCGCGCGCCTACATATGGTAAGTATTTTCTTGCAGGTTATATGGTAAGTATATTTGCACCTGGGATCGGGGGGCGGGCGGGCGGGCGGGTTGCATTTCTAAACACACACACACCCCGGGGAAGGAGGGAGAGACCCGTCTGGGAGGTCGGCCATGGGGTGCAGCAGCTGGGCGGAGGGTGCGGTGTACGGGGTACGGTACCCGAGGGGCCAAACAGGGCCAGTCAGGTCGGGCCTCCTCCCCTTCGCCGCCGCGGGGGACGAGGGGTGTTTCGAAAGAGACCCGCCCGACCCGACGAGGGGTGTGGGTGGGTGTAAGGTGGCCGTGCGGGTGCTGGAAATGGGCCGGTGAAGCGGGTCCGGGCCCCGCAGCGGCGGCTCTCATACGATACCCCAGCGAGCCCGCCCGCCCGCCCGTCCCCGCCCGTGGGGGGGCCCTCTCGACCCCTTTCCTTCGCGGGGCGCCCTGCCCGTTTCCCCGGCCCCCGCCCCCCTGCCTGGTTACGTTCTTTATTCAATTTAACCCCCTGCCCCACCTGGCCGGCCCCCCGCCCCCCCGCCCCACCTGGCCGCCCGCATCTGCAGGTAGCACCGCTCGAGCAGGTCGAACTGACTCAGCATGCGCCGCCGCTTGGCCGCCTGAACCGCCGCCAGGTCCTCCTCTTCCTCCCCCTCGCCCACCACCACCTCCACGCCCCGCCCGCCCGCCGGCACCGCCTCCACCGCAGCGCCGGCGGCGTCAGCGGCAGCAGCCGCAGCGGTGCCGAGAGGATGGGTGGCTGGCTGCGGCAGCGGCGACGGCGGCGCCGCCGCGTGATGTCGTACAGGCGCCGCGGCCGGCCGGCCCCTGCCCCTCCGTCGCTCTCGGATATCCATCTCATCTTCGCTGCTGTCCGCCGCCGCCGCCGCCGGCCGCCGACGCGACGCCGCTGCCGCCGGTTGAGGTGCACCGACGCCGCCGCTGCCATCCGCAATGGCAGTAGCCGCCGCAGCGACGGCCGCACTAGCAGTAGCAGTAGCTCCTGCAACCACACCAGCAGTAGCAGCGTCCGCGAGGCCGCTGCGAGGATGCTGCTGCGCCGTCGCCCCTGCCAGCCCACCTGCGCTGCCTACCCCCAGCCCCGGCCCCGCTCCTGGCCGTGGTGCTGCTCCTGCAACTGCCAGTGCATCAGCAACAGACTGCAAGGCACCGCCCCCGTGATGCCCGTTTCTATTGGACTCTGCTACAACCCCTGACGTCACCCGCATTGGGTGCGGGCCTGGAGGCGGCCGCTGTAGCAGCGGCTGCTGCTGCTGCATGGGCGGCGGCGGCCGCATCCCGTGCCGCTGCGCGGCAGCGCTGCCGTACAGACCCCCAGGAGGGAAACCGGCGCCGCTCAGCACGCTGCCGTCGTCGGCGCCGCCGCCGTCGCCCGACGTCGAGGGCTGCGACCCCGCCGTCGCCGTCGCCGCCGCTGCCTGCCCCAACAGCAATCGGAAGTTATCTGCGCTGCCGCAGCGGGGCATACCCCGTCGCACAGCACCCGCCGCCGCCGCCGCGGCGGCGGCGGCCCCCACCGAGTCCGCGGCCGCTTCCGCCCCCGACAATCCGGGACCTTCCGACTCCGCACCGGCGGGCTCGCCGGAGGCGGCGGAGGCCGCGGCGGCTGCACCCGCCGCCGCCTCCGTCGCCGCCGCGGGTGTCGCACAACTGCCGGACTCCCGCGCCTCCGCCGCCTCCGCCGGCTGTCCGACGCTCTCCATCTCCACGTCCCGGTCCGTCCCCGGAGGCGGCGGCGGCGGCGGTGACCCTCGGCACCGCCCAGCGGCGCCGTCATCCTCCCTGGTGTCCTCCGTCGCGCTGACGCTGGCGCTGGCCGTACGCCCCGCACCTCCGCTGCCGCCTCCGCCGCGCGCCGCCGCCAGGGCGTGCTGCACCGCCGCGCCGAACGCCTCCGCCTGTTGCCCCGGCTCCAACAGGCTGCTCGTATCCACGGTGACGCTGCTGATGCCCCCTCCTGGAGTGATGGTGTGAAAACACCAGCTGGACCGCCGCACCGGCGGCCGATGGTGGTGGTGGTGCTGCTGGTGCTGCTGCCGCGACTCCAATCCCCGCCGCTCATGCCCGCCCTGCGCCGAGCACCCCTCCTGCTCATCCCGGGACGGGCCGGCGCCGTCGAGCGCCGGGAGCGGCGGCGGCGGCGCCGCCGCCGTCATGTCTTGACGGCCGCCGCCACCGCTGCCGCCGCCGTCTTCGTCTAGGTGCGGCAGCGCTCGCCGCAACCAGGACCCAGCGGCGGCTGTGGCAGCGGCGGCGGCTGTAGCTGCGGGCTGTAGCTGGAGCGGCTGCTGGGGCGCCACGCAGCCGCCGCCGCTGGTTCCCACGTCATGCGCGGCCGCCGCCGCGGTCTCCGCAGCCGCCGCCGCCGCCGGCGGCACCTCCGAAACCACGTCCTCCATGTCCATAGGGGCCGGCCCCGCGTCTGCCCCCGCCGGCTCCTGCGCCCCAGGTGCTGCTGCTGGCGTGTCCTCCGTTGCCGCAGTAGCAGCGGCAGTAGCAGCCGAACAGGTGGTCACGGCCGCGATGTCGTACTCCAAGAGGGTCAGTTGCCGCCGCAGCTCCGCCATCTGGCGGGCCTTATGCTCCCTGCGTGGACAGGGGAAGCGGGTGGCACGGTACGACAACACACACACACACACGGGGCACGATGTCTGTCGTACTAGGTGACACATGGGCCATGAGGTCCTCCCGGGGGATGGAGCCACCATGTGCCAGTGTGCTCCACATCAGGAAGACACATGGCCACATGGCCTCCCTCCAGCCCTCCCCTCCCCCCTCCAGCCCTCCCCTCCCCCCTCCAGCCCTCCCTCCCCCCTCCAGCCCTCCCCTCCCCCCTCCCCCCTCCCCTTCCCCCTGCAGCCCTCCCCTCCCCCCTCCGCACCCAAGGGCCTCGAGTTGGTGACTTTGGACGCCGTCGCGCCCCTCCCGTTCCAAGCACCCCCCATCCAAGTCCCTCGCACGCAGCCCTCCCGCCTCCTTCCCCCCATGCCCTCCACAGCCCCCGCCCACCCCCCACCCCACCTGGCGTGCTGCAGGAAGCACAGCAGCAGGTGCAGCGCGTCCGATGACTCCCGCCGCTCCAGCTCCTCCCGCGCCTCGTACAGCGCCGCCAACACCGCGTCGATGTCCCGCAGGCGCACCCGCCGCCGCCGGCCGGCGCCGCCGCTGCCGCCCCCGCCACCACCGCCGCTGCACGGCAGCCCCGGCAGCGGCCCCGCCGCCATCGCCGCCACCGTCAGGCCCTTGCCCCCCGTCTGGCCCCCGAGGTGGCCGCCCCCCTGCTGGCCCCCCTGCTGCTGCTGCAGGTGCTGCTGGTGGTGCAGGACCAGGGGCCCTCCCCCGGCGGCAGGTCCGGGGCCATGTTGTCGGCCAGCAGTCGCTGCACCTGGTCCACCAGGGAGGCACTGCCGGAGGTGGGCGCGTTGGCGGCCTTGCGCAGGATCTGCGGGGGGGGGGGGGTAGGGTTTAGCGGTGGGGGAAGGCCGGATGGGCGGCGGGATTGGGTTGCTGTTTGGGGCCCAGGGAGGGGAGGGGCAAGGATGCGGGGGTCAGGGCATGGATACATGACGGGGGGTATGGGGTGAGCGGGTGGGTGGGTGGGTGGGTTTGAGGATTGAGAGACGTGCGGCCCTAGAGGGGTGTGGGGCGCGCCGGTCATGAAGGACAAGGCAGCACTATGTGGGAGGCAGGAGGAGGAGGAGGAGGAGGAGGAGGAGGAGGAGGAGGAGGAGGGAGGGGGGGAGGGCGCCACGCCGCAGAGTAGCATCGGAGGAGGCGTGAGGGCAAAAGGGGCTGGGGTCAGGACTTGCCTTGTTCAGGAGGAAGTTGGGGTAAATGTTGTCGGCAGTCAGGTATCCCCCGCACGACGGACAGGTGTTTTTGTGCTTCAGCTGCGTCGAAATACATTGGTAGCAGAACGTGTGTCCGCACGACGTCACAAAGGGGTCCGAAATTGTCTCCACGCATATGGGGCAATTGACGTCGTCTGGCGACAATCCGAGCGGCAGCAAGCCGCCTTGTCCACGCCCAATATCATCATCTGTGATGCGTGTCGTAACAGACATTACAACGCTGCGACGAGTTACGTCGATTTGCTTTCCTTAGGGCACGGCATGGCCCCTTGACCGCGACAGACCGCGAACATAAGCAGCTCGTAGCCGCATAGGATTGAAATCATAAGCAACATAGAGTTAAAATATCAAATGTACAAATTTTGCTGGGGCTGTGGCCACCTCAACCAGGCCCAAACGACTGCGTCCACACAAAGGTCTGTTTGCAAACACTGCATATCTCATTATGGTAACGACTTGTCCATGGTGTTATTGTACACTGACGTCCGGTAAACAATATTAAATAACTTTTGCTTGGTGGTGTGCTTGATGCTGAAAATTCGACGATTGTCAGGATGTGTCACGAGTGGCAAGTCCCATCACAGGGCGCGGATGAGTTCAGACAACCCTCATAGCATCAAATTTACACATCCAATCGAATAAAAGAGGAAAGTATGAGTCTACGGGCAGAGGAAGAGTCGACCCGCGGGCCCACACGTGGCCCGTTCCGGTTCCGTGAAGCTAAATGCCTCATCGGCACACAGGGGTAACCGCGGAGATGAATATGCGCACTCTTGGTGTACTTTTGCGCTCTCGCAAACTCGCGCATAGACGGAGAACTTGGCCTGCCGACAGCTCGACATGACAAAGCGACCGTTCTAACTTCTTTTGAGGGGGCAGGTATACAAAGTTCACGACCCTCAAGAGATCAAACTGCTTTCAAGCTGGAAAGCGCAGGCAGTTCCACGCCTTGTTCGCCGTGTCCAGTTCATCTGTCATGTCTGACTACCAGCTGCTCGCCACGGTATCTAGCATTGCCGGTATCTAGCATCGCTAGTAACATGCTGGAAGTATTGCCCACTTGGGGCGCAACCACCACGCGATGTGCCTCTTGGGCGTCACACCGAGGCTTACGTTGCGCCCTGGTTGTTTGGCAGCCGATGCCTGCGCGGCCACTTGCCCGGCTCAACAAAGCCGCCCTCATCAAATACACACTCCAAATCGCGCCCCTCTCTCCCCCCCCATCTGCCTGATTGTCTCCCTCCCTCGCGCTCTCTCTCCCCCTCTCTCTTCCCCCCCCCTCTCTCTCTCTCTCACACACACACACACACACTCTGTCTCTCTTTCTCGCCCACCTCTCATCCCTTCTCACCCGCTACTTCGTGCGTTGGGCGTCCCCATGCCGTGGCCGCAACGGCTGCCGCCCGTTGTCGTGGCGGTCTTTCTCAACCCCATCCCGCCCTCCTATCCATCCCTCCTTCCCTCCCTTCCCTTCCCTTCGTTCCCTCCTTCCCCCTATTCAGCGGCAGCCTCCCGCCCCGCCCCGCCCCGCCCCGCCAGGTGTAGGTGTAGGTGTAGGTGTGACCCGTATGTATGTGCAGCGCTTTGCAGCCTGTCCCATGCAGCAGCAGCAGCAGCAGCAGCAGCAGCAGCAGCAGCAGCAGCAGCAGCAGCAGCAGCAGCAGCAGCAGCAGCAGCCGCCGAACCACCCTCGGGCCGCCGGCAGCACAGGGCCCCACAATCGCCGCCCGCCCCCCTCCCCCGCCCCCCTCCCCCGCCCTCATTCCCTCGCCCTCATTCCCTCGCCCTCATTCCCTCGCCCGCCTGCTCCGCCCGGGCCCCTCTATACCTCTAGTGAACCTGCAAGGATGCGACCGCGGTCTGCAGTCATGCGCTCTCCCCGCCAACAGTTCCAGCGATTTCTGGATTCAGATCCCAGATCCAGTTTGCATTTTGGATTCCAATACGATTCCCACAGCAGTGCTGGCGCCCCGCCGCAGACGAGTCGGGCCAATCTGTCCCCGCCTCCCCCGCCTCCGGCCCCTCCCCGCCTCCCTACCTCCCCGCCTCCCTGCCTCCGGCCCCTTCCTGCATGCGAAACTCCCCCCGGGTCAGCGGTCATCATGCCTGCGACCCCCGATTCGACCCCCCTCTGCAGCAGATCCACCCCCCGCGCAGGTCCACCTAAGGGAGGGCGTGGGAGATGTGTGTTGGGAGGTACCGTATGCCCTAGTACGAGCCAACCGCCAACGTCCCCAGCCAACCGCCAACCAACTCAACGGCCACGACGGTCGTCAGCTCGTTACGGTACGCTTCTTCCGCGGGATGGGCGCCACACACGGACCGACCCACCGACCCACCGACCCACCGACCCACTGACCCACTGACTGACTGACGTGTCTGCGCATCTGCGAGCCCCCCCCCCTTGCCGGCCACCCAAGATGCCAGACAAGGTTTCCAGACCTCCAGACCTCCAGGGAGGGGAATCTCCTCCAGGGGGGCCGGCGACAGGGGTACGGCTGACCACGTAGAGGAAACACCGTCGCAGTGCAGGGCGACCCGACCCCGGGTCACCGCCCTGTGACCCTCCCCTCCGTCCCCCGGCGGACCTCTGCTCTGGCAGCAGCACCACAGTTTGAGCATGTCTACCAATTTCCTACACCCCCTCCCTCCCCTCCTTACCCTCCTTACCCTCCCTCCCCTCCCTCCCGCCTTCACCGCCTCCCTTCAACGCTGTAAAAAATCTCATAGCTGCATCACCCCCTTGCCGTACTGGTCCATGAACGCCTTGAAGCCGTAGTCCCCCCGCCCCACGACCGCGCTGGAGCTCCGCGACCCACGGGTCCCTCGCGCCGACAGGCTGCCCGCCGTCCCGTCCGTGGACGCCTCCCCACCCCGCCGCGCCACCGGCTCCGTCACCACCGTCACCTTCTTCAACCCCAGGCGCCGCTGGCTGCCGCCCAGGCCGCCGCTGCCGCTGCCGCTGCCGCCGCCGCCGCCATCCTCCGCCGCCGCCGCGGCGGCCGCCATCGCGCGCAGCGCCCCCAGACCCGGACTCTGCGGCTGCTTGCCCCCCATGAAGCTCGCGGGGTCGCCGATCAGCCTCGCGATGTCGGCCACATTGCCGCGTACCCCCAGTCCCTTGAGCATAGTCTTGAAGGAGGGGGCGGTGCTGAGGGCGTGCGGCAGCGGCCCGCCCGCCGCCGCGGACGGCGACGGCGGCGCGAAGCCGGCGGCGCCCCACTCGGCGCCGCCGTAGCCGTAACCGGAGGAGGAGGACGCCGCGTGGGCGGCGGCGGCGGCGCTGCCGGGCATGTGGGGGGCCGCGTGGGAGGCGCGGGCGGCGGCGGCGGCGGCAGCGGCGGCGGTGCCAGGCGGGGGTGCGCCCAGTCGGGGCAGGAAGGCGGAGGTGGCGAGGCGCTGCACGGTGGCGTGCTTCTCGAAGGCCTTGACCTCCGCTCGGATCTCGTAGTCCAATCGGGCTGCGGGGAAAAAGGGGGCGGGGTCAGGGTGTGGGTGTGGGTGGTAGTGGGTGGAGGTGGGTGGAGGTGAGGTGTGGATGTGTGGAAAAAGAAAACTGAGCCTCGAGAAGCGAAGTCCAGCGGAATAGGCGACACAGGGGACGGAAGTAGAAGTGGGCGTGTGGTGCGGGGGCGTGGGGTGCAGGAAACGGGGTTGCATTCAGGAAGGGTAGGTTCACTGCTGAATGAGTGCCGGCTGCAAGAGGAGGAATGGGAGGCAACCTGGCAACGATGGATGGATAGATGGATGGATAGATGGATGGATAGATGGATGGATAGATGGATGGATGGATGGGTGTTTGGTTAAATTGAAAAAAGGAATAAACCCGAAGAACGAACCCGGGCACACCCAGCACTACTGGGTGTTGGGGAGTGTGGGCAGGGCGTCTGTCGGAGACATCGGACAGGGGGTCGGGTTTTAGGGTTTTAGGGTTTTGGGGTTTTAACCCCGCCCCCGCCCCGTCTCTGCCCCCGCCTTCCGTCACTTCCCCTCCCGTGACCCGCCCTTACCCTTGAGCTCCTCCACCATATCCATGTCTCCCGGGGCCCGCCGCCGCCGCCGCTTCTTCTTTTTCTTCTTTTTCAGCTTCTTCTTCTCCCCATCACCGCCGCCGCCGCCGCCCGGCCCCGACGCGGGCGCCGACGCGGCGCCCGCCGCCCCAAGCTTGTCCTTGATCCCCTTCCCACCGCCTCCCCCTCCGCCGCCGCCGCCGCCGCCGCCGGCAGCCTTGTCACGCTCTTCCGTCGCCGCGCCGTCAGCCGCGTCCGCTGCGCCCTCCCCCGCGGGCGCCTCCGGCGCCGCCGCGACGCCCTCCGCACTCAGGCGCGGCTTCCGCGGTTTCGCCGGCGGCGCGCCCTGCCTCTGCGACCCGGCGCCGGCGCCGGAGCCGGCGCCGCCGCCAGCGCCGGCGTCGGCGGCGGCCGCCGCCGCCGCCGCGGCCCGCTTCGAGCGCGGCAGCGCCTCCAGCGGGACGTGCCCGTCGAAGAAAGCCGACGGTGACGCGATGACGGGCAGCGTGCGTCGGAAGCGGAGCGACAGGCCGGCGGGCGGCGCAGGCTCCCCGGTTTCGGAGCCGGATATCGACGCGGAGGCGGTTCCGGAGCTGTAGCTCGCGTTGTCGCCGTCCATCGACTCCTCGTCTGATCCCTCGCCCGTTACCGACTCCTCCTCAGACCTCTCAGAGGGCTCCGGCGGCCCCGTGTGTAAGCTGGTCAGCCGCAGCATCAGCGGCGGCCCGGGGCTGCTCCGACCCGTGGGTCCGGCGGCGGCGGCGGCACCGCCGCCGCCGCCCGACGGCCCCGCGCCGCCCGGCGGCTGTGAAGGGGTGCTGCGCGAGCTGCCGCCGGCGGCGGCGGAGCCGCCGCTGACGCCCGCTGCGGCGGCGGCGGCGGTCCCCGGCTGCGAGACGACCGACGGCGTGGCGCCGTCGCGGGAGGGTGTACGGGATCCGGTCCGGGGGCGCTCCGGCTCGACTGCGGACTGGAGGGCCTTATTGATCCGCGAGTGGATGGAGGGCAGGCCGTGCAGGAGGCGGTCGATCCGCATCTGGAGGGAGTAGGGATTGAGGTGAGGGGGTTGGGTTTGGGGGTTTAAGGTTTTAGGGTTGTGTTTTGGGGGTTGAGTTTGGGTTGACTTCCGGGGCAAGCGCGGGGTGTACGGATGTGAGGGTGTACGGATGTACGGTCATGGATGGGCGGAGCTCTCCGGGATATGGGTGGAAAGGGAGGATGAGCACGCATGGCGGTGACAAGCCGACTTTGAGTAGCGCCAGGCAGGTCTTTTGAAAACCGGACGACTTACTTGACAAAGACCCAGGCGACATGTACGGATGTACGGAGGTCCCCCAAACCCTCATGCACACACACGCCCGCACCTTCTCCTTGTGCAGGTTGTACGAGAATTTCAGCGGGTACATCTCCCGGGCAATCAGCTTCCCCTCGTCCTCGTCCTCCGACTTGATCAGCTCCGCATCCTGCCCCTCGCCGCCGCTGCCAGCCCCCGAGCCGCCGCCGCCGCCGCCGCCCGTCGCCGCGTCCGACCCTTGGGTCTCTCCGTTGGCGCCAACCCATTGTACGGACCGCAACCCAGCGCGCGACGCCGTATCACGGCTTCCCGGCCGCATGTCCTGCGCTGCGTCCCCTTCCGCCGCCGCCGCCGCCGCCCCCGCCGCCGCCGGCACGCCCGTCTTCAGCGCGCTCTTAGCCACACTGCTCGGCCGCGACCCTGCCGCCACCGCCGCCGCCGCCGCCGCCGCTGCGCCCTCTGCTGGCCGAGACCCCGGTCGGGTCGCCGACGGGCTGCTTATCCGATGGCCGCCGCTGCCGTCGCCGGTGCCGCCGCCGCCGCCGGCCCCGCCGCGCCGCCGCAGACTGCCGTACTCGCCCGTGCCCTGCGACGCCGGCCGTCCGAAGGAGCCCCTGCCGCCGAAGCTGCTGCTGCCGGCGCTGCCGCCGCCGCCATGCTGCAGCAGCTTCTCCATCTCCGCCGCGCTGAGGTTCACGGAGCGCAGCCGCCGCATCGGCGGCGTGCGGCGGCGCGTGAGCGCCGCCGCCGCCGCGCCGCCTGCGGCGCCGGCGGCGGCGGCGCCGCCGCCTCCGGCGAGCGCCGCCTCTGCGCCCTCCTCATCCAGCCACGCGGCGTAGGCCTGGAGGGGCACCTTGGCGCGGGAGAGTCGCTGCAGGCGGCACTGCATGGACCGCAGCAGGGTGCGGGGTGCGCGGCCCTGGCCCCGCAGGTCGTCGTAGATGGACTCCTGGAGGAGGGAGAGGAGGAAGGAGGGCAGGGGGGTCGCTGTCTTTATTGACCAGCCGTGGCCGTTGTGAGGGTCCTGAGCAGGAAGCAGCCGAGTATTTTTGGCCGGTAGGCGGCAGGGGGGAGGCGGCAGGGGCAGGGGGCAGGGGGAAGGCGGCAGGGGGCAGTTGGCAGGCCTCCTACAGAACGCCTACATCTCCCACATGGGGGGCCTGTTCCCCGGGGGCCCAAGATGGCAAGGTGCTGTCGTACGTACCTTGGGCGCGGACGGCAGCCTGTCGTACTTTTCCGCGCGTATGACCACCAGCCGTGTGCCCATGGCCGCCAGGATGTCCCCCTTGTCGTTCAGGTAGGACACGGCGGTGACGGGGGCGCCCAAGTAGATGGACCGCTTGAAGCGCTTGTCGCGGTCAAACACCTGTACGGCACATGTGCGGTACAGTACGGCATGTCCTTGGATGGGAAACACGTGCCGCAGGCACATCTGCCTGCCTGCCTCCATCCATCCATCCGCGGTTCCGCGCCCTCAGCTTTTGGTTCCCGCCGCACTGAGAAAGTGGACGCGAGGGCTGCCTTCGGGTTCGGGCAGTCCCGGCGTGCCGCTGTGCCCCCTCCATCCACCACCAGCAGCATCCCGCCTGCCCCCGCCCTCCTCCGTGCCTGCGTGCCTTCCCTATCCCCCCCCCCCCGCCCCCACCCCACCCGCACACACCGTACCTCCTCAACAACCCCCTGCCCCTCTCCCCTCTCCCCCTCCCCTCTCCCCCCCCGCCTCGCCCCCCGCGCGGGCCCCCTCCCTGCCGTACCGTGCCGTACCTTGATGTGAGAATCCTTGCTGCCCGTGACCACGTGCTGCAGGAACACGGAGGGCCCTATGCCCGTCACCGCGTCCAAATGGTCCACCGTCACGGACGCGGCGTTGGCGGCCCCCGAGCTGAGCTCCATCACGTGCACCGACCCACTCACGGTGCCTATCACCGCGCGGCCCTCCAACAGCTCCAGACGAGTCACCTGGAGTCGGCCAGGTGGCGGCCAGTTGGTTGGTTGGTTGGTCGTTGGTGGTTGGTTGAAGGGCGGTTGGGTTAACTGGGTTTGTAATTCATTTCTTGGTTGTTGTGGCGGGTTGCTGGCCGCGCCTTCTGCTCCCGACCGCACGCATTCCTATGGGCAGCCGGGCGGGGGGTTGTTTCGGGCTTGAATTTGCTTGTTCGGCCGCCCCCGCTGCCCCTGCGGCCCCCTCCCCCATGCCCTGGCCCCTGCGCCCCCCTCACCGGCTTGCTGGTGCACAGCTCGTGCCCGCAGCGCATGTCGTGCAGCGTCCATATCTTGATGGTGTTGCGGCTGACGGTGACCAGCAGCCCGCGGTCCAGATCTGGGACCAGGATCTGGAGGGGCTGGTGCTTGTAGGCGGGGAAGCGGAAGGAGATCTGGCCGCTGGGGGGGGGTGAGGGGAGGGGAGGGGGGGAGGGGAGGGGAGGAGGGGAGGGTGAGGAGGGGCGAGAGAGGAAGAGCAAAGCGGGATATGGGGAGGTGCCTGGAGGGGATAGGAACAGCGGCAGCATGGAGGGAGGGAGGCAGAGCATGAGGCGGAGGAGCGGAAGACCGGGTGCGGGCCGGCCTGTGTCGGGGCTCGGCAGGTCTACATGGGCAGGTCTACATAGGCAGGTCTACATAGGCAAGGCAGGTCCACATGGGCAGGTCTACATGGGCAGGTCTGCATGGGCAGGTCTACATGGGCAGGTCTACATGGGCAGGTCTACATAGGCAGGTCTACATGGGCAGGTCTACTTAGGCAGGTCTACATAGGCTAGGCAGGTCTACATAGGCAGGTCTACATGGGCAGGTCTACATACGCTAGGCAGGTCTACATAGGCTAGGCAGGTCTACATGGGCAGGTCTACATGGGCAGGTCTACATGGGCAGGTCTACATGGGCAGGTCTACATAGGCAGGTCTACATGGGCAGGTCTACATAGGCAGGTCTACATAGGCTAGGCAGGTCTACATAGGCAGGTCTACATGGGCAGGTCTGCATGGGCAGGTCTACATGGGCAGGTCTACATGGGCAGGTCTACATAGGCAGGTCTACATGGGCAGGTCTACTTAGGCAGGTCTACATAGGCTAGGCAGGTCTACATAGGCTAGGCAGGTCTACATGGGCAGGTCTACATGGGCAGGTCTACATGGGCAGGTCTACATAGGCTAGGCAGGTCTACATAGGCTAGGCAGGTCTACATGGGCAGGTCTACTTAGGCAGGTCTACATAGGCAGGTCTACATGGGCAGGTCTACATGGGCAGGTCTACATAGGCTAGGCAGGTCTACATAGGCAGGTCTACATGGGCAGGTCTACATAGGCTAGGCAGGTCTACATAGGCTAGGCAGGTCTACATAGGCAGGTCTACATAGGCAGGTCTACATGGGCAGGTCTACATAGGCAGGTCTACATGGGCAGGTCTACATAGGCAGGTCTACATAGGCTAGGCAGGTCTACATAGGCAGGTCTACATGGGCAGGTCTACATAGGCAGGTCTACATAGGCTAGGCAGGTCTACATGGGCAGGTCTACATAGGCAGGTCTACATAGGCTAGGCAGGTCTACATAGGCTAGGCAGGTCTACATGGGCAGGTCTACATGGGGTTGGGGACATGGGAGCAGGTCTGGGGCGGGGTACGGGCCAGGGTGGCGGTGCCGCCGCGGCATGAAGCCGGGCAGCAGGGAGGGCATGCACCCCACCGTTCCGTTCTTTTCACCCTACCGCGCCCCCCCCCTTTTGAGGGCGAAGGCCCCGTCGCCAGGTGGAGCCAGTATCGCAAGGGATAGGATTACACCGCAAAGCCCCCACCGTGTCGGTTCCACTGCCCCTGATTGAGACTCTTGGGGCTTTACAGCCCCTGCATCCCCGTCGGGGGGTGCCGTACGACTACTGATGTGTCGTACCTGGTCACGTCCACCAGCACGCAGTCGCCGCTGGCGGTCCCCAGGGCCAGGTGGTCGTGCGTGTATCCGGTCACGTGGTCGTACGGCAGCGCCATGCGGGTGGCGGCGTGGGCGGAGATGGTCCCCCCGTCCAGGTACGACATCGACACACACTGTTCCCGGGCGAGGTGGGTCCAAGCTGCCTGGGGGCAGGGAAGGTGTGTGTGTTGTGTTTAGTGATTCCCGCCCCTTCCAGCCCCTTCCAGCCGATTTGAGCTCATACAAGCCCCGTCCAGCCCCTTCCAGCCAAATCCAACCCCTTCCAGCACCCCGCCGAGCCTCAAACCCTCCCCTCAACTCCCCCCCTTCAACCCCTGCCCTCCCCGACCCGGCTCACGAGCAGGGAGGGCGGCCGCCGCAGGTGCAGCTGCCACACGTGTACGGCACCGTCCGCCAGCAGTACGAAGAGGCGGGCGGCCGTGAGGGCCACCACCGAGGCCACCAGCTGCTGGGTGGACAGCTGCGGCATGGTGGTCACCACGGACTTGTCGGAGCGGCTGCTGTCGTGGGCGTCGAGCTGGCCGGCCGACCGTGTGTGTGGAGGGGAGAGGAGGGGCGGGGAGGGGCGGAGAGGGAGGGAGGGGGAGGTTTAGGAAATTGGTAGACATTTCTAAACTGCGCTGCTGCCAGAGCGACGGTCAGACGGGAGGGCACAGGGTACAGGACACTGGTAGGTACATTTGTACTGCGCTGCTGCGAGAGCAAACATCTGAGGGGGGAGGGGTGCAGGACATGGGTCGGCATGTGCGCGAGGGGGAGGGGTGGCAGAGAGGGGTACATCAGAAAAGAAGAGTGATCGACGCGCCCCAACCCAGGGACCCGCATGTCGCGGTATTTCGGCTGCAAGGAGCTGCGAGGCGAGGGGTCCGGGGACACGGACCTCAGGGCGGGGACGCAGGGGGGCCACTCGCCGAGGTGGACAGTGCCCCGCGACCTAGGACCTGGGCACCTGGCGTGACTGGAAGCGGCCGGCCCCCCCGCCGGCCGCCGGCCGCCTGATCCTTCTTCCCCCTGCCCAGCCTCGCCTTCCCCGGAGCCCTACCAGGTACCACCCGCGTGCATCCCTTCTCCCCTCCCCCTCACCGTATTGACTCCTGTGCCACGCATCGGTTCCCCAATCCTTACCCCCCCTTCACCGACCCCCCCTGCCCCTGCCCTAGACCCATTCGGCCCTCCCACCGGGTTCCACCCACGCACCCACCCAGCCGCCCAGCCACCCACCCACCAGCCGGATGCTGCTGTCCGCAAACTCCGCCTGGATGATGCCGTACGATACGGGTCGGAGGCTCACGACGGGGCTGTTGCAGTCCATCCACGCCTCGAAGAGGTGCGTGATGGTGAACACCTTGACCTGTGAGGACCAGGGGGGAGGGCCGGGGTGGGTGGGTGGGTGAGAGGGCGGGAGCGAGGGCGGGAGAGGGGGGCCGCGGGACGGCGCGGCGGCGGCAATGCCGCCCGTACCTACCTCCGTGTCCGTCGCCAGGAAGAAGGCGTTGGGTCTGAAGAAGGCGGTGGAGACGGGCGCCTTGGAGAGCTTCATCTTGAACACGGGGACCAGCGTGTCCATGTCCCACAGCGTGACGGAGCCTGTGTGTGTGTGGGGGGGGGGGTAAATTGAAAAAAGATAAGCCACCCGTGTGTGTGTGTGGGGGGGGGGAGAACGGCGGGGCGGGGGCGGGGGCGGGGCCCCACGAGGGAGGGCCATGAGGTGGGGCAACGAGGCGGTGGCACAGGAAACGCCCCGCGCTCTCCTCCCGGATGGGACGCAACCGCCAACCGCCCCAACCGCTCACCGTCCAGGGAGGTTGTCAGCACGTGTTTGAAGTCGGGGTCCTGCACCACCTGGGTCATGGGCGCGTAGGCGCGACCGAACTGCTTGAACCGCTGCGCGTCGCAGCCGCGGGGGATGCGCCACACCTGGCGGCGGGGGGGAGAGGAGAGAAGACGGGGCGTTGCGGGGCGGGACGGGGGGAGGGGAATCAGTCGGGAGGGAGAGGAGGGCGACAGGGCGGGGTCGCTGGTGAAGCAGACGGCGACCGGGTGTTCAGCGATGATTGAGAAATCCGCAGCCGAGTGTGTTTCTCGGCGCTGGCTGCGGCCGTGCGGCGAGGGCAAAGCGGGGTGCGCATTTGCTCTGTTTCCCATCCCAAAACCCCCAAAGCCCCCAATCCTGCCACCTCGGGTGGGGGACCCAAGGGTCCTCCCCCTTTAACGCCACTCACCACCGCGCACGTGTCCATGGCGGTTGTGTACAGCAGGTCCGAGTCGGGTACGAACACGCAGCTGGTGACCGGCTGGCTGTACAGGTTCGTGTACGACGACAGGCAGGTGCCCGACATGATGTCGAAGCCGTACACGTGGCCCTGCACGCACAGCGGGGTGGGGGGGGCGAGGGTGCGGGTTTAGAAAAGTACCGTAACCCGCCCAACCTAACCCAACCCGGCTCAGGGATTGGCGTACTGACCTAAGAATCTGCGGGTGGCAGTGCCCGGACCCGGACCCGGACCCGGACCCGGACCCCGACCCGCCCGCCCTCGCGAAACCTCCAGGGGCCTCATCCGGCCCGCTCCCTCCCTCCCTCCCTCCCTACTAATCCCTCCCTTCATTCCCCCCAAAACTGTCAGTCAGCCTCCCCCCAACCCCCCTAACACCCCGCCCACCTGGAACATGGCCAGCACCATGGCGGTCTGCTCGTGCAGCGCGATGCGGTCGCACCAGGGCGCGTTGACCACCTCCGCCTCGCTGGGCGCCACCCCGCCCCACACCCCGGGCCCGCCGCCGCCTCCGCCGCCGCCGTCGCTGTCCCCAAAGAGGCTGCCGGAGCTGCTCAGGTTGGTGGTGAACCCGCCTCCGCCTCCGCCGCCGCCGCCGCCTCCTCCCCCCAGGCCGCCCATGAGCCGCGCGCCAGGCACGCTGCGTGGGCCAATCGAAATGTGTGTGTGTAAAAGAAAATTGAGCCGCGGGAAATGTGTTTAATGAGAAGCCCACTAGCCCAGCCAGAACCGAGAAATATGTGTGGGCGTGGGTGCGGGGTTGGGCGCCGCGTCTGTCTTATGAAGGAGCACTGAAGCGCGTCTGTCTAAGAGCGTGTCTCCCTGCCCATCCTCCTCCTCCCCCTGCCCCTCCTGTCTTCCTTCCGTGTCCTCCCCTGCCCCTCCTCCTCCTCCCCTTGCCCCACCGCCTCCTCCCCCCTGCCCCTCCTCCTCCCCCCCTTTTGCCCGGGGTCTCGTTCTTTCGGACTTATTTCTTTTTCAGTTTAACCCCCTTTGCCCCTCCTCCCCCGCTCACTTGAGCGAGCACCTCAGCCGCACGTGCTGGTACTTGCCGAAGCACCAGGGCAGCACCGAACCGTCCTTGATCTTCGGCACGTCGTACATATCGCTGGTCTTATCCGTACGGAAGGCCTCGTAGTCCAGCAAGCACTCCCACACCTTGGAGCGGGTCAGCGGGTCGGAGGAGGGCGAGGGGGCCGCATTGGCGGGGGACCGGATGGGGCCGAAATGCAGGAGGACAAGCCCAAGACAATTCTAAGGATGTGGTCACATCCAGCACTCCCCAGGTTATTATGGTAAGTATTTTGGTCCTTGGTTTGGGTCGGGCGGGTCTCTTCTCTGACCACTCCCCGTCAAAGAAGGAGCCACTCCCCATCAAAGGAGGAGAGCGCTCAACCACGCGGTGGTAGGCCGTGCACATGTGTGCGTGCGCAGGCCGCGCGGCCGCTCTGCCGCCATGTGCAGCAGCAGGCATGGTGTGTCGAGTGGGACCCTAGACCCACACCGACGTGGGTTTGCGGAGGCGGGGTATAGGACATTGGTAGATAAATTCGGCCGGGGGGACCTTGCTGTGACGGAGCGGTCGCAGGTGCCTGCCCGAGGCCCGGATGTCGTACCTTGACGCCGTACGACCCCGCCGTGACCAGCAGGCTGCGCCGCTCGTAGAACACCATCTGGTGTCGGCAGAGACACAGAGAGGGGAATCGGTGAGTGATTGTCTGAGAGAGAGAGAGAGAGAGAGAGAGAGAGAGGGGGGGAGGACGTAACGCAATGGGTGTGTTGGGGACGGGTGCGCACTGTGCAGGCGGTTGGGTGGCTGGGGTTCGGAGCTCCGGGCGGCTGGGTGGCGGCTCGGGTGGCGTTCCCTGTGGACGTGGATGAAGCGCATTAGTCCATCCTCCTCCTCCTCCTCCTCCCCCCAACCGCCCTCACCCGCTGTGTGGCAAACCCTAACCGGCCGAGCGGCCCCCGGCTGCCAATCTGATATGTCCGCACCCTGACACCGCCGCCACCACCCCCACCAGTGCCGCTGCCACTGCTCTCCCCGGGGTTTCCTGCCCCACCAGTGCCGCTGCCAGGGCACTGGGTAGCCGTGACGCCGCCCGTCCGCCCTCCTCCCTACTGCCTTCGATCCACTGCCCCTGTCGCTGCTGCCCCCGTCGCCGCTATCAGGGCCGTCGCTGGCACATGTCGACACACGGTGACACTGCTGCCACCGCCACCGCACCGGTGCCAACAGCAGTGTGCTGTTACCAATTCCCCCTGGCGGTCATTGCGCCTACTCCTCAGCCCGCCCACCGTTTCATTTTCATATCTTTTTTACCAACTAACCCACCGACCTACCCACTGACCTACCCACCCACCGCTGCTGCTGCACATCAGGAGCACCGCATGACGCGTCTGGTAGTGATGACCAACCCCCCTTGACGTCTCCTGCGCCACCGGTCGTTTCTCGGTATCTACATGGACGGGGGTATCTCCACCCCTCCCTAGGGTGGCCGCCGGGGGTTCCCCACCGGGGCGGCGGGGCGCGCCCGTCCCGGGCTTTCCTTCGCTTGGACCCCCCTTCCGGCGGCATTCCGCAGCCGCTGAAGCACCCGTCGCACCCACCTCCCGAACCACGCCATTGGACCAGGGCATGCAGCTCTTGAGCCGCAGCCGCTCGTTGTAAAGGCGCAGATTGTCATCCAGGCAGGCGGTGAAGAGCAGGTTGAGGTCCTGGCTGAGCACCATCGAGGTGATGAAGTTCTGCTGATAACCTGGGAACTGGACGTCATGCCGGAGACGCGTGCTGCCGTCCCGCTCCACGGTCCACGCCTTGAGGCAATGCTCGTCCATGGAGAGGAAATGCTTCGTGCGGGTGTTGAAGGTGATTCGACGCACGGAAGACAGATGTCCCCGGAACGCCGCATGAAGGTTGAAACCGGGTCTGATTGAAAGGTCCTCCATGTTCTCCTTGAGTAAGTAGAAGCCTTATAATGTCACCACGGGACGCCGACGCCCCGTCGAAAATGGATTCATTAGAGTCACAAATATGCTTTCATAATAGATATATTTTGACGAGGTCCCAGAATCAGTTCATTATACTAGGGGCTTCCAACGGTCTGCCCCAATTCAAGGGGCTCATTTCAGGTTGTACCATGTCTCCCTGCGCATACTAGGCATGAGAAATTTAAATGTAACTGTCTGGTTTCGTCTGCTTTGTCACAAGTCAATCGTACACAAGCTGCAGTACAAACATGACGAGCTGCATGATAACACGAACCCCGAAGAGGCCGCGCAGACAGGCACACGCCCCACCATACACAACCCAGATTTGGGTTGTTGACCCAATCCCGAACCGCGGCCGTGTCACGCAGGGTCACGCTTGTCACCATATAGAATTCTGCCCACTACGACGCCGCGCTCAGCCGCATCATGTTGCATCAATCGCACACACTGAACTTGACATAGCAAAATAATATGCGCAGTGAGACCATCGCCTGGAGTTCGTTGGGCTGGGAGGTAGGGCCGGTCTGGGCGGGGCCAAGTTGCGAGAATAAGGTACCGGCGCAGTAGGACGCTACTCGACCAACAAGGCATGCGAAGCAGCGATCCATGAAGGGGGAGCTCCACTGAACCCCTTTCAAACCGTGACTCCTCAGAGCATGACATAGATCAATGGCGCTCGGCGGGATGTTGTGCCCGCGATGCTTTTTCACTCAAAAAAATGCGAGCAGGAATGGCAAAATATGGAAAGCCATTAACTCCGGCGACGTCCTGCAACCAGGGCGCCTGGGTGCCGACCCACATGCGACCCACGGGACCTTGGTCGCACTTCCGCGACTGCTCGTTGCACGTTCACACAAATCTGACGTGCACTTTCTTCAAGCTAGTTGGCAACATGTCTCAACCTTTTTAGGCATCTGTATGAATGTCCGTGCCTAAAGTCCTTTGCAGTTAGCCGGGCAGATGAATGGCCAATGGCAGCGGACGTTCAGAAGGCGACAGTTACAGAATTGATCCTACCCTAATTCATTCACTCATTAAAAATGTTGGCCTCTGGTGTTTGCCGGCACGGGGCAAGGAACTCCGCGCATTCCCAAATTAAAGCCTCTTAAATATACCCTATTTGACGGCAATTGGCTCAGGACACACACATGATTGAGTAACTGATTATGATGTAGACCACTTGCGTCGGCTCCGGAGCGCGAACAGGACCCACACAAACGACAAGTGTCGACCAAACCTTCAGAACGTATAATTATAAGTTCGACTGAGGACAGTTGTTGTACACTAAAGTTGAAGTACTTCTTATTTCCACAGTGTACATGACTCGTGGCTAGGGCTCCTCCGTCCCCAATCCAAAACGCAGTCCGACGTTGTGTTCCACCAAAACCAAATTTAATTTTTATCTACTCAGCTTCTCGGTGCTCACATGGCCCACCGGGCCCTCGGTCGCTGCGCCATGCGCGGCGCACAGCAGACTCTCCGCCTCGCGCGCCGCGCACGCTGCTGCCCGCCGCTGCCCCAGTCAACCGACGGCTACGAGCCCAGCACCAGCTCTCATTCTCTGCCTTGGGTGCAGTGCGCGGCGGTGGGCAAGTCGCAGGCTTGGCGGCTGTCGCCCGGCACCACGCCGGCGCCCAAGGGCTTCGCCAGCCTCACTGGCGCGGACCTCAAGCCCCCCACACAGCCCCTGCCCGACCCCGAGATCATGAAGCATGTGGAGGCGGCCCTGGGGTCCCTGGACACCAAACCGCTGGTGCGTGGCGCCGTGGCCTGCGCGGGAGGGTGGTCATCGTGCGGGGCCGCGGGCCGGAGGCCCCCAGGCGCCGTGGCCTGGGTGGGATCGGGGTGGTGACGGGTCCAAAGGGTCCCGGAAGGGTGTTGTCAGGGTCGCCCATGGGTCGCTCTTCAGGGCAACCCAGAAAGCAATGGGCGCGGGCCCGGTACGGAGCTGTGGACCAGATGCCGGACCCCGGACCGTCCCACACGACACACGACGGGTGTGGTGCAGAAGAAAACCACTGAGCCGCTGAGCCGCGAGGAGCGCGTTCCTGCTTTAATAAGGGCGGTGCAGGCGATGGAAGTAGCCGGACGTCCGTCTGGGGCCACTGGCTTGAGGACCAGACCGTGTTGCAGTGTTGGAAACGATGTCGGTGTATAGCAGGTGTGAAGGTACCGTTCTCAGGGCGGCACTTTCCACGGACGCTCTTGAGAGCCTCTTGCGTCCAAAGGGGTGAGGAAAAAGGGTTTAGGGTTTGGCAGGCACCTGGGGACAGCGGGCACCGGCAGCCCACCAACCCGAGCCGGCCCCCATCCGCACTTCCGCAGGCGCCCGCGCCCCGGCCCGTGGTGATCGTGATCAGCGGGCCCAGCGGTGTGGGCAAGGACGCGGTGCTGGTCCGACTGAAGGAGCAGCGGGAGGACCTGTACTTCGTGGTGACGGCCACCTCCAGGTGGGGGCGGGGGGCGCGGGGCCGGGGGGTACATGTACTTCGTGGTGACGGCAACGTCCAGGTGGGGGCGGGGGGCGGGGCTCCGCCTGTGTAAAAGATAACTGATCCGTGTGTGTGTGTGGATGGGGGGGCCGGGGGAGGGAGGGGCCCGCGTTCGGTGACACCATTTTCGCGGTTTCACTGTCTTTCATTGACAGGAGGGATACCCGCCCGCGTGAGCGTGTGTGTATATGTGTGTGAGGGTGAGGGGGTGGGGTTGCCTATGTGTGTATGTGGGTGCGGTGTGGGGTTTGTGTACTACGTTCCCGTACTAAACACAAGTCCTTGCCCCCCTTACCTTCTGTCGCAACGTGATTACCACCTGGCGCGTTCACCCCCTCAAGACCGAAACGTCAGGGCGAGGTGGAGGGCCGGGACTACTTCTTCGTGGGCCGCGAGAAGTTTGAGCAGTGGATCGTGGAGGACATGCTGCTCGAGCACGCGCTGGTGTACGGCGAATACAAGGGCATTCCACGTCAGCAGGTGGACGCGGCGCTGGCGGCCGGGACGGATGTGGTGCTGAGGATCGACGTGCAGGTGGGTCGTTGCAGGTCGTTGGGATTGTTGGAGGTCGTTGGGATTGTTGCGGGTCGGCGGACTGGTGAGTGTGTGCGTCCTTGTCTGTACAGACAGGGGGAAACGGAATTGGGGGCGCAGCTGTGGGTAGCAAAGAGGGAGCTGCAGCGGTTGTGCTCCCGGTTTGCCCGAAACGATGCCCCCGATGTCCGCAGTTGGTCGCCGCTCCGGCGCCTCAGCAAGCGCTGCGGGTTTTGATCACGGTCGGATTGGTTGGGACGTGCGCATGTCACCTAACGCTCCGTGGCACTTCATCCCAACCCAACGCGCCCCACCCCAACCCCGTTCCGTTTCCCTCTCAACCCCAACCCCCAAACCTCGAACCCAAACCCATCAGGGCGCCGCGACGGTGAAGCGTCTCATCCCCGACTGCATCTCGATCTTCGTGACGGCGGACAGCGAGGAGGTGCTGGTCAAACGGCTGGTGGCGAGGAAGACGGAGCCGCTGGTGAGCAGGCGGGGTGGCCCAGCCCGCTCGTGGGGTGGGGGAGGAGGAATCGGGGGAATCGAAAGTCAGGCCCCGGATGAACAAACTCGCAGACGGTGTAGAAACTTAGGAGGGGGGCGATGTAGGAACTAAGACGGTGTAGGAACTAAGACGGTGTAGGAACTAAGACGGTGTAGGAACTAAGACGGTGTAGGAACTAAGACGGTGTAGGAACTAAGACGGTGTAGGAACTAAGACGGTGTAGGAACTAAGACGGTGTAGGAACTAAGACGGTGTAGGAACTTGGGAGACACCCGGGGGGGGGGAGGGGAAGGGTGACCGGGGGAGGGGGGAGGGGGGCGATGGACAGGCATGTTGCGCGTCGCAACTTCCCCCTAAGTTGCTCTTAGTGATGTGCCGCCGGCCGAACAGGACACGCAGCCGGTTGGCTCTTGAGGACACCGCAGGTTCAGAGGCTGTGGCTGCTGCCGGGGACGCTGCTTGCCATGACCTGCTCCTGTTGCCGCAACCCGGCGTCGCGCCAACCTAAACAAAAGTCCCCGTCCCTGGTGTCGGTGCATCCGTTGCATGGATCCGTTTGCAGGACAAGCTGCTCGTGAGGGTCCAGACCGCTCGACAGGAGAACGACCACATCTCCAATTTCGATTACGGTGCGCCCAGAAAGCAGTCAGGTTGGGTTGGGTCAGGTCGGGAGGTGGCAAGGGGCGTCACACGGGCCGGGTTCCGCGCCATGCGCAGCGGCGATGCCTGATCGGCGGTGCTGGGCAGCCACCGCTTCGCATCGGCAGTAGCCACAGGGGTGCTCGTGCGGGCTGTAGCTGGTGCGTTGACGGTACTGCGCGTCCCACGTCCCAAGGCCTACAGCATCAGCATTCCGGCAAACAGCGCCCTCCATCACCGTACGAGCATCCGAGCATCCGGTTTCGTTGACCGGTAGCTGCTGATCTACCGTCCTCCGCTCTGATTTCGTCCGTTCCCGTCGCCCGCTGGCGTGGCTGTCCCCGGCTCCCCGCAGTGGTGGTCAACCGCGACGGCGAGCTGGATGACTGTGTACGGCAGGTCTCCGCGATCATCGAGGCGGAGAAGGCCAGGGTCAGCCGGCGGCTACAGCAGCCGCTCCTACCACCGTGAGCGTGGCGGTGACCCCTCCTGCCTTCCGGCTTTGGTCTTCATTCCTGCCAGCGGCTCGCGTCCTCCGCGCGGCGTGGAAAGGGCGGCCATGCATGGGTCCCGGATCCACACGCCTGCATGTGCATGTGCGCCTGGGTGTACATGCAGGCGTGGGGCATGTTCCTCATGTCAAACATCCACGCCTTGACGCGGATGCAGCCGTGCCGAGTGGGGCACGCGGGGCCGCGGAGGGGCATCCCGGGGTGCATCTTGTGTTCCTGTTGTGCCGGCTGCTGAATAAAAGGGGGAGGGGAGGGCGCCCGCGGCGGTGCGGAAGCAGCGCGAGGTGCGGGAGCGAGGTTGGGAGGGGCAGGTAGGGGCGCTGACGTCCGCGTGTCCCGACGTGCTTCGTGGCGGGGTATGCGGCGACACCGTGGGTTTGACTTGGTCGACGCCGTTCTGACGTTGGCCCCACCGGCGGAAGGAGGGGCGTCACACGCACACACACACACACACACACACACACACACACACACACACACACACACACACACACACACACACACACACACACACACACACACACACACACAGCGGGCGGGTTCATTTCTAAACACACAGCGGACTCTCCCCTAAACATTGCCACGGCAACCTCTTGGTAACTCTGGCCGGTACGGCCTGTTGTACATTATTCGTTGACTGTTGCGAGTAAGAAAGACGGAGCGGGGTGTGCGCGGGGCCGCAGGGCCCATCTGGGTCAAGCCGGCCCATCTGGGTCAGGCACCTGTCATGGGTCAAGCCGGCCCATCGGGGTCGGCCCCGCCTTGGTACTTTTGGGTCGGCCGGCCATGTGATCATACCCGGGGACAAGACGAGGCCATGAAAGAGGCCAAGGAGAGGCCGAGAGAGAGAGAGAGGAAGCGGGAGAAAAAGACGCCGCGGTTGCGCGCGCGGTTTGTCGCCGCGGGACATTTCTGCGGTGTCGCCGCGGCGACGCGTATGACCGGGGCGCGTTTGGTCAGTGGCCCGCTGCACCTGTTGGATCCCTAGGGCGCCCGCGGCCTGCCGCGGTTTGCTCTTCCCATATGTGGATGGGCGTTGCCGGTTAGGAAGGGCGACTGGTGTTTGGAACATGGCGGAAGCAAGGCGTGGAGAGCGGCCTTTGTCGCCCGACGTGACCTGCGCACTGCAGCGGTAGGGTAATGTATTGTCTGGTCTCCTTCGCGGTCTGCTTTTCAGGTGAACAGATTTGGAAGGGCTACTGGTGCGTTGGGGCGCTAAACATCTCGCGTGTCAGAAGCTATGCTGTTGCCAGCAGCTGTTGTACACCTCTGTGCGTTCTGATCGCGCGTTCTGTTTCGCTTGTGGCCTGCAGTTGTTGTTCCGTCTGTATTGTGCGCGGCATCGCACTCGCAGCTCACTTGGCAGGCCCTGCACCGGCTCTGCCCTGCACCGATATCCCGGGAAGGGCCTTCCGGGCCTTCGGGCCCAAATCACACGGCCACCCACGCCGTTGTTCTTGTGTAACAAAACTTGATTGATCCAATTTCGGATGCCATGCGATGCCGCTGGCCCACAGAGCAGCTTTGTTTCGTTGCATCGGGTAAGCGATCTCCTCAAGGGCCAATCTCGAGGGCCGTGCGTAGCGGGACTCTGAGGTCTTGCTCGCGGACATGTGTTTCATTCCTACGTCATACTCGTTTACTCCTCTGATTTGTCAGTCGGCTCACCTTCGCATCCCCGTTTCCACCGTCGCGGAGTAGGGCCTAGTACGGCTCCGAGGCCCGCAAATACAATTTGGCGCGCCGAAATCGCTGCTGCCATGGTAGCTGAAACGGGTCCACCTTGTAACGGTGACAATAAAGCTAACTTTCTCAATTCCACCATACGTTGACCATACGTTATGACGTTGGGCAGTCTGAACCCTCGATCTTGCACAAGCAGGAAGGATGCGGTGCCGCCCTAGGCATAACACATAGCGCCAGGTCGTTTCATATTGCGACAACACCATGTCTGCGGGCAACTGGGACGCGTCCGGTCGCGGATCAGGAATCGTTTCAGTCACGAAACATCTGGTCTCCGCCCCAAGCGTGCGATGCGTTGCTGCGCGTCCGCACCCGGGCGTCTCAGACGGCCACCAAATCCTTGTCCTTTGCAGCGCGGGAATCTGTCCTCTGTTCCGCGTCCCGCATAATTCCACCACCTCATCGGGTGCTGCTACAGCTGCTGCTTCTGCTTCTGCTTCTGCTTCTGCTTCTGCTGCTCCTGCTGCTGCTGCTGCTGCTGCTAGTGGTGATGCGACCGCTGCGGCTTCCGGTCAAAGCAGCCACAGCTTTCGGCTGGGCCGGCCGCTCAGCATCACCGGCGCGGCCGCGACCCAGATCAGCCGAGTCCACGACGCTGCCTACGAGCAGCAGAGCGGGCTCGTCGTGCTCGCGGCCCCCCGGGCTCTCATCGCTCTAGATACCCGCGGCGAAGCCACTCGTCTGTCCGGACACTTCAAGGGTTGGTTTGCGAGCAGCTGCGACGGCGTCGGCGACGCGGCACGGTACTCGTCCCTGCGCCGTGTCGCGGCCGGCGCGCCAGGCGCGCTGTACGTCATGGACGAGCAGGGCCCCTCGCGGCAGCAGGACGTGTTCGTACGGCACGTGACCTTCCTCGGCGGCGCCTGCGCCGCGGCGACGGTCATGCCCGGCGGCGGCGCCTTCGCATACAACCGCGCCGTCGGGATGCTGTTGTACGTCACGGACTGCCGTACAATCAACCACGTGACGCCAGGGGGTGCTCTGGAGCCGGTGGCGGGCCTTGAGGGCGGATTTGACGGCGGCGGCGTCGCCGCCGCCGCCGCGTGCGGCGCCGGCGGCGGCGCGGTCGCCTGCCGCGCCGCGCGCGGCATCGACGGCCCCGCGTCCCTCGCGCGCTTCGTCTGCATCACCGACATCGCCGCCGACGAGTACGGCAACGTGTTCGTACTCGACGACGGATCGCTGAGAATGATGCGGCCGGGCGGCATGGTGAGCACGCTGGTGTACGACATCGTGGACCGCCGCCGCCGCCAGGAGGCCCGACTGGCGTCGCTGCCCGACGGCAACCTCGCGGTGTGGGGTTTCTCGAGCCACCACATGTTGATCTTGGAGCTGCGTTGGCTGTCATCGCCAACGCGGTCGCCGCTACGGATGCGCCCGCCGCCGCCGCCGCCGCCGCAGGCGGCCGCGCCGCAGGTGGCGCCCCCGTCGCCGCCGCCGTCGACGCGGCGTGCCAGGTTCAGCAGCGCAGCCGGCGTCGGCAGCGGCGTCCCGCCACCTGGCCCCGGCGCCTCACACGGCGGTGACGCCGCCGTCGCCGCCGCGGCCAGATCGCCACCGGACGTTGTCATTGTCGCCGGTGACGGCCGCACCACCTTTCCCGCACACCGTGCCGTACTGTCCGCGCGGTGTCCGTACTTCCGTCAGCTGTTCTCGGGGCCCAGCGCGTCCGCCGCCGCCGCCGCCTCCGCCGCCGTTGTTGACCCCACGGTGCCGTTCGACTTGGAAAGCTTCTTCAGCACCAGCGGCGGCGGCGGGCTGGCGGAGGTGCCGCTCCGCGGCTCTGATCCCGATGCGCTGGCTGCCGTACTGCAGTACATATACGGCGGCGACGGCCTCGCGGGCCTCGAACCCGACGGCTCGACCCCTGCCCTGCCCATGACCGGCCAGCTGCGTGCGATTGCTGCCCTATCGGACCGACTGCTGCTGCCGCAGTTGAGCGTGCGCGCGCAGGCGCTGCTACTGCGCGAGGTGGAGCCTTGTACGGCAGTGGCCGAGATCCTGTGGGCCGAGAGGGCGAGTTTGGAGCCGCTGCTGGGGCAGCTGGAGGAGTACTTCGCGCGACACGCCGCGGAGGTGGCGCGTGAGGCCCCGGAGAGCTTGGACAGGCTTTTGAAGGCCGGCAGCCGCGCGCTGCTGAAGCGGCTGTTGGTGAGGGGAAGTGGTGGCGGCGGCGGCGGCGGTGGCGGCGGCGCGCGGGTGGCGGCGGCGGCGACACATGCGGGGGCGGGGCAGCGGTCGCCGGAGCGGCTGCCGAGGAGGGGGTGAATGTACGGCGGCGGTGCATTGCGGGGCCGGCCTTCAGAGGCTGGGGTTTGGTGAGGGCGGGGCACGCCGTGCCCGATTTCGATCCATCTGGGTTGAACCATCTGTGGGTCGGTTTTGTTCTGGGTCGCATCCGTTTGTGTTCCAGTGACGCATGTTGTGTTTCTGTTTCTGTGATGGGTCACGGAGGAGGCACGGTGGTGGGCCGGTCGGGTAAGGCAATGACCGGGCCGGGACACCGATGTCTGGCGGCCACCACCTGCTAGGGATCGTGCGCCGTGTTCTGATGGGTGGATGGCGCGCCATGACGTGTTCCTGAGGAAGTCTGGGTGAAAGAGAAGACAGATATATGAACGGTGCATGTCACATCGGATTTCTGCGCACGGGTATGAATGTACGATACATGATATATGGCCGTTGGGGACCATGCCACGCGCAGCCTGGGTTTGTTCGGCTGGGTGTGTGCACTCCTGGCCTACCTGCTATAATGCTGTTGCACGGCAGGCGTTCCGGGCGGCGATACACGCGAGAGGCTGGCGCGGGCGGCTGGGGCGACGCTGCAGGCCCGGACGGCCGCGCCAACACAGGATCTCTTATAGAGTCACTTACTAAGGCACCGACAAATTCCTTTCGGAGCTGCACTGGGGCACACGATTATACATCCTTTCATACACCAAGGACTGCATCTGGTAACCGTTACAAGGTGGACCCGGAGCCCCGAGCTCCCGACTGCATGTAAGCTGATGGTACAGCATGGTACGGTCACGATGCCGTACACCAGCAACGTCCAGGCAACACCCACCCAAAGCATCCGGACATCTGCCCCCGCCGGGGTGAAGGGCCCGGGTCGGGGCAGGCGCGTTACCTAAGTACGAATGCCACGCGAGAGATCCTACTGGCGTTGCCGGGGCCCGGCGCCGGGGCCGGGGCCCTTCCCGAGCCAGGGGCAAGAAGCCGGGATAAGGCCGGCATTTCAAATATCCAATCCATCCGCACGCCATTCAGCCCCTCGTTTCGCTCGGTATCCGCCCGACGCGCGCTCCTGTCCCAAGAAACCCGGCGGCGGCGGCCCCGCGCCGCCGCCGTGTCAGCGGTCTGGAAAGAACATCGCCGCCGTGTTGCCGTACACCTGCTCCGCAAGCGCCTCAAGGTCCGTAAGGCCCTTGACACCCGCGATCACTTCGAGCACCATCCTGGGTTTCGGAGCGAGATGTGGGGACGGGGACGGGCGCGGGGAGCGGGAGAGACAGGATTTGGGCCGGGGGAGGCCCACCACGAGGGTTCGTGTCTTGCATGGGCGTTGACCGACCCTCGGGTCGGTCGTCATAGTCATAGTGCGCATTCCTTCACCAACCCTGAAGCCCCCTTGCACCGCGGTCCTCCCGCCTGTGTCAATAAAGACAACGAAACCGCAAAAGAGCAACAAAACTGATAACCGCCGATGTTGGCCCCGGGCCCCCGCGCCCCGCCCACCTGATGTTGGCGGGCTCGTTCCTGCTCTTGACCTGGCAGTCGGCTGCGTGTTTCTTGCGGTCCTTGGCGGCGGTGGTGCCCGCCAGAGCCGCGGCGGAGATGTGTTTGCGACCCGCGTGGGTGGACCGGATCTCGCACCTGGGGACGAACGACGGACGACGACACGCGGCGGGGGTATCGCCACACCACATACACACACTGGCCAACGGGCGGGTCTCTCCTCGAAACACATTGGTCGAGCCGCGCCCCTCTGCGCAACAGCCACGAAGAGCTGCGTGCTCCCGGCTCGTGGCATATCCGTGACCGCCCACATGCCAGCCCATCCCACACGCGCACCCGCCCTCCCTTTTCCCCCACAGTGTCCAGCGGCCTTCCCCGCTCGCCAGCAGCCCAAACCCGGGTGCTTGGGGGATTCCCTTCCCTCCAGTCAAGCAGTCATCCACACACATACCCGCCCCGAAACCCGCCCCGACATCCCCCTCCCCCCCTCCGTCGCTTCGCACCAGGGGCAGTCCGTCTCGACCAGTATCCGCTCCAGGGGCAGTGTCGCCACCACCGCCAGGTTGTCCTCCGTCTTGAGAGAGCAGCCGTTGAGACCTGCCGTGTGTTGGGAGATAAGAGACCCGCCCGACCGTGTGTGCCGTGTGTGCCGTGTGTGAGGAGGGGGGGGAGGAGGGGGGTTGGGGGCCAGGGAGGCCGGGGGAGGGGGCCAGGGGTATCCAAGCAGAGGAGGGCCTGGGACGCGGGGCGTCGAGAAGACATCCGCGTCGATGGTCTACACACGCAGGGCCTCCCCTCAATTAACACAACCCCCAACCCCCAACGCCCAACCGAATCCCGGAGCGACGGCCGCCCTTTCCTCTCGACCGTGCCCGCCCTCCCGCCCGCCGTCCCGCCCGCCCGCCCACCGATGGCGAGCTGCGGCAGCTCAAGGATCCTTCGCGCCTCGTCGGCGGTGCCGTCGAAGGAGTGTACGACGCCACCGCGCGGGAAGTCCGCCACGTGTTGCCGTACGATGTCCAGAAAGTCATCCGCTGCGGCCCGGAGGTGCAGAAACCTGGCGCGCGAGGGTGGGGGGTTGGGTCGGTGGGGGGGGGGGTTGGTGGCGGTGGTGGTGGTGGTGGCGGTGATGGTGGTGGGAGGCGTAAGCGACGACCCCCGCGACCCTCTCTGCCAGGCATCCGACCCCCCCCGACCCTCTTTGCCAGGCACCCGACCCCCCCGACCCTCTCTGCCAGGCACCCGACCCCCGCGACCTTGCACCGTTCGACGGTTACACCTCCCTGCACACACAAGCCACAGCGATGCCTCCACGGGCCCCTCGGCCCCTCCACCGCCCTGGCAGTCAACGCAGCGCATCGTCCCCACCCGATGCCCACCAAGTCGTCCCCACATCCCGCGGCCACGGCGGTTCCAAGGACGCGGGCCGCGGGGGCCCCGCCCCGCCCCGCCCCACCCCACCCGCACTGCCCCCACCCCCACCCTCAGAGCTCACATGGGCAGCCCCGACTCCCTGGCCAGTGCGAACTGCGCCGCGAAGTACTTCTTCTGGGTCTCTGGGTCGCAGAAGTGCCGCCGATCGTAGTCTGAAATCGATTTTGGAATTGGAATATTAGATGGATTTGGGGGTTGGAAGATTTCGAAATCGAAATGGACGGGCACCCGCGGAGGACCTGTTAGTTAGTTAGTTAGTTACGGTGTTTAGGGGGCTGAATTGAAAAAAGAAACCAACTCGGTGTTTGGGGGACACGGCAACCCGCGGTCGGGCGCCTTCGCGACGGCCTGATGTTCGCGGCCCCTTTGTGGGGGGAAAGGGGAAAGGCGAGGGGCCGCGGACGTCCAACCCTCGACCGTCACAACGTCCGTTGCCGGACACCTGCTCCTCCCCGTTCGGCGACATTCGAGAGGTTTCGCTGTCCTGGTTGACAGCGAACAGGCCGAGCGTACATACGGTATCGGAGCCGGTTTCGGGCTGGGTCGGGTCCGTGCCGCACTGTGCTCGCTCTTACACCCGGCGGCCGCGCCGCCGCGCGCCGTCGCGCAGTCTCCGTTGTTCCACTGTCGTGCAGGCACCTCGCCACGTAACGTACCGTATTTTGCGAATCTGAGGGTGTGCCCGGGTTCGTTTCCGGGTTTCAATGTTTTTCCGTTTAACCCACCCACATAGCCACCGACCCACCGAGGCCGCATTCGCCCACCGCCACCACCTTGCCCGCCGCCTGGCCCTCCCTGAGCACATCCATCAGCTCCTGAGTGGGGGAAGGGATTCAATGGAGAGAGGGGGGAATGGATTCAGGCAGTGAAGGGGAGGGCAGTGAAGGGGAGAGCGGGACGCTCCTCGGGGCGGCCCCCGGGGGCACCCGTCGTACCCGCTTGCCCATGTGCTGTCACAAGGGGACACCCCTCCCCCCTTTGTGCAACATCACAAAAGCGACTACTGAACCGCCTCTCCGCCACTTTCCACACATCCCTACGCATCCCTCCTACTTCTCCCCAGCGTGCCCCTCCCTCCCTCCACCCCGCCCTGCTCTTTCCTCTTCCGCCCCTCTCCCTTAACCCCCTCTCCTCGCCGGCGTCCTCTCCTCCACCGACACGCATTGACCCCATCGCCGTCCCCATGACCCCATTGACCCCATCCACCACCTCTACTCCCCCAGTTACTCCCCCAGCGAACCCCCGTCTGGGCTGTTTCTATTTAACCCCGCCACCACCTTTGTCCCCCCATCTTCCCTCCCCCCTTCGTTCTTCGGGTTTAATTCTTTTTTCAATTTAACCTCCCCCCCTACCTGCAGGTACGCCTCCGGCCCTCCGGGGTGCGCCTCAAACTCGCCGCAGCGGGTGGGGTGGCAGCCCACAGTGCAGAAGAGCCGCTCTGCAGCGCCATGGAGAGGAGAGGAGAGGAGGGGAGGGGAGGGGAGGGTCCGCCAGGGCAGCGAGGCCGGGGCCCGCGGGCAGGCTGAGGCCGGGGCCGAGCGGCGTGGGGGCCAGGGCGCGGCTCAGGGGCCCCCAGGTGCTGGGCATGAGGAGCCGCACCAGTCGTTCGTCGCCTCCGGAGAAGAGGACCTGGACATCCCGGCTGCGGCTGCGGAGCCCGTCCGCGGCTCACTCCCGTCCCTCGGGCTGTTTTCCTTTATCTCCCCGGGCCAACCCAAAGCCCCTGCCCACTCTGCGCAACAGCAGAGACGCCGAACCTCGGCGGTGTTCCGCCCTCCCTTTCCCCGTCCCTCCTCTCCGGCCGCCCGCCCGCCCGCCAGCGCCACTCGCGCCACTCGCGCGCACTGGGACCCACCATCCGTCTTGACCAGCTCCAGCGCCCTCCTGGCCTCCGTCAGACTGCCCGCGGTGACGATCAGCCGGTCAAGGCCCGCGGCCCAGGCCCGGTCCAGTACGGCAGACAGGTCCGGCGGGTGGTACTGCTTGTCGTTGTACCGCCCGCCGTACATGTCGTCCAGCAGGTTGGCACCGATGTCTTGCAGGGGTGGGGGTGGAAAGGGTGGGGGGCAGCGGAAGGGAGGGAGGGAGGGAGGGGGGTCATCCGCGGCGCACCGCGGAAGGAAAAAAGGGGATGGGGGAGAAGCCACGAACGCGCGGCGGGACTGGATGTGGGGAGTCGGCAGAAACCAAACCCCGGCGTGACCCGTACCTCTCTCTGAGGCCCCCCCCCTCCGCGGCCCCATGGCCTGTACCCCTCCGACGTCCGCATCTCCCCCCGACCCTTCCTGACATTTCCAATGGGGGGATGACCAGGTATGTGTGGGTGCAGGGTTGCTGAGACGGCCGAACAACCCCTAGAGTCTTTGAAGACAAGATTCGGCGCCCCCAACGACCCCACAGGTGACCCGTTCTCCGTCTACATGTTCTCTGACATCCATCAGCGACCTCAGCGCTGGGATCAGCTGACCTATGAACCTCATCTTGGTGCCGGCGGCCGGTTGGGAGGCGCCCGTCGGCTGCTGCTGCTGCTGCTGCTGCAGCTGGCGCAGTTGAGGTGATGACGCGGGTGCAGCGGCTGAGGAAACGCGGGACGGGGCGGATTGCTGGCGGGGGCGCTTGAAGCCGGGAGCGGAGGAGCTGCGGCGCAGGTGCGGCCAGGCGCGCCGAGACTCGCTATCGGTTGCGAGTTGCCCGCGAGGGATGTGTGTCGCGCTGTGCGAATGGCTTGTTGCGGCTTGCCCGATCCAGCGACCGGCAAAAGCTTTTCCGGTTGGTTGGAACTGACTGACCAATAGCCTGGCGCAAGGTGATCGAATCCGATAGAAGTGCAGCATCACAAGGCTCGCAGCTAGTTGGCGTACTAGATGACTTCCGTAAACAGCGCGACGAAATCAAATCCCGGTCGCCATTTTGGCGAGCAGAGACCATGTTAGCTCATGGTTGCCTGCGATGGTGACAAATCCACGGTTGATTTGCAATTGCCGTCGTACCTTCTGTTCACAGGGAGTCAGGGGCTCAGCACGAAGGACGGATCTGGTTGCTTCTATTATCCCCATGACATTTTTCCAAACCATGTTGCGGCAGTGCTTGCAATTATGATGTCACTCTTGCCTCGTGCCTCTGCACTTTGCTCTGCATTCTGTTTGTTCGAATCGTAATAGCAGCATTTGAAATTTATTATCCATGATTCATCATCAACTGAATAGGAAGATGGAGATGCAGGTGCGCCCTTGTGCGGACTCGTCAGCTACTGCCATCGCTGCCAGCCATGCCTAGGTCTGCCTATCCCGCCAATGCACGACCCAGGACCCCTCCGCAACCGCAAATCATGGCACCTTCTTCTTCTGATGTTCTGCCTGCGCAGCAGAGCAACGCAAACGCAGCGAACAACGGGCCCCGCCCTAGACTGCTGGCGTTACACGGCTGGCGCACGAGCGCGGCCGTCCTGGCTCAACAGGTAATGGCCTGCCTGCCGCCCCCCAAGTGCTTAGCGACACACTTTTGCCAAGCAGTTTACTGAAAACTTCCCAAATGTGTTAAGCGAACCTCGCTCCACAAACTCACACTCCTCCCGGCTGCTCAGATGGAGAGGTCCGGCCTCTCCCGGGCGGTGGGCGACGTCGCGGAGCTCGTCTACCTGGACGGCCCGCACCCCGCCCGGGGCCCGCCCACACCCGACGTGGCGCGCGCCTTCGCCCCGCCCTTCTTCGAATGGTGGGACGCCGTACAGGTACGGCGCCTGCCGTTCCTCCCGCGGAGGGCAGTCCGATTACAGCACGCAGACCGAATGCGGTACGGTAGCTGTACGGCGACAGAGAAACGCAAGACAGTACACGCTTACCGTGCTGTGTTATGCTGTGCTGTGCTTCGCCATGTGGACGTCGACCGCGGTAGACCCATCAACCATGCTGTGCTGTGCTGTGCTGTGCTGTGATTCACTGCAGGACAGCAGCGCGGCCGGCCAGGGCGGGATCCCCGGCGCAATTCGCTACGAGGGCGCGGACGCGACATTGGCGCTCCTGGAGGCGGAAATGCGCGCCGCGGCGGCGGCCGGCCGGCCGGTGGCTGGGCTGGTGGGCTTCTCCCAGGGCGCCATCCTAGCCTCGCTGGTGGCGGTGATGCAGGAGCGAGGGGTGGCATTTCAGGTGCGTGTGTGGCTGTGTGCGTGTGTTTGCGTGTGTGACACGGCAGACGGCACGACAATGACCCATGGGTCGGTGATTCCATGCGGGAGGGTTCCGGGGCCGGGCTGCTTGTTCCCCGCTGTCCTCCAAGGACCGGTGCTACGCCAGCGGATGCCCGCAAAGCGCCGCCGTACGGCACACTGCATCATTCCACAGCCACGCCTCGCTGGTCGCGGCATTGTTCCGTCCTCCTGGGCCTTGTGCACAACGTACGTCATGTGACTCGACCCGTGGGTCCCCACGTGACCCAGTTCGCGCTCCGACTGCGCTGCGTGCGTTATGCCCGCTCCGCGGTCCTCGGGCGGACTGCGCCGTACCGCAGGACGTACCGCGGCTTCGTTGCGCAGTGCTGATAGCCGGCGGCGTCGCGCGCGACCCCGCCTTCGCGCACCTGTACGGCACGTCGGCGCCAGGCGGCGTCCCCTCAGCAGCCAGCCCGCTGCCGGCCGGCCTGGCTCTGCCCTCCGTCCACGTCTTTGGCTCCGCCGACCCTCTCCGAGCCAACAGCGAGAGGCTGCTGGCGGCATTCCGCGAACCGTTGGTCCTTCGACACGAGCAGGGTAAATAGATGGCGCGGGGTGCGGGCGTGGGCAGGAAAGCGGAGCCCACATGTCTTGGGCGCGCGCTTATGCGTGCCGTACCGTGCCGTACTCTACCGTACTGCACCACGTCGTATTGTACGGGTGCGTGTGCGCTGTCACACCTTATGCGGGGGTTGCACGGCCGGATGGGCGGGGTCTCGTTATGGCGTCACGGACGCGCGGGCTGGCGGGCGGACTGTCGGGCGGGCTGGCGGGCGGGCTGGCGGGCTGGCGGGCGGGTGCAGGAAGGTCCGCCGGACACACCGTCGTCGCACGGGACTCGTCCTTCCTCACTCCAAACTTCCCTCTAACTACCAGTCAACCAACCAACCAATCGTCATGTACCTATGCCTCGTCTGTAGGCCACGTGGTTCCCCGGCTGGTTCCGGAGCAGCTCCGCGAGCTCCAGGAACTTCTCGCCGTACACCTGTCGGCGATGGCGACGCCAACGCCGATGGAGTCTGGGGACCTCCTGGGCTCGCAGCTGCTAACCCGGGGCAGCCTCTAACGACCGCGCACTGGACACGTCAGACGTCTGCAGCTGAAGCACAACCGGTTTGGTCGGATCTGGTGGTGTTGGCGGTGCCGTACCCCACGCACGGGATGACGACCACGCACAGCAGCGCTTGTGTGCAGGTGCGTGCGTGTGTTGTTCTCAGGAAGGCGTCACCCGCGAAATCGGCCATCCCCGGGCCAGGAACTCGACACTGCACGTTTTTGCACCTGCACCTTATTCAGGCAAAGTCAACGTGGGAATGCACGCCATGCCTTGTATGTATACGAATGTGCATACAGGGTACGGCGGACGCCCGAAGGGTGCTTCGTACAGGTGTACATGCCAAGAGGAGGTGGAGTTGGACCCCGAGGGGACTTGGCCGTGGTGAAGGCAGAACCTGCACATGAACACAGGCCCCGGAAACACAGGCTTCCCGCAGGTTCCCGCGGTTGCACGTCGTGCGCTCTCGTTGTGCATGGTCACTTGGTCAGCTCAGGGAAAGTCTCTCGCACGGGAAATTTGCGGGGACCGAGCATATTGAAGCAGCCTGTAGGAGACCGACAACGGGTACGCAGAGCGCTGCGCTTCTGACGAAAGGGAGGAGGCGCTGAGCGGATGGTTGGCGGATTTGCTGAATGTTGGAGTTATGGGGCTTCGGTGGTTGTAGGTCAATTTGAGTCGCTTTCTTCGCTTTTGGCCGATCCCAGACGCAAGCACCCTTTTGCTTCATATGAAGTATAAGTGCAGTGTATTTGTATTTGATGCTTTGTGTTCGTGAGCGCGTGTCGTAAACTTGCGTGATGACATTGCGGCTGTAATATCGAAATCCTCCCCAAGACCCGATGTTGGTCTTCGGGCAGATAATAATGTCACGAATGTTTGCTTGCATTTAACAGCGCGCGTCGGGGCCCCTCCCGACACAATTGCCACACGGCGACTCTGCAACTGTGCTGCGATAATATTGCTGTAGCCCGCTACAAATCAAATTTGTCCCATCCATATTAGTTCTTTACTGGTTATCGTTAGTTGTTTGCATGGAAAACTGCAAAACTGAGCCGTACGGCCAGATCTAGGACGGACAATCACACGGTACCAACGCACGCGAAGTGCCCAAATCCCAATCGCGTAACTGTGCGTACACCGGCCGGTACAATTGTCGGCCATTTGCGTTGCAGGCCATAAAGAGGACACTACACTAAATTGTTTTCTCATACAACTTTGGTTGTGTCTTCAAGTGTGGCTACTGCGGGTATCTGTGTTGAGGGAATAAAGTTGAGGCCTTAGAGTATTTATTTCTCATCTTAGATCTACGAGATCCGCTCACTTCGGCGACATGGCTCTGCACGCCCAGACTCGCTCGCTCCAGCAGCGTGGATCCGGCCGGGCTTTCTCCAAGTCTGTCCTTCCGCCCAAGCGTGCTACTCTGAGCAAGTGCCGTGTGGGTACCATGGAGCGGGTAAGCGAATTGTCATCTGTACCTTTCCTTTCCACTGCTTTAGGGCGGCGAGTTCAGCCAATGGTCATGAACGCCTTGTGATAAAGTGGATTCCAATGTAATGTTTGTGTTTGTTTGCAGGCTATCCAGGCTGAGAACTACGTCTCTCAGGCTCCGGTCACGCTGCTGCGTGCCGGCATCGACACTGAGGACACGTAAGTTCGTCATGCAGGACGTCTTTTTGTGGTATGGTATGGGATATTTGTGTTGGCCTGAGATCTCAGAGGGGCCTGCAGACTTGATGACGGCTATCCGTAGGGTGTCCTGACAAAGTGACGAGTTGTGCCTGAAGCGCCGCCCTCGTCATGCAGTGCCCGTACCCGTACCTCCAACTCGGTCTCCCTCCCTCCCTGTCCTCATCCGCTGACCCTCAGCATGCGCGCCAAGTTCGAAAAGGTCATCCGCGACGCGCAGGACTCGATCTGCGCGGCAATTTCCGAGATTGATGGCAAGCCGTTCCACCAGGATGCCTGGACCCGCGCCGACGGCGGCGGCGGCATCACCCGTATCCTGGCTGACGGCAACGTCTGGGAGAAGGCCGGTGTCAACGTGTCGGTGGTGTACGGCTCGATGCCCCCGGAGGCCTACCGGTGAGCCCCGAGTGCAGGCCTATGAACACACATATCCTTCGCTCTGCTGCAGTGCTGAACCTGAATAAGGCGATGCCTTGGAAAGGTCCCCCTGCGCATGATGCCGTGACGAGCAAATCGCGCTGCATGGTGACTTTCCCTTGGTCCTTGCGTTGATGTGACTGTGATCACGTGCGCATGGCCAAGTGGTAATTTCAGGGGCCATTGAGCAGTTGCATCACTCGCCCCTGAGCGACGCAGCACTTCTTCCTCCGACCCTTCGCCTCGCTCCTCCCCTGCTTCCGCAGCGCTGCCACTGGCAACGGAGAGCTCTTGAAGAACAAGGGCGATGCTGGCCGCGTGCCCTTCTTTGCCGCTGGCATTTCGTCGGTGATGCACCCCCGCAACCCGCACTGCCCGACGATGCACTTCAACTACCGGTACTTCGAGACTGAGGAGTGGAACGGCATTCCCGGCCAGTGGTGGTTTGGCGGCGGCACTGACATCACCCCCTCGTACATCGACGAGGCGGACATGAAGCACTTCCACGGGGTGTACAAGCAGGTGCGTCCGTCCACCATTGGTTCCGTGTGGTTGCCCCTGTTACTACAAAATGGGAAATTGTTCGGATCTGGGTCTCGGGAAGACCCCCGAAGACCTGGGTCTCGGGAAGACCCCCGAAGAGGGTATCCGCCGGGCGGATTAGTTGCGAGGCGTTTGCCATGGACAGCTTCGGCTGTCGCCGATGGCTGTCATCGATGACATCCTTAATAATCGTGTCTTAACACATGGATGTAAGCTGATGGTCGCCTTGCCGGTCTGCGTTGCGTGCGTCCTGTCGTTCATGTCTGAATTTCAGGTGTGCGATCGCCATGATCCAGCCTACTACGAGCGCTTCAAGAAGTGGTGCGATGAGTACTTCCTCATCAAGCACCGTGGCGAGCGCCGTGGTCTGGGCGGCATCTTCTTTGATGACCTGAACGACAAGTAAGCAGGCACCTAGGCGATGACGATTACCAAGACGGATTTGCTCTTGCGGTTGCTGAGGAAGGATGGACAGTGCGGGGGAAGAGGGGGCTTTACATGCTGGGCCAGATGAATTCCTGGACAGGGGGAGGCTATGTTGCAAGAACTCATGTCGCGGTCGGCCTGCGTTGCACGAACAGGAAGCCGGAGGAGATCCTCAAGTTCTCGACGGACGCTGTGAACAACGTTGTGGAGGCGTACTGCCCAATCATCCGCAAGCACATGAACGACCCATACACCGAGCAGGAGAAGCTCTGGCAGCAGGTCGGTGCACTCGGCGGGGAAAGCGCCGCTGCAGGGTATCGGGCGCGGGGACGTGCGTGCCAGTTCTGCGCTGGCCTGGTTGGAATGCGCGAATGACCTGTATGCTATGACCGGCGTGGCATTTACCGCGGTGTTGGGCCCCCCGCTCGGTATGCAGGTTCGCCGTGGCCGTTACGTCGAGTTCAACCTGGTGTACGACCGCGGCACCACCTTCGGCCTGAAGACCGGCGGCCGCATCGAGTCGATCCTTATGAGCATGCCGTTGACGGCGTCGTGGCTGTACGACCACCGCCCAGCCCCAGGCAGCCCCGAGGCCGACCTCCTGGACGCATGCCGCAACCCCCGCACCTGGGTTTGAAGATCTTATACAAATGGGTCGTGGAGCTTAGGTCGCAGTGTCTTGCGCAGTCGAGCGCCAGAAGTGCTGCATGACTGAACGAGAAGACGATTCGCGATAGGGGTAGAAACTGAAGGACGTTCAGGGGTGTTGAGAGGGTGCGTACGCTGTAAGGTACTTCCACTACCAACCCACAGCATTGGTGGGACGTGACGCAGGTGAACCAAAGAGTGTGGGATGAGAGGAGCAGGTGTTGACAGCGTGAACCATACAGTCCTAAGACTGACGAGTGTGTGCGCGGATTTTTTGTTTGTTGACCTGATTGGACGATGTGCGATGTCTTACACTTGTGCTTTATGTGTCTGTGCTATGTGTATCTCTGACCGGGCAGTGAAATCAACTCTGGTGTCCAAACTGGACATGGTATTGTTGGCAGTCACGTCTTCACACTTAAGGCGAGCATGCCTATTCCATATTTTAAACTCAAGTACTAATGGATAGGCAATACGTTGCCTTTTGTAGTGACGTCTATCATGTATCACCTCAAGCAGCGACCGGTTGGGCGTGGTGGAGATGCGGTGATGACAATAGCCCAAATCGATTCATTGATCAATGTGTGGCATAGCAACGACTGATGCAACAGAAATTTGTAACCACGGTAGTCACCTCCGTCGCTTTTCTGCACGGCACAAAAATTGCAGTTGCAGGCATCGTCTATATGTCGGATTTCTGTACACAAAAGGATGGAATCGAGTATGTTGCTCCACGCATGACCCCTGGGACCTAGACTGGAACAGCTCTTGAGTTCATAGCCAACCAGAGTTCAACAACACTGCAACTGCTACCTTAATCTAGCACGGCAGGGCCAACCGCATTGAACTAGATTGCTGCGTAGTGCACCTGCATGAGTACACGTGGGCGGCCAGCACAATCTGAGCTCATTCCACGACACCGTGCATTTATTTACTTCGTTGCGCAATTTCACAAGCCGAATTTCTCGCTAAAATTTACGTAGACGATTACCATATCAATACCGGAAACACATTTCTTTCTTTGCGTAAACTCTGTTTTCCGCTGCAGCTGTTGGACCGGGTAGTATGTTGTCGGCAGCTTTGCGAGCGACGCCTACAAGTCTAGGTGGCCAGTCCTGTCCATTGCAGCCAAGGCTACCGCCTGTGGTGCAGCAACCGCAGCCAACGCCTCGAGCCCTGGCCTCCAGCTTTTCGTCGCTAACCGATGAGCCACTCTTTGAGAGTCCACGCGCCCAACCAGTGGGCATTCCAGTGCAGTCTCGTCTCAGCTCCAGGTTAGACGGGGACGTCGACGTAGACGGCAGCGTTTCCGGTGACGAGCTGGAGGGCGATGTCTTTGGAGCCGGTGGGGACTTGGAAGATGGGCCCTCGGTCAGCTCCAGCCAGACTCAACATGCTCATCATTTAAGCCTCAGTACTCCGAGTGCAGCCGGGCCCATGGCCTCTTCTGTGGCGACGTCGACGGCGGCCACTTTGCTCAGTGCAGGACCGTCCGGAGAGTGAGTGGCAGTTGCGGATGTTTGGCAGGCGTTGCGTGTTCATGCGGTAGAATTGAGTTAAAGCGTGGTTTTGCCGAATGCATTCATTATCGTTGTCCCAGCCGCGCAGCGCCGGCGCATATGGTTAATCGACCTACTACCATGGCATTGTTCGGAATTGACGTCATGATATCTTATTGTGATGCAATGCTTGATTAAAATTATGGGCGTGTCTGCACAATCTGCGTACGCACAGGTTCACTATCGGGCGAGCAGCGATGCCCACCAAAGGGAGTACTGGCGATCTTCACGCGGAGCTCGAGGCCTTAGCCTCCTATAACGGAGGGCGCGGATCAAGGCCGATTGGAATTCCCCGGGCAGGTGGCTTTATGCCGTCCACATACCATCCAGCTGCTGGGGTCTTCATGCAAGGGTTTGTGCCTCCGCACGAACTCGTAGCGGCGTCTGTCCAAGAGTCAGACCCGATGGTAAGACATTATGTGGGAAGAGCGAGGCGCTACGCGGTTGACCTTGCGCTGCAGCAACTGATGCTCCCCGACGTCTCCCGACGTCACCTCATTATATGTAAGACGTCTTCGCGACAATCTCTGTACCACGATCCCTCGCCGGCGTCGTCTTACATACAACCCGAATCGCCATGGTGTCCCCGTGACGCAGGCTGCGCACAGTCATCGCCACAAGAGTATTGCCGAACGATTGCGGACAGCGGTATTTGAGCAGACGGGGCACATGAGCGTAACCACCGCAGCTAATTTCCTGCATCCTTCATCGTTGCAAATCAAACGCCAGTAGGGCCTGAGCAGTGAAGGGCCTGGTTGCGCGCTGCGGTATCCAGTCGGGCCTGGCCAGGGCCGAGCATGGCCGCGCGCTGCGGTGTCGGCCGGAAGCTGGCGCCAGGTCCTCAACGGTTTCGGCGCCTACATTCCACTGCTCCGGGATCCCTGGAGGTTTCGGTCGGGTGAGCGGGCTGGTCCTAGAACTCACGCCTGATTTGGTTGGCCGTCCCGAATAAAGGGCTTGCAAGGGCGATGCGGATTCCGCTGGACACGGGCCGCGGCAGCTGAACTTCGGCCGTCAAACCTCGCTGACGGGTTGTGTTGTTTTGAATGCGTGTACAATTTTTGTCCTTGGTGAACAGAGTGTCGGGTTGTAGCATGGGAACGCCCCACGGTCGACCGCTTTGAGCGTGACTCATGGAAGTCGATGCAGTTGGCATGGGAATCGGATACAGTTGGCATCTGGACGATGCGCTGGTTGGGGTATTTCCGAGAGGCGAGTGTTAGTTTCAATGAAGGTGCGGCTGGTGATTGGAAACCGCCAACGCCATGTAACTTGCAGCCGTTGGGCCGAAGGCGGATGTACTGATGGGGTCGGCCGGCTGTGTCGCTTTGTACAGTAGGATGAATGGGTAGGATCAATAGGAATGGCGCCGAGCTTGATGTAGCTTGGCCTTGGATGGTGATTTTGCGTGTGTGTTGCCCCGCGCGCGCGCGTGTGCGTGTGTGTGGAAGAGGGTTTACATTCGGGGCTGAGTGCGTTGGGACCGATGGACCCAGATCGTGAGATGTGCTGGAGTTGAGTGAAGACCCGGAAACGCGGGGTAAGGCAGCCGTGGTTGCCATCCTGGGTGGGCTGGTACCATAAGGCCTAGCGCGTGAGGATGTCCAACTAATGCGTGCGCCTGCGCCGCGGACGGTACGCATCCTTGCGCGATGTTATCCGGGTGTGTTCAGCGATTGGAGGAGCGCTGATTTCGGAGTCCGCGAATGTTACGCCGGCGGTGGCCAGCGTGTTTGGCCCCGCCCATCCCATCCGCAACAGACATGCGTGCGCGACTGCCGAATGCCGCCGCTGCTGCAAGCGGATGGATCCGCTAAGCCATCTCAACCCAGTGACGTATTACTTTCAGTTCGACATAAAACTCGTGACGTTTGTGTCGACTTGCTGCTTAACTAAAGGGATATTTGCTTACGCCAAGATTTGCTGGGTCACCCGTCAGACGTGCCCGAGTACACCCAGTGCTCTATTGCGGGCGACGTGTGAAGTGTAGTCGGCTTTGTTAGGTCCCCGGGGTGAGTCGTGGGGCTGTCGGTCGCGGGTATCGCCATCGCCGCCGCCTTCTGTTATGAGTTCTTTATGTGTGGATGTGCCATTTTTAATCGGTGAATGGGGTCCGGGCCGGTTTCCGATGTCCTTTGTGGCGAGGCAGGCCGTCTGCCTCGCCGGGTATACGCCGTGCTGCGCAAGGCCCGCGGCTCTGTCGAAGAATTTCGTTTGTGGTTGGACGCGCGCAGTTCAACAACGCATTTACACACAGACGTGGAATTTCCAACGAGGATTATTTGTTTGGCGCTGCCGTTCTGTGTGCTCTGGTGCTCGTGTGGAGCGCCCTTCGACGAGCGACGGAGCGAACGGGAAGGAGGCTGGCGGGTGTTGCCGCTTCTGTGTCATCCTTATGTTGCGCATCATAGCTATGCCGCATGTGGATTGAATCACGTGGAGAGGATACACCTGAGCGAGGTGATGGGATGATTCGCTACGGTGGAGTAAGCTGAAATTGGCCGGGAGCAGCTGCGGCCACCCCGGGGAACACGGCTGGGTTCGCTGACCACGAATCAAAACACTGATTGGTTCTTCACGCTGTCTGATTGTCACACTGATGACGGTATTGCTCGCCATCTGGTGCGCGCTTGATTTTGTAGGTGCCCCTTTTTGTAAGCTGTGTAGGTTGCCTAAACCCGAATGGCGTGGAGTTGCGGATTACGTGCGAGAACCGTAGGTGGTGGCGGTTTCTGGTATCGGTTCCTTTTCGATCGACTGCTCCTCTCGACTTGCACAGGGCGGAGTGGTGGGCGGTATGTGACTCGGGAGGCGCCTGCCGTCGAGGCTCGAAGAGGTCAGTCCTGACTGCGATGACCCCAGATATTGGCTGGTGGGGCCTTGTCCCGGAAGTCCGTCTGCACGGACGTCGGAATGGCCCCCTCGCGGCCGGCCTGCGAGTAAAAGGCGGGGTCTGGCCAGCCCTGAGTTTGTTGCAGTTCTAGGTCCGCACTGGGGGCTGGGAGCTGTGCTGGCCCTGCCCCAGGCGTGTGTGCGCGTGTGGGTGCGCGCCCGGCTCTAAAGCAAGCGCGTGTGCGTTTCTGTAGCAGCTGTGGCATGTGGTCAGCGGTTGCCTGCTCAGGAATTGATCTGGTACCGTGATTGTCGCTCGCATCGATAACCTGGGCAGATCTGTTCGCAATGACAGCGTCGTCGAGGGGATGGGGCGTGATACGCACGAAGCGCCTGCGAGTATGGGGTCTGTTTTGGAGACGTCGAACCAGGACGCCGGGTGTGAGCGGGCTGCAGTAGTGTGACGTGATCCTGTGTGGCCGCTTCGGCTGTTGAGGCATGCCAACGGTGCATATGTCAGGTCAGGTCTTACTCGCTGTGGTTCTGTGCCACGTGTTCACTGTGTGGAGTGGACGGGAGTAGCCAGGGAGCAGGACGAGGAGGGCGTCCCTCTTTTGTGAGGGCCGCGTCCATCCTGCCTCTGCTGCGTGGTTAGAATGTCGGCTCCAGTGCTTGCCTGTCTGCTGGTGTGGAGCTGTCGCATCCACGGCTGATGATACTGTCACGGTCAACGAAATGCATTTAAGCCCAAACTACCTGAACAGAGATTGCATCGGTGACCCAGTGAACCGTACCGCGTGTTGAAGGTGCCAAGATTGCGCAAGCACCCATGATTTCTTGTGCAGCGATTGTGCCTTACAATATGACATCAGTTGCTAAGATTAGAGATGAGATATAGGAGGCGCTTACCAAGTGCAGGCAAGGTGCCATACTCAACATATGTCGACTGAACCAAATTTGAGTCCCTTGGCCACCCGACGCCGCCGCCTACACCATTGGGCCAACTTGCGATGGACGACGCGGTGAAAGGCCGACAGTTTTATCTCGTCCTAGGAACTTACATGATACATGGCATGCCTCATTTCAATGTGTCTGATGCCCCGCTGATTGCTGGACAGCTGGGTAGCAGCTGTGATGCCGTCGCTGCCCAGTCCTTACCGCATCCCTCGCAACGCTGCAACAACAGAACGCTGCAACAACAGCCATCGGCCCTGAACACCGAGCGTGTCCCAGCGGCCTTGCCCTAATGAATGATCAGCATTTATTATTAGGATGTTGCAGCGGAGTGACAGCCAAAGCTTCCTCACCATACACTGCATAAACGAAACGGCGCCACCGTGGCGCACCGGACAGGATCCACAAGTGCACCGAAGCATTCCCCGTGCCCACTCTACCAGGGAACCAGCATTGCCGTTCCTATTTCCGATGCTACTTCGATGGCCGTTCCCTTTTTACAATCACACACCCAGCACCAAACTCCACAACGCAACCGCGCCTGGTGAAAGCCCTTTTATCTCCGCCCCTTCAATGAGGCCCTCCTCCACTTGTAAGATACATCGTTGCCACGCCTGGCTCCCCAGGGCTGGATTGGATGACAGCGTTTGGCGCGGGGGCACACCAACACCGCCCATTTGGCATCCCCGTCCCGATAATGTGAGGAGTGGTCGGACCCGATTCTATCCGCGAAATAAGCCATGGCCCTGTCGTACACACGCGCATGCCTTCCTCCCGCGCGCGCCTTGTGCAATCACTTCCCCGCACCTTAACGGACAGTTTTAATACGGGAGAAAAGTTCTATGGGTTCCGGGCGGGGGGATGATGAATGAATGGAAGGGTGACGGGACTGCGAACGTTTGCCCCCCGGGAAGCAGCCTGCCCTGTTGGATCGATAATCAACAAGGTCCCAGCCACCAGGCCCGACGAGCACCTAGCGCCGGCGTACCTCACAAAGAAATCGAAGCGCCGGCAGCGCGTTGACGCACTCAGGGCGCAGGCAACCCTACCCAGCCATGATGGTATGGCCCGCTGGCGTAGAGGGCGGGCCTTGCCTGGAAGTCAGTACACAGCCGCGCAGCCATGGTCGGGCCGAGTTTCTGAAACGGCACAGGGAGTGTGAACAGCAATGTGGAATCATCTATTCGGCACTGGGGGCCGTGGTGCTGCACGAGGAGGCGTACTCGTGCGAAGTCCTTATGCAGTGAGCAAAGCGCAGCACAACACATTGTACCCTTACTTCGTCACACCGCACCTTATTCGGCCGGCAGCTATAAACACAACCACACGCACAACACAACACACACATACACACATGCTGCCGGACGGGTTCCCTTGCTAGAGCGAACATGGCGGGCTCCGATACCGTGGTGTGCCGCACGGCGCCAGCCCCACGGCAGAGCCTGAGGCCTGCGCACACGCGGCGCCTCGGGACACCTCGGGGCAAATGAAGCACACGTGATACGGTAAGCCGAGCAAAGGCCGGCGCCGAGAAACAGAAACAAAGTTGGATATCATCACAACAACGGTCCAGCGGCCAAGGCCGAGCGCCAGTGGACCGGCAGCCCCCAGCGGACGTCAAATGAGGGGAGGAGTGACTCCGGGAGGTGCCTCTTGGGCACAGCTCGGGGCAGAGGCCACAAGGGAAGACGCCCGGGAAGCGGGCCTGCCAGGAAGGGGGCCGCGCCGCTGTAACAACCGAAACACATCATCGCTACGAAGTCACAAACGATGCTACGAAGGGGCCCCGCGGAAGGGGGCCCCGAGGAACACCAAATGCCCTCCTCCCCCCCCCCAAACGCGCTGCAAGTGTGGGAGGACGAGCGGCTGTGGGGACCTGCCGTCACAAATACCCCGTCCGCGTGCGGTCCCCACGCCATGCGGCATGCCAAAAACCCAAATCAATGCCGTGCTTCGCCGCCCCCTCAAACAGGGCGTCCCCGCGCGGGGCGCTGGCAGTCTGTGATGCCGTGCAGTCCGTCATGGCGTCAAGACAATTCTTTGCGAGTCAAGGAGTCATGTATTCGTCCACCCATCCCTTCCCTTCAGCCATCCGCGGTGTCACGCGCGATGCCCCGCATGACACCGCGGTGTCCTCGCTGCCCCCATGCACCCGTCCCCTGCCCGTGCCAGTGCCGGTGCGCGCAAGTGCCGGTGGCCGCCGGGCGGCGGCGGAACCGCAAACCAGCCAGCCGCCGTACGACGCGTCGCTGCGTGCGGCGGCTGCAGCCACCCCGCGGCGACCTCCGCAGCGACCTCCCTGCGATGTTGCAAAGCTATTCAAGATGCCCCATGGGAACATGCGAACAGGGCCTCAAACAGGAGCTCCCACAACGTCTTTCACCTGAGGAGGAAAACATGCATGTGCGAACACACACCCGGCAGTACTGTGTCGCGTGCGCGCGCTCTCGCCTGCTCTTCCTCCTCCTCCTCCATCTCCTCCTCCATCTCCTCCTCCTCCATCTCCTCCTCCATCTCCTCCTCCTCCATCTCCTCCTCCTCCTCCATCTTCTCCTCCATCTCCTCTGCCATCTCATCCGCCTCCTCCACTGCCCAACTGACGCAAATGCGACACATTACCCGTAATGGAAACCCTCTCGGTGCTTCACACTCGCCCCACTGCCTCTCCTTCCTCGACCTCCTCTTCCCCGCCCTCCCCTGCGGGGCAACATCTTCAGCAAAACATGATGACAAATATCTCCTCTCTCCTCCGCGTCGCAGCCCCACATCCTGCAACGTACCCGGATGCAAAATCATTTCCCGGACTCAGGTCTCCAGGTACTCAGGCCAAAGCAAGATCCAGATCCGATCAAGATCCAGATCCGGTCGCCATGTCCGGTAAATAAATATGCAGATGCACTGCCTTGTCCATTCGCATATCGGCTGCCGTACAGGCGGCAAGCCCGTTTTATCGTCAGTCATCTCCCCCAAAGCCGTACATACACGCACAACCGCCGTCCCACACATACACACACACTCGCACACCCCCATCTGCGGACGCCTCTGTCCAGTCTGAGTGTGAGTGTGTCTATGGAGAGAGGGTGAGTGTGTCTATGGAGAGAGGGTGAGTGTGCGCGTGCGCTGTGTATGTGCCCGAGCCTCACTCTCGAGCCCATCCACCAGATATAGCCAGGCATAGCCCCTTCACCGGATCAGAGAGACGTGCTGTGCGCAGCAGCAGCAGGTTTCGGTCGGTTTGCGCCTGGCCTGCCGTATCCCCTTTTGTGGGCGGTCAGCGAAATCACCACCCAATGTGGTTGCGCTATTGGGTGCGCTTTGTGACGGAGCGGTGTTTGTTGTTGCAATTGACGTGATGCTCAACCGTAACCCGCGTGCATGCATTTCATGTATTGTGCGACATTGGTCGTGAGCCAAACAAGAATGTGTTGCGTCGGCAATCAATGGAAGAATCCAACCACCCGCCAAGCCCACGCCAACGCCTTCAGAAGCACCGCCTGGCCCCGAAACCAACTGCCACAACCGGCGCCGCCGCCGCCAACTCCTGCCCGCCAGTCGGTCTAAGCTCTAGCGTCCCAACACACCGCAGCATGCCCCCCCTTTCCCTCTCTCCTTCCCCCTCCTCCTCTTTCCCCTCCTCCTTCCTCTTCCTCTTTCCCCCTCCTCTTTTCCCCTCCTCGTTCCCCCACCTCTTTTCCCCTCCTCCTCTCCTCACTACCGCCTCTCCTTTTCCACTAGTTCTGCTCCCCACCGCCACTGCACCTCCGGACGCTGGACCGCGGCCATCATCGCCACCACCGCACCTCCACCGCCACCACCACCACCGCACCTCCACCGCCATCATCGCCACCACCGCACCTCCACCGCCACCACCACCGCCGCAACGCGACACAGCACATCACAGCACAGCGGACCCCGGGTGCCGCTACCGCCACTCAGTGCCAAGCCACTGCCGAACCCTACCATAGCGACAACCACACAGCCACACACAGAAATCTACAGACCCCCGCGCGCCGTGCAAAACACAATCCCGTAAGGCACGCGAAGCACACGCCCCGAAACCACACAATCCAGAGCATGCTAATCTTACACGCACATGGTGCGGCGAAACCCAAACCCAAACCCAAACACACAGAGTTCTCGCGGCTCAGTTATCTTTTACGCACAGAGTTTTCTTTTACACACACACGCACACACACACACACAGGGCGGGTCTCTCTTCGCTGAACATACAGGGCACTCACTGCCATGCCCCTTGCGCGATGTTACGCACGCTGCCCTGCCGACCGACGAACAAACAGACGTGCGCCGCGCCGCGCGCGATCCATCCACGGACCCCTCCATCCGTCCACCCAGACAATTGATGCCCCATGCCCCCTCCCCTTACAACACGCGGGCAAAGCACCGCCAAACACCGCCGCATCCGACCCCACACAGGGGCAGGGTAGGGTAGGGTAGTAGCAAAAGGGAGAGGGGAGGGACGAAGCGCGGCTCCGGAACCATGAAACTCCTCCCCCTCCATACCGCCCTCGCTCTGAGCGTTGCAAGGCGGTGGCGAGCGCAGCTGCCGCTCCTACTCCCGCAGTTGCGGCTCTGACCGGGTGGTGGTGGCGGCCTCGGAAGGCGCTGCGCTCGACGGCGGCGGCGGCGGCGGCGGCGGAGCCGACGGCGGTGACCGCGACAGGGTCGCCCCGGCGGCGGCGGCGGTGAAGGGGCTGGACGCGGCAGCGGCGGCGGCCGCCACCGCGGTCGGCACCGGCGCCGACGGCAGCAGCGACGTCGCCAGGGGGGAGCCCTGCTGCTGAATCTCCAGGTGCGAGTCCAGGCCGCTGACGACGTGGCTGCTGCCGTACCGCAGGTTGGACCTGGCAGACACGGGACCGTCCCTGGAGCCTGCTGCAGTGGGGCAACGTGTGCGCGCGTGGGAAGGGGAATGGGAAGGGGTAGGGAGAGGGTATAGGAAATTGGATGACATATCAAACTGCGCTGAGGGGGAGGGGGAGGGGGAGGGAGGCACTCACACCCGGCGGTGGGAGACAGCGCGACGATGAACGGGGTTCCAAGATTAGGTTACATGTGCCAGGAAGTGGATCATGAAAGTCAATGCAGGGTAAGGCCGGGGAGCATCCAGGCGGTCGGTATCTCCCGACCCACACGCACGGCACACGGCACACAGTACGGCCCCCTTCCCCCACTCGGCCCCTTGGGCCCCCCCTCCCCCCACTCGGCCAATCCCCCGATCGTCCCCTTCCCTCCCATGTCAGCAACCCAAGACGTTGGAACCATCCCTTTCCCCCTTCCCCTTTTTCCCTCGCCCCCTCCCTGTCCCTCCCACTCCCACTCCCGCTCCTGCAGGTGCCGTACCGGTGGAGCCCAGGGCGGCGGATGCGAAGGCGGGCAGCGGGCAGGGCGCCTCCGGCTGACAGCTGTCTCCGGAGGTGCTCCGCACCAGGGGCGCGGCCGCCGAGGCTTGGCGGCTGCGCGACCAGGCGAGGGCGAGGGCGAGGGCGTGGTGGGTTGAGGTGGGCAACATGGGCAACGGAGGGATGTGTGCGCGCGCGTTGATTTAAAGACACAGACCGACCGACGAGGCTGTTGCGGCGTGCCTGTTTGTACTGCGGCGTGTCGGTCTGTCTGTACACATCTATGTATGCCGCCCCTGCACGCACACGGGCAACAATCGGGCACCACTCGGCCCCTCGCATGTCACGCATTACTGTTCTACCTGCCTAATAATCACACACACACGCACACACACACGGGTTGTTGGGTTCCTTTCCTAAACACCCACCCATGCCACCCCTACCTCATGGCGGTGGAGGACTGCGCCAGTCGGGCCACGGGCGGCGACGGCAGGCCCTCCTTGCCGGCCGCACTCCCCCCGGGGGGCACCATTGAGCTCGACAGACTGGTGGCCGCCAGCGCGGAGGACAGCCGGGGGAGGTGAGGCTGCGGGGCCGACGGCGGCGGCGGCAGCTTCTGGCCGGCGGCGGCGGCGGCGCGCTCGCCCTCTCTGCGTGCGCCACCCGGGGCGGGGGTGGTTTCGGAGGCGGGGGCGGGGGACGGGCATGGTGTTGGGCGTGCGGGTTGCGGGGCCGCGGGGGAGCGCGGTCGATACAACAGGTCGGCCGGGAAGCCCGCGCTGCATATAACCCGCGTGCCCTCACCCTAGCCGAAAAGCAACCGCAGTTCGACGCGGCAGCAAGTGCGGCCCAGCACGGAACGCAGCAGGCAGAATGCCCCACCCGCCACCACCCCGCCGGGCCCCGGTTTCCTCCCCCCGGGGTCCTCCCCCCCGAGGTCCTCCCCCCCGAGGTCCTCCCCCCCGAGGTCCTCCCCCGGGGTCCTCCCCCCGAGGTCCTCCCCCCGGGGTCCTCCCCCCGAGGTCCTCCCCCGGGGTCCTCCCCCCGAGGTCCTCCCCCCGGGGTCCTCCCCCCCGAGGTCCTCCCCCCGGGGTCCTCCCCCCCGAGGTCCTCCCCCCGGGGTCCTCCCCCCCGAGGTCCTCCCCCCGGGGTCCTCCCCCCCGAGGTCCGACCCCGGGGTGCACTCACGCGTTCTCGGGTATCTTGGTGGCGGCGGGCGGCGGCGCGGTGAGGTGGGATATGTCGATGGCCTCCGTCCGCGGGCAGGGCCCCTCCGACCACACGTGTGTCCCCATCACCCAGTAGGTCGACATCACACCCTGCAGGGGGGCGGGGCGGGGCCGGTCGGGGCGGGGCGGAGGGTCAGGCGGTTAGAGGGCGGAGGGTCAGGCTGCGGCGCAGCGGGTCGGTGTCTGATAGTATTGGATGGGCAAAAGCAGTTGGAGGAGGCGGATGCAAGGTACCCGAAGACAGATGGAATCCCCATCCCCTGACCCCGATCCCCAAACCCAAGCCCCCGCCTCGACCTCCCAGGGTACGTGAGCTACCAGAGCTCACGGCTCCCCGGGCACGCAGGCAACCGCGACGCACCTTCCCCTTGATTGGAATCTCTGGAGCCAGGGGCGGAGGCGGAGGCGGCCAGGGGCGGTGCAGGTGGTGGCGGAAGCGGCGAAGGGAAACACAAGCACGGCGGGAGGCGGGGTTGCGGCCGGTGAGGTAATAAGAAGACGCGAAACTCCAACCACCACCCGGTCCACCCCGGCCAAACCGGTCCCAGCCGGGACCCCCCGGCCCCAGCGCGCGCACGTGAGTTGGACATGCGGTTTGCAGCAGCGGCAGGACACTCGCCCGCCCACCCGCCCGCCCACACCTCAGCCCTCCGCCACACTATGCATCTCGCCATTTTTTGTGTTTCACGGGCTGGGGCTGGGGCTGGGGGGGGGGTGTGGGGCATACGGGCATTCCCCGGGCTTAGATGTGCCCGCCTGCTGTGTCACGCACTCCCGCCTTCGAACACACGCAGTTGGGCGTTTCCCCGGTTTCCCCCCTCAGTTTTCTATCCCCACATCCACACGGAACTGGAGACCATGGACAGCGGCGGGTGATACGCACTCCACACCATAGTCCCCGCGTCGCGTGCTTCCAACCCCACATGCTCCCCTTTCCCCCTCTGCCTCCCCCGTCCGATTCCTCCTCCCCCCGTCACCTCCCGCCTCACCTCCCTGCCTCCCTCCCTCCCGCCCACTCCCCGCGCCTCACCTCCCCGCGGCTCCACCACGAAGCCCCCCGCCTGCGCCAGCAGCTCGGCCGTAACCCCCGAGATGTGGATCCTCATGGGGCTGCCGTTCGACTCCATGCGGCTCGCCGTGTTGACCGTGTCTGGGTTTAATGAGAAGCCCACCCAGAACCGCCCAGGTTTGTGTGTGGGGGAGGTTGCGGTTGGAGGGTGACAGGAGTTGTGGTTGGATGGGGGTCAAAAAGAAAGGAAGAACCAACGCAGAAACAAGTGTGTGCGCGCGTGCGTGTGTGTTTAACAAGAAGCCCACCGTGCGTGTGTGTGTGTGTGTGTGTGTGTGTGTGTGTGTGTGTGTGTGTGTGTGTGTGTGTGTGTGTGTGTGTGTGTGTTGCTGCGCGTGTACTGTGCCTCCCGAGGCGTCGCTGCTGAACCGCCAGAGGACCCAAAAACTCCGAACCCCAACACTGCCGGCCGGGACACGAAACGACGGGTGCATACACTTTTCCCTTGGAGCATTCCCCGCCTGGCCCCACCGTCGCCTCACCTCCAAACAGAGTGTACTGTCATGTCGGGCGCCAGCAGGGGAGGTCGACACGGCCATCATCACCATCAGCAGGGGCCGCAGCAGTAAAAGTCAGTGGCAGTAACAGCAGTAGCAAGGGCAGCAGCAACCACACGTTCAGTCCGGCTGACGCCGTCCCGCGGTCGCAACAAGGGTCGTGGGTGCGCGTGCGTGTGGCCGCAACACAGTGACCAAGACTTGAGGGCGCACGGACTTGGGCCATCCTCCTCACACACACCCCATACGGCCGTACCCCCGTACGGCCGTACCTGCATCATGCCACCGCACCGGCCCCCCGTCCCACCTCCAACGCAGCCACACCGACACCCCTGTCCTGCTGCTGTGCGGCACACGCACACGCACACACGTGGACATCTCCAATCCGTTTGCGTGCGTGAAGCGCTTCCGCGTTTGGTGTTTGCTGTTTTTGCGGTGGTGGCGCGGTTGCCTTGTTCGCGCGCCTACATACGGTAAGTATTTTCTTGCAGGTTATGTGGTAAGTATATTGCCACCTGGGTTCGGGCGGGCGGGCGGGCGGGCGGGCGGGTTGTATTCCTAGAAACACGTGGACATCGCTGGACTGCACTTCTCGCGGCTCAGTACTCCCATGCTGCTGTTTTCATGTTTTCCCATTTGCAGGTTAACATGGCAAGTACGGTATATTGCCACTTGGTTTGCGTCGGGCGGGTCTCCCTTCTCTCTATACACACACGCACTCATGCTGCTCGGTAGTTTCCCCTCTGTACACGACCACGCCCACGCGCCCTCGCCGATCACCTTGGGCGCCTTGCGGCCCACCACCGCCGCCACCGCGGGCCCCGAGTGGATGCCCACGCGGATCTTGACCACGTGACCGCCCGCCAGCACCTTGGTACTCGTCAGCCGGATCATATCCAATCCCATCTGCGCCACGCGGGCCGCGGCGGCGGTGGCGCCCTCCGAGTCGGGGGCACCGCCCACCAACATGATGGCATCTGCACCGGCGCGGATGGCAATGTTGAGGGTTTCATAAACTATGATATAATATATATATAATGATACTGTTGAACTGCTAGGGATCACGGGATATGGCGCACGGTGGCGCAACTTGACTGTGTGCTAGGCAGGTCCACAGTGAACAACAAAGCTCATGCAGACCGGCTTCGGTGCAGACCGGCTTCGCAGACAGGCTTTGCTTCACGCAGACCGGCTTCGCAGACAGGCTTTGCTTCACGCAGACCGGCTTCGCAGACAGGCTTTGCTTCACGCAGACCGGCTTCGCAGACAGGCTTTGCTTCACGCAGACCGGCTTCGCGACGCCACTCCGCAGTGCCGGGGAAACGGCGGATGCCATACAGTGCGTCGCTGTCCACCCCACCCCACGCCACACCACTTATGCGGATCCAAACCCATCCCATCCAACCCAAACCCAGCCCAGCGCAGTCCAGTCCAGTGTCGACACGTTTGCGGCCCATATGTCGTCAACCAAGACGCGGTCAACCCAGACGACCACCCAACCAACAACCAACAACTGATACCCAACAACCATCACACGCCCGGTCGCACCTCCGATCGTGTCCAGCTTGTACAGTCGGTGCTTCTCTGCCAGGTTGTCTGAGGGAGGGAGGCGCGGAAGGAAGTTGAGGGCAGGTGAGTTTCAAGACATTGAGGGCAGGGGATCAAAGTGAGAACAGGCGGGGGTAGGGGCCGAGCTTCCCGCCAACGGAGCGGCAGGCGTAAGGCACCAGGGGGCGGGCGCCGTGCGATGGAAAGAAACCGAGCTGAGTCCGCCAGAGTTCGTATCTTCGTCGCCCGGATGTTCCGGCTGCCCCGAAAGGCCGTTTTGCGGGAATGGCCGAAGGCCCGTTCGGGTATGGCAAGAGCCGAACAGTGGTACGTGAGGGTGTGGGTGCGAGACGACAACCGCCAACATCTCAACCACCAACGCACTTACCGAACTCCTGGTACAGCTCGTCCAGCATCTGGACCACCTCGATGGGCGCCATCTGGGCGCTCATGGTGGTGTACGCCACAATCTGCGTACGAGCGTACGACCGCACATGTCGTACATTAGCCCCGCACACACAGACACAGAAGTGTGGGGTGCCCCCCATGATGGCGAGGCTACGGCGGCGTTGAGACTTGGGATATGGAAATCTGGGTGTCCAGATTATTATCAACACGCCAATTTCATATCCCAAGTGTCAAGTTGTCAAGTGTCAATGAAAGAGGCTTGGGTGCCTACAGGAGGCGGAGCTGGAGCGACTGGCGCACCAGATGTCGTACCGGAAGTACGGTAGTACGGCTGGGGCGGTGCTGCGGTGCCCGGCCTCAGTTCCGACACCCCGGAAGAAGCGCATGGTGCTCTCCAGCGGGTGCCCGCATGTACGGCGCCCCATACACACATAGGTCGGGCCTTGTTGCTGTTTTCATGTTGTCCAACTCGCAATCCAATATGGTAAGTATATTGGTCCTTGGTTTGGGTCGGGCGGGCCTCTTCTCTAAACGCACGGGCGTCGCTTCGGGCGGGTCCTCCTCCCCTTGCCATACACACACACTTGATGCTGGCCCCGCGATCCGTGCGTGGTCCGGGCCCTGCCCCAGCCCTAGCCCGGGCCATCCCCTCTGCCCATTTCCCCTGCCGTTCCCGCTGCCCCTGCCCCAGCCCTGGCCCGGGGTCCCTGCTCCGCCTCACTCCCCGCGGGCCCCCCTCCCCGGGACACTCACATCCGAGAAGAGCACTGTGACCACCTCAAACGACTCGGTGAAGATCTTGCCGCGGCGAAGCGTCGAGACGACCTGCACGCACCGCGCGATCAGTTATACCGTTGGTAGTTACAGCACTTGGCCGCGCGGCGCTCGAGTGCGTGCGCGCGTGTGTGTACGCTTGAGTGCGCGCATGCGTGCGTGTACGCGTGAGCGGATGCGTGCGCAAAATGGGTCAACCCAGCTCGCCTGGAGCACAGTCCCGCCCTGGTCGCTACCCGCGGACGGCACCCAAGGCCCGGCGGCCGTAGGCAGAGGGGGACACAGAGGGAACCCACTCCCTCCAAGCGGCCAAGAGGCTTCCCCGCGACCGCAGGGCAGTCAGTCCGTGACGGTATCGTGACCAGAGAATGTCCGGCGCCCCCGTCCCCGTCCCGCGCCCCCGCCCCCGCTTTAAACACCCCTCCCTGGCGCCTCGCTCGCTCTCCCCTCACCCACCCCTGCACCACGGCACCCATCATGCCCGCCGGTACCTTCTTGGGGATCATGGCGTGGAGCAGCCGCATGTGCTGCCGCCTGTTGACCAGCATGAGGAACAGCATGAGGGAGAACACCACCGACAGCACCACCACCACGATCACGAGGGGCATCTTCCAGGAAGGCGTCCAGCCGCTGCTGAGCGCCACGTAGAGTGTCATCTGGGCGCCCTCCACCTTGACCACCTCGCTCACCGGCTCCACAAGCCGCTGCGCCACGCGGCACGCGGCGCACAAAAACATGCTTTTATATTCGGACCTTGAAATGTTTCTGAATAGGGGTGCCTCTGAGAAATTGTGAGACGATTCTGTAAGCATGGAGGGTGGAGTCCCCTCCCTGACCCGGTGCGGTATCTTGGGCACCCGAAGGAGACAAGCGAAAATGGTGATGACAGGGTCTGCGAAGAGGGCCCCTGCGAACACCCTTGAGCGCGGGTCAGCGCTACGAGGGCCGAATGCTGTACACTGGGCGCAGCGGCCATGCCGTCCCTCCCTCCCTCCCTCATTCCCTCGGAGCTCCCTGTCTGCACTGGCAGTCAGCGCAGCAGGTTATGCCGTCCCGTGCTCGTCATTCCCGCAGTCCCTCAAACGGGCGGGTTATCCTATCTATCAACATACACACAGACACACACAGACACTCTTTTTACATTTCTGAACACTCTTTTCCATGTCAAGCACTCCTGCTCTACCTGCCTAAGAACACACATGCTGCGCACACAGCCTCTGCCTCCTTCCTCACAGTACCTATCCCCTCCTCCGCGCCCACCTTGTGCAGGTCGTAGTAGACGAGCGGCCTGGCCTGACCGGGCACTTGCGGCGGCAGGTTGTTGTTGGTGACGTTGGGGCCCACGGGCTGCACCGAGTCGCTCCACGCCACCGCCAGCTCATGCGTCACGTTGTCGTTGGCGAGGTCGGACCGGTTCGCCTGCACCGCACCGCACCGCACCACACCGCACTGAGCGCCATCCACATCGCACCGCACCGCACCACACCGCACTGAGCGCACCACACAACCCCCCAAGGATTCACCTTTGATTGCGCTGTCAGGAGCGGCTCTCACATCCTGCCGTCAGAAGCGGCGCGCACAACCGGCCAAGCGATTTCGAGCATACACGCCTAACCCACTGCCCCCATCTTCGCCCTCACCCTCGCCCGCAACCCCCAGCTGCGTCGTCCCCATCCCCGCTGCCCCCTCTGAAACCGTCTTCCGATCTCAATCCCACTCATCCATGAACCGCATTCGTCCCCACACTCCCCCTGTCGGGCCCCCCACCTTGACCAGTTCCTTGGCCTGCACCGGTCTGGACAGCACGTAGTCGTAGCCCTGGCGCTCCAACTCGTCCAGCCGCAGGACTTGCTCGCGGAGGATGTCCCAACTGATCAGCACGGTGGTGAGCCCCCACCTGTGGGCCAGCGGCCAGGTAACCCCCCGGGCGGTTGGGGAGAGGAGGGGTGTGAAAAGGAAGGCCCCCGGGGTGTGTATGTAGGCATGCACTGGACGACAGAAAGAGGGGGAGAGCCGGGCGGGCGGGCGGGTGGACCCCACGTGTGCGTGCGTGTGTATTGGAGGTGGAACAGGCAGCCGGGAATGCCCCTGCCAAGCCTTTGGGGTTCCCATAAGGAAACCCCACACACCCCACACCCCTCCCCGCATCGCCGACGCACCACTTCGTGTTCGTCGCATTGTCGTACATGTACGGCCCGAAGGGCGTGTTTGTGACGTTCGGCCCGTCCTGGATGCGCTTGGAGTTCTGCCAGGGGAGCGTGCTGTAGTCCATGGGCGGCACTTCAAACGTGTTCGTCGAATTGGAGCCGACGATGTTGATGGTGAGCATGGCCACGAGCCCGATTCCTCCTTTTGGGAAGGGGGAGCGTTGCGGAAGAATGCAGGATTCCCACACAAGCACAGGGAAAAGGCCCTTGGTAGTCGTTAAGAACGGAATTGGAGATTTGGCAGCCGGTGTTCAAACATGGAGCGTGGTGGAGGGCACGGGCAGTAGAAACGCTCGGCCTCGGTGATTGTCAAGGACAAGCCCCCAGAGGCGTGCTCGTGCGAAGTGCCAGACGGGCTGGCTGGCTGGCTGTCTCCGAGGCCAGGCCTCCAACGTGGCGTGCGAGACACAACGGAAACCCGTGCGCAACGCGAGGAGGGTCTTGGTCTCAGGTCTGAGTTGCAACGTGCACCTATTTTGCTGCAACGTGATCTAAACTTCATAAGTTTTTCGATGTTGTAAACGCTAAGCGGTTGGACCTGCAGTGGTGGTGGTTGCGCGAACGTGGAGTGGGCGACGTGTGCAGGTTCAGGGGTATTGGGTACCATACATATTGAAGCTGCCGAGGGATGGGGCTAGATTGAAGAAGAAATAAACTGCCGAGAGATGGGGCGGAATGCGGGGGCGGGCCCCACGCATGGCGGCCCCGATCACCCCAGGGGCGCAGGACAGGCCCATGACCCTGCGCTTTCCCGCGGGGACACGCGCAAGAGACATACCTTGGGTCAGGTTGTACGGACCAATGATGGTGAGGTTGCGGGTGCTGATGGCCTGGAGGACCTTGTCTTGGTTGAAACTGCCGAAATCGGACAAGGCGACAGTATGACCGGGTGACGGGTTTGGGCGAGGTCGACATTGGCGCAGTGGTGCGATTTGAGGGTTGGCGCAGTGGTGCGATTTGAGGGTTGTTCTGTCGAGTAAGGGATGCAGGGTTGGTGGTGGCCCTTGACGGGGCGCGCACGGCCCATGCCGCGACCCTAGGCGCAAGATCTCGCGCGCGAGCACCCGGTGTCCAGATGTGACAGTGCAGGACAAGGCAGTACCAGTGCTGCGCCTGCACCTGGATACACGCCACCTCCAGGGTGTGTGTCGGCTTGACCAACGCCCCCATCCCTTCCTCCAGCTTTTCGTCCACTACATTCATTCGTCCCCATGCCATCGTGCCCCGCGGCTCGACACCTCCAAGCAAGCATGCCTGGATACACTGGATATACCTATATAAATATATACTTTGACATATATATACCTGGATATATCTAGATATATTGTGCATACCGCGCTCACGCCGGACCTACTTGTCCTGCAACCAGTCCTTGCCAATGGCCCTCCAGTTCTTGTCGTCCGCCGGGCCACTGCCCGCCAGGGGAACCATTGTGTAGATGATCCTACAGCGTCCAGAGGCAGGTCAGGGACACGGGCAGGGAAGGGATAGGGCCAGACGGCACAGGGGCTTAGGTAGGGCCGCTGAGGGCCGCTTGACATTGGTGGAACTGGGTCGCCGCCCGCGAACCGACCGGGGCGGCACTGCGTGGATTATTAGGTCGCATCGGGCATGCAAGTCGTGTGGACGCGAAGGCGTCATGCCCGTCATGGCAGAACTTCAGCCAGCGGCGTACCAGTTGCACAGCAGCCAGATGAACTGTTTTAGGGCGGCCGTACCAGCAACCCCACAAAGGAAGGTCACGGTTCAACTCGAAAGCCGCGGCCGTCCCGGTCAGGCGGGCTGAGGCGCGGGCCAAGCGGGGGCCGGGTTGGCGCGCTGCATCAGGGCCTCGGGGAGGGGGCCCTAAGCTCTGTCCCCGGTTCTTCATTTCCTCTCCTCCACCCCCCTGCAAGGCAGTTAGTGCCTACCCTCCTGGCCTGCAAGCCCAGTAAATTTCGGCTGAGGAGCACACGCTGTGCGGCGCCCCTCCGGTCGGTCGCTTGTTCAAGCGGCCCCATGTTTAACGTGAAGACTGCGGACTCCATCGCCGCCGCAAGGTTGAAGTGATGCTTGCTTGGCTGCCTTGAGCTCATTGGGCAGATGCCAGTCCCGCCGAGTTCGGCCTCGGGCACACTCACGCACCCGCCCGGGTGCGGCGGTACGCACTCCAGGAAGGGCGCGGGGCTGCAGGTGATGAGGGCGCCGCCCTCCCGGAACATTCCAGCACCAATTTCCTACACCCGCCCGACTGCCGATTCGCTGTGTCTGAGGCCGCCCCTCCCTCCGTAGCCCTCCCGCAGGGCCGCTCGCCGCAAGTGCGACCCACCCGTTGGGGATCAGAGAGAGCGTCAGCACGCTGCCGGCATTTGACAGACGGATGAGCTCAAGCGCCAGGGGCGCGAAGGCGCCATCCACGGACGGCCAGCGCGGGTCCCGCCGCACGTACACGCTGCAGACGTAGGCCGGCAGGAAGGCCTTGGCCAGCTCCGTGTGCAGGTAGAGGCCCTTGTCGCCGACAATCTGTCCAGGGAGCAGGAAGGGGCACGGGGTCACATCACGGTCACGGGCTTGCGTGGAGTCAGGTGGATATAGGTGGATGAATGGCGGGGGCTCAATGTGGGGTGATTTAGTGATTTATACTGTGGCGTGGTTTGTTAAGGGAGCGTGCAGCTGGTGGTGAGGTCATGCTGAGGTGGGGGTCACCAGGGATCTGGGTTACGACTAGCAGGAGCTGCTAGTTCGTGTGTAGCCCGTGTAGAGACGCCACGCCTGAGTGGTTTGCTCGTGGGGAGGTAGGACAACGCCTGCACCAGAGCACAGCCCGCCACCGCCCGTGAGATCTCTCAAGTTCGCCCAGGTGGGTGTGATTTGAGAGTTGGGCGAACAGGCCTGTGGCCTGGAACAGGTGACCCAGCCTGCTCAAATATGCGCTTGCATGATTACCCTGTTTTTGCCACCTCTGCCGTTGACACCCCCCACACGCCGGTGGGATTGCAGTGCGGGCGCGCGACCCATTTGCCATGCGGCCCCGTGTTCAGGGTCCATGCAGCACATGCCGTCGCAGACGCGAATTTGCCCATGGCCAGCTGCGCAGGGCAAAACAGAACGGATGCCAGCGCACGGTTCACCTGCTGCGCCACTTCCCGGCGATGTTCGGTTTCCTTGGCCGCACTTGCGAAGACTGCCCACAGCCCACCGCCAAGCAGCACCAGGAGCAACACCATTGGTATTATGGCTACGAAGGGGTCGCGCCGGATGGTTGTCACGACCGTCTGCACAGCAACCGTAGTCAGCATTATTAGTTGGCCATGAATGATTTGCCAGGTGACAGGTCCTTGTTCTCCTGAAATCCTTCGCCCATGCTGAGTTGCTGACCTTCACGTCTTGGCGGAGCGCCTCCCACGCCCTTTGAAACGGTGATACTTGCTGCTCCTCAACTTGCACGCCCTTCGTGAGGTCCCAGATGCTCTTGTCAACTTCAAGTTGCCCTTTGCTACCAACTCTAAGCCCGCCGACACCGCTAAGAACCGCATTCTCTGCTGCCTGCTTATTCTTTCGCTCACGGAAACTGCCCAAAGCTGAGTTGATTCGCTGCGCAAGCGCAGAGTGGGTGAAAGACTGAAACACTGTCACGCTATTCTCACGCGTGGGCCCTTCGCTTTCGCTCATTTTGCAAAATTTGATTTCAGTTCATGCAACGTCACAGAGCATGCAAGTTAGATAGTTTCCTAGGAGATTCAGTACGGCCGGTCCTTAAAGCGAAATGGCTCACATAACATTAAGACGACTTCAGTGGTGAAACTGTACCTTAAGGCGGACAAGACAGTATGCGTGATGGTTGCATGCTAAATGTACAACGTTTCAGGAGTTCCCTCCACTGTATGACAGGCCATTGAAGGTGATCGATGAAAGATTAATATTTTATACGCCTTGGCACTTTATTACAGGTAGACAACAAAATTACCGCAGGCGAGCAGCATGTATGTGGCCCGAGTTGCGCGTTACGTTCGTTCGTCATCTCTGGTCATTTCGTCCGTCCGGAATGCCGGAACGCGATACTGACTCGACAATGGCATATTCAGAATATAGACCCAGTTGCAAAAAGAGCCGGTAATTCCAGCAAACTTGAAGAGAATGTAGTATCATCTCATTCGTAGTGCCGGGATTCGTAGCCAAGGGACTAACACATCGTACGTCAAGTACGGATCTAACGTGGGAGTCGCTCTTTATCAGAAGACGCTGACCCAAAACAGGTTCATTTACGAAACCACTTATAATACTGATACTAGATCATAATATGTACCCCTCGCATTAAAGTGATGCTAATGTGTGCATTCGGAAGTTGGCACGGTATGAATGAATAATATTCCTTGCAATTATAACAATGTAAAGAGCCAAGCGTACATCTGTCTGTGTATATCTTGTACGGATTCTAAGTTGTCGTATTCAGCGCAGGGCCACTGCTGAGCATTCAAAATGCGAGCGAAATGCAGCAAATGGGAACATAACTCGTTGATGAACTATGTCCGCTTCACACCAGCGGAGGTAGCCTACATGCAGCTTAAAAGCTTGACCCTGTCAAGTCACAATCACGACCTCACAGCGAATTTTCGGCGGTGCCTCCCGTAAGTTTACTGCTCGTCCAGGAGCTTTGCTGCAAGGCGCCGAGTCCTCTGGAAGATCAGGGGGGACTGGGACAGTCAATAGGGGTTGTGCCTGAGCGGGATTTGGTACTTTTCCACAGAGCACGCGCACAGTGCAGGGACTTTAATGAGGAACTCGTACCGGTGCCTGTTACCTGCACTAAGAACGAGTCATGTAATTGGAAGCACGCACCGGACCGAAACTCGCAAACCCGTGCAAGTTTGAAATGCGCATCAGCTTCCATGTGAACAGTGGTGTTCTGCTTATTGGATGCGTGCAAGCTATGCAAAGGCACACAACTTGGTGCGCCATTAAATAGGATGTTTCTCCTTTCTGTACGGCGAACGTATAGAAGCAGTACATTCGTATTGTGACATCCGGGTCTTGTCATGTAATCGATGAACTCTAGCTCTAACAAATCATCTGATGGACCTATTACATCCCTATCATTATTATTAGCACCGGACAATAAATTCCACAAAATGGAAAATGGAGACGTTCCCTGGAATGAGGACGACTATACCTTTGATAGAAGGCGGCTTACAGTGCAAAAGAAAGGCAGGAAACGTTATCGGCTCTTCCGAACTTGAGCGCCGCATCTCGTAATATCAAGGACTGTGGGTGCTGCTGCAGAAAGAACAGACGACCCCGACTACGAACAGCCTCAAGTGCAATTTCATACAGCGCCTCAAGCACGGCCAGATCCACAGGGCGCGCCTGTGTCGGGGGCAGGTGCGCAGGACTGGCTGGACGCCTTGTCCCTTGCAGCAGCCGCTAACCTACAGTTGTTTATATCAGGGCATCAATCTGCTTCGTCGAAGCCAGAAGTATGCTGCCTGGTAAGCCGCTGTGACCTCCTGGAACTCCGTAGCAACGGCCTCTGCCTGCAAGAGCTTCTCCATGTTTACTTTCACGCTCACGACAGGACTTCCTTTCCTTGTCATTTTGTAGGTGAAGGTGCGGCTCGGAGCTGCTTTCCGACCACCTGTCACTTGTTACCGCAGGTTGCCTCGGGCTGTGACCCGCTGCTGCTAACTTTACGCAGGGCTGTCATGCGGATTTGTCTAGCAGCAAAGCTTACTACCGGCGCTTTCGCATATGCGAGGCGCACATGAAGTCTCTCAGTTTGAGCATTGAGGGCCGCTCCTGCCGGTTCTGTCAGCAATGTGGCAAATTCCATCTGGTAGGCCCCGGGAGTACGTGTGCACGGTCTTGCGTTATTGCACGACATTACGTGCCCCAGTCCGGAAACCTGTTCGTTGGTGGCAACCTCCTTGTATGCCCTGTTTGCAGGTTGAGGAGTTCGATGGCGCAAATAGGCGAGTGTTGGCAAAATTTATGGGTTCGTTCCTAACGAGCGTTAGCACAATGCCAACTTCTGGGTAGTACGCAGAATGCTGCGTTCACAGCTTCAGGGTACGTGCCTGTACGATGGTGCTGGGCATTGCCTGACCACGTGGTGCTTCCGTACCTTCAGGAATTGCCGCAAGGCCCTCATGATACGCTTTTACAAGCGCCGCAATATGCCTTTGACGAATCTGCAAGCAGCCAGGTGCGGCGAGCGGTTGGCAACAATCAAAAGCCAAGCAACCGAAAGTCCTCGGTGCGCCGTGCCACATGCAGCCCACACCGCTTTGAGGTTTGAAGTATCCAAACCTCATGGTGAAACCGTAGATGAGCGTCAGGCCCCCTCATGTTCGTGTGCTCGTCCGTCGGCGTGTCAGGGTTTACCAACCCTACGCCCTGAACTCTATTTATACCTAGAACCCTCTTAACTCAACACCCTAAGCCCCATCCCCCCTGCTGCCTCCCACTGGCCCGAACCTTCCTTGTCCCGCGAGTTCAGCGGACGGCTGGATGGACAGGTGGGGCAGGCGGTTTTGCGTGGGGCGTGCGCGCGGTGTGGCGGTGGGGCAGCGCAGCACTTGGGAAAGCACTCACAGAAGCATCGGACATGACAGAGCCCAGCCGACCCAGATGCCGCCCTACTCCCAACTAACCTAACATCGAAGACACACATGCAGTCGCCTTTTTTCATTCAAGTGTTCCCCGTCCCCATGGCTGTCAAGCCATGCCGTAGTAAGGGAATCTTCCAAAGCTCCCCAGCTCACCACCTCCTGCGCGTGTTGCCACCTGTCAAATGGATCAATTCTCCTCAGGCCATGGCGGCAGCTGCGGGCGCCGGGCAGCAGGATCTGAAGCTGGAGCCGCGCAAGCGCGGCCGCCCGCGGGCGCCTCGACCAGACATCCTGGAGGAGGACCCAGCGGCCACCAGCGGCGGCAGCGGCGGCCCCGACTCGCCGGGGGCAGGCGGCAGCGGCGGCGCGCCCGTGAACGGCCCTGTGGCTGCGACCCGCGCCGCAGCTGCCGCCGGCTTCGACTGCGCGCTCCAAGCGGCCTACATGGCGGCCTCTCGGGGTTACCAGGGCGCAACCGGGCTGGGTGTCACGCCGGCGACCGCCATCGGACCGCCGGGCTACAGCCAGGGTGGCGTGCGCATGGCGGGCATCGAGATTGACGAAGTGGACGATGGGTACGAGCGCCCGCCGCCGCCCACCCGCCGCCGAGGCGCCGGCGCGGCGGCGCAGTTGATGGCTGCCGCCGCCGGTGCCGCAGCAGCCGGCGCTGGAGACTACAAGGGCCTGACGGGCGGTCGCGGCACCGGCGCGGGCAGCGGCGGAGGCTTTTCAGCGGACGACATGCAGGCGCAGGAACTGCCCGGTCCAGGTGGGATGGCGCAGGGGTATCCGCCGGGAGGGGCCGGCGGCGGCGGTGCGGCCGGCGGCGGCAGCGGCAGCCTGTCGCGCTGCAGCTCCAGCCACAGCCAAGACCATGAGGGGGGTCACCCGCATGGCGTCAGCGGCGGCGGCCGCGGCCGCGGCGGCGCCGCATTCCCGCTGGGCGGCAGCAACGGCCCCAGCGCCGCGGCGGGCGCGGCCGGCGGCGCTGCAGCCAGCGACGGTGCCCGCGAGGCGGCCGATGCACTTACGGCGCTGGGCGGCGCGCTGGCGCCGATCCTGAATGCCGGAGGTTTGCTGTCGGGCGCGGGGGCGCAGCGCGGGCTGGCCGCCGCCTTGTTGAGCGGCCTGAGCGCGGGCGACCTGCTGCAGCTGTTGCCGCCGCAGGCGGCCGGCGAGGGCTTGCGGCTGCAGCTGTTGCGTGCGACGCCGGGTGGTGTGGTCGAGGTGAGGGCATGTGCATGCGCGCCGTGGGTGTGTCCGTTGGCGGGCAGAGCAGCAGTGCGTGACATGCAAGGGGCGCAGCTAAGCGCCGGGGGTGTGTAAGAGAAACCCGATCCTGGGTTGTGCGTGTGGAGGGTGGCCCTTGATGGGGGAGTCGTGCTTGCAGCGACCGTCTGACGAGACATGTTTAGCGCTCCTCGAGAGCTTGAGAGGGGAGCCTGGCCGATAGCGCAGTTTGCGAATGTGTTGCGGCGAAGCGGGGGCTTCGAGCCTGGGCGGGTGCGCGTGATTCTCTGCGCTTGTCTTGCCCAACAGGTGCGCCTTGTGCTGCTGTCCTTGCATATCCACGTCCTGGGGGAAAGGAAGTCCAGAGCGCGAGCCGCGCAGGCCATGAGGTCTCGCGCGTCGCCTCTGCCCGCGGCCACGCCCTCCCCCTTCCCTTGCTCACGCTGGGTGTGTCTGGGCATGTTTAATCTTATCCCCTTCTCGCACCCCGCGGTTGTTCTCCAACCCGCCCGCCCGACGTTACCCCCATCCCCCGCCACCGGTTTGGTTTTTCTTCTCTTTCTTCTCACCTCCCGCCATCGCGGTGACCCGCAGGAGGGCAGCGGCTGGCGCGCGGCCGGTGAGGCGGAGGTGGTGCAGCCCGCGAGCAGCCGGCCGTCCCACACCAGCCAGCGCAGCAGCGACGACGCGCCCGCGGGGGCCGTGGGGCGCACGCTGAAGCTGAGTACGCTGCTGTCGTCTCCTCAGCGGCAGCAGCAGCAGCAGGCACACCTCTCGGACTACCAGGTGGGGGTGCGGGTGGGGGTGGGGGTGGCCGGGAAGAAGACGCACCCCATAGGGACCGTGACGTATCACGTACACATCTTGACGCACCGCAACGTGTGGTGATGGACCACGGGAATGTGGGGGCGGTGTGGGGATGATGCGGGTCACGTCCCTGGGTTGAAGTTGGACATGCTCTTGTTCCAGGCTTGGAGAGGGGCTACTTCTGGGCTGTTAAGGGGGCTCGTCCCTGGCTTGAAGGGGGCTTAATCCTGGCTTCAAGGGGACTGGTTCCTGGGCTTGATGGGTTGTGAGTTCGGTTGTTGGTTCAAGTGTGCAGATGGGTTCGGGTTTAGTTCGAGGGCGGAAAAGGATTTGGCTGCCGGGCTCGTGACGGGGGAAGGCAAGGCGGATGTCCCAGCGGGAGCAGGTGTTGGTGTAAAGGAAGCGCCGTTGGGCAGGCGACTGGAAGCGCGTCCACCCGAACGGAAAGGTAAAGGAAACTGCAAGACATACTGAAGCTGCGCTGCTTCCAGAGTAATTGAGTTAAGATCCGATAGGGAAACAATAAAACGTGCAGTACCATACAAGTCCAGCGAGTGGGGTTTGGAGGGTGGGTGGGTGAGAGGATGTGAGACGCAGGCATGAGCGCCTTGCGGTTGCGGTGACTGAATCTCAGCGATCCCGCCGGGTCCGGTCTGGTCTGGTTCCCTGCAGGCGCCCCAGACCGGCACAGCGGACGCCGCTGCGGTACAGCAGCAGCAGCAGCAGCAGCAGCAGCTGCGCGGCGCCGCCGGAAACGGCGCCGCCGCCGCACACCAACAGCAACAACAGCACCACCACCAGCACCACCACCAGCACCACCACCAACAACGAGGATCCCTGCCGATGCCGGGGCACGCTAAGCAGGCCCCGGGGGGCCCGCCGCCGCCCTCCCTTTCGGCCATCAAGCGCGAGGGCATCGAGGTCCTCCCCTCCAGGCAAGCGGCTGGTGGCGCCGCCACGGGCGCCGCGACCGCGCTTCCGGGGTCGCACCCAGCACATCCGCAGGCGCAGGGCGATGACGCGGAACGCAGCCTGAGGCTGTCTCTGCGGGACGCCGTGGGCACCGGCGCCGTGGGCACTGCGGCGGACGTGCGGAGGCTCCTGGATGCGTCCAGGTGGGAGCTGTCGGTGGAACCGCCGGGGGCAGGCGCAACAGGCGACGGCGCCGGCGTGTTGCGCAGGTTCGAGCGGGACGTGCTGTGCCTCGAGATGGGAGCCGCCGGCGCGGGCGCAGGGCGGCGCGGCGCGGGCGTTGTCGTGCAGCCCGCGCTGCGGCTAGGCGACGGCGCCGGCCTCGCACTGGCGGGCGAGACGCCGCACGGCGGCGGCGGCGCTGCCGCCGCCGCCATGCCGCTGGAAGTGGCAGCACTGTTGAATCCGGGGCGCGCGTGGCAGGGGGCCGGTGGCGGCGGCGGCATGGAGGGCGGCGGCGGCGGCAGTAACGTGCAATACCTCCGCCTGGACCCCAGCGGCGCGCTGACGGTGGAGCCGCAGCGGGGGACGCTGCGTGGAGTGGCGGCGGCGGTGCCCTTCCACCTGCAGCAGTCACAGCAGCCCCTGTCGCCGCACTCGAACCCGCAGGCCGCCGCCGCGGCCGCCGCGTCGGGGCTGACCGAGGAGGAGAAGCGCAGCGCGGCGGTGGCGCGGCTGCTGGCGCAGATGCCGGTCGGCCAGCAGCTCGACGTGCTGCAGCAGATGCCGCAGGACCAGATGGTCGCGCTGCTGCAGATGCTGCCCCACGCGCAGCAGGTGGCGCTGCTGTTGGAGCTGCAGGACGAGCGGCGGCTGCGGGTGCTGCAGGAACAGCAGCAGCAGCAGCAGGCGGGGCAGCACCACGTGGTGGTGCTGCAGGGCCGCGGCAGCGGCACGGCCGGCAGCACAACAGCCGGCGGGGCAGCGCTGGCGCTGGACCTGGGTCTTGACCCGCCCGGGGCGGGTCTGCTGCCGGGGCAGCCGCAGCGCGTCGCGCTGGCGCCGGTGATGCTGCCGCCCCGCACCACAAAACCGGTCCGGGCGCCGGACGCGCTGCCGCCGCTCCAACAACACGAGTCCTCGGAGGCGGTGACGCCGCTGGAGTTCGTGTCGCTGGCGAACGCCGGCACGCGGCTGCAGCGGATGCCCGACGGCAGCACTCAGATGGTTCTGGAGCTGCCGGTCGCGGCGGCGCAGGCGGCGGCGGCGCAGGCGGCGGCGGCGCAGGCGGCGGCGGCGCAGGCGGCGGCGGCGGTGCCTGTGCTGCGGCTGCAGTCATCGGGAGGTAGGGCCGGGGGCGGTGCGGAGGGGCCACGGTGGCCGAGGGCGGAGGCTTGGTGGCTGAGATGATGTGGCGCCTAGAGTACATCCCAACATGTTCTGTCATGGGGCCACGGGGGCTGATGGAGTACGCGGGTTATAGGTCCGGCAGACCCGCCTCGCGGTGGTCACTCCCCAGGGACTGTTCACGCCCAGGGGATGGCGCGGGTCATATGGACGCACGTGCTCCACAGGACCCGCACCCTTCGTCGTTCCTTTGCAGGTACGCGGTCCTGGAGGAAGCGTCCTGGGGCCGTCAGGGGCTTGCACCCGTTCCTCGCACCCACTGCTCGTGCTGGGGTCGCCCTGGGGTCTTGGCGTAAGGGATTTCGTGCATCGCAACGCGAGTGCGCCTCTCCCACCGCCTCCCGCCCCGGTCGTGCATGTGTGCACATGCCCATGTGTGTGCCCACGTGCAGCAGGCAGCGGGATCGGCGCGACCGTGCAGCTGGCGTCGGGCCCGGAGGCGGCCGGCGGCGGCAACCCCGCCATCGCGCTCCCGGGGAATGCCTCCCTGCTGCTCAACCTGGGGAACGGGTCTTTTCGGCTGCCGGGAAACACTCTGGTGATGCGCGGCAACGCCGGGGGGCCGCAGGCCGGCAGGGTGTCAGGTGCGTCGTTGTCAGGTGCGGGCAGCGCAGGAGTGCGCGACATGCAAGGGGGCACAGCCAAGCCCGGGGAAACGTCCGTATGCCACACATAACGGCACCCGGCCCCAGCCCCTGTCTTTGATTGACGTAAGGCCGGGGCCGGGAGAGGCGGCAGGAGCTGGTGGTACAGGGGAGGAAGGCACGGAATGGGGCCTCGGGGCTGTGGGGGAAGAGACTGGCGGGAGGGCGGAGACATGCCCTCACGTGGCAACCTCCTCCTCCCCGCGACTCCCCCGCGGGAGCGGTACTGAGGCTGGGGGTTGGGCTATCCCCCACAAGTGGAGAGCAACAGGGCCCGGTTGCTACTCCCCGCACCGCCGCTGTCATTTAACCTTGCCGAAACTGCCGAAATCACCACGGCACGCCGCCGTGCATGTCCCGGGTTTCGAACGGCTGACCTGGTGGTCCTTCTCGCCCCATTCCTGGCAACATGACCATCATCGTATCATCGGCAGCAGCAGCCATGTCCGCGCCCCTCCTGGCGGTGGACTACGTGGGGGCTGCGGGGCCGGGCGGCGGCGCGGGCGAGGACGCCCTGGAGCGGCTGAGCCTCAAGCTGCACGGCGTGCGGCCGGAGCAGCTGGCGCCCGACGTGGCGCAGCGCCTGCAGGCCTGGCTGGGGTCGATAGACGCCATGACGTTGCAGGTGTGTGCGGTGGGGCCTTGGTCGGCTCGGGGCGGGGCGGGGCGGGGTGGGGTACAGGAAATTGGTAGACATGTTCAAACTGCGCTGCTGCTGGTGGGGTGGGGTAGGGTGGTAAGAGGCATGGTGCCGGCCCGCGTGCAGGTGTGTTTGGGGTTCCGGCGGCGGGTCCTTGGATCCAATGGATCCAGTTATGACGCCACATCGCAAGCGGTGCAGACGATGCAAGCGCAGGAGAGGGTGGGCGGGTACGGGGATGTCGGAGGGGCCTGGTGCGACCCGCCCCGCCCGCGGCCCAAACGCACACTTGACACGCACACACGTTCATCCGCTTGCCCACCGGCTCTCTGTCTCGCGGCTCGGTGAGCCGCCTGATACGGTGCTGAAAGACACGCGCCCGGCGGGTTCGTTGTCGCGCTGTGCCTGTGTGTGCGCGCGTGGCCCCCGGGTCGCCGCGCCGCGCGGTACTGCTGTGCTGCAGGGCACTCTCCGTTCCGGCTGCGTCAACCTCGTCCTCGACATCAACCTGCGGCGCCGCCGCGAGACGCCCGGACCGCCGCCCGGTCGCCCGCGTCAGCGGGGCGCCGAGCCTGAGGTGGTTGGTGGCTGTCGGGCGGCGGCTGTGGCGGCCGGCGCGGGCAGTGGTGGCGGCGGCGGCGGCGGCGTGAGCGCCCAGGCCGCGGTGGTCTCCAACGACGCGCGCGTGGACCGGCTGGCGGCGGCGGCGCTGGCGGCGGCGCTGGGCCTGGAGCTGCCATCGCGGGGCCAGGCAGATGTCGATGGAGGCGCGGCCGTGGCCGCTGTCGGGGCGGCGGCGGCCGCCATGGGCGTGCGCGCCCTGGTGCAGGTCGGAACCAAGGTAAGTCGGGCGAGCTGGGCGGGGCGGGTCGTCCGCTTGGTCGGGGGTTCGGCGGGCGCCTTCCTCTCAAGGACCTCGTATCACCTTGCCACCGCCCTTTCTTTGACCGCGATTGCGAACTTGCGCCCGCTCGCGATGCGGCCACTTGTGGCCAGCTCCAACGTTGGGAGGGGTGGCCGTGCGGCGCCTTGCGCGTCGACCGACTCACCCCTACCCCGCCTTTTCCAATACCCCGCCCTCACACACCCGCACCCGTACCCGTGCAGGTGGTGTACCCGCCGACCGATGCGGAGCCGGACGGCGGCGGCGGCGCCGCCGCCGCCGCCACCACCCTGCCCGACGTCTTGGAGCTGGCGCCCCTGGCAGTGACGAGAGGTACGTCAATAAGCCCAGCGCACCGCGCCACACCGCACCCGCGCCGCGCTGTGTGATGGCTCCCAGGCCAATCTGGGGCCGGATTCGGGGGCTGCTTCAAGCCGTGGGCATGCTCGACGGCCGGCGGCTGGCTTGTTTGGACCGCGGGAGCAGCTCTTGGATCCGACCCACTTTCGCCACTATCCCGGATGCCTTGCCATGCCATGCCATGTCATGGGCCCGGCCCCGTCCGCATGCACTGCCCCCGATCCGGTCCATTGCTCTGGCAGCCGCGCAGCTTCGATGCGTCTACCGGTACGCATGTCCTGCACCCCTCCGGCCCTTGGACCCACCATCCGCAGGGGAGCCCGCCGTGCTGCACATGGTGGGCCGCGGTCTGGACGCAGCCGGCGCGCGGCTGCACGCGCGGCTGAACTGCGCGCGCCTCGGCGCCTTCGTGCAGCCGGAGTGGGAGCTGCCCCGGGGGGATGAACACCCCGCGGCGGCGGCGATCGCTGGAGGCGACGTCGGCGGCGGCGGAGGCCGGGGCCGCGGGCGCCGCGGCGCCGCCTGTTCGGTGGCGGCGGAGGACTCCGTCGGGGTCGCAGCGGCGGCCGCCGGTCCCATGGCTTCGGCCGGCGGCGGCGGCGGCGACGGCGGCGGGACGAGCGCGTCGCCAGCCGCGGCGGGAGGGAGGCGCGATGGGGTCACGGAGCACGGAGAGCGGCTCCCGGCCGCGAGCGAAGACGTCGACGTCGCTGGCGGTGATGACGGCGCGGCCGCGGCCTTCGTGTACCTGGACCCGCCGGCGGAGGCGGGGCTGGCGGTCCTGGAATGGGAAAGCGGCCGCGTCGGTGCTGGCCATGGCGGCGGCGGCGGCGGCGTTCTGGGCAGCTGGTGGCCGCTGGTGGTGGCTCCCTCCGCCGAGGTGGCGGCGGAGGTGAACGGCCTGGCGGCGCGGTGCCGCGCCTGCCGGCCCCACGTTGGTCATCGCGGCGCCATCACGGCGTCGCGGCAGTGGGTGTTGGCGCTTGGAGCCCGGGTTGCGGGGCGTGGGGCGGGCGCGGCGTCGCCGGGTCGGGGAGTCGGCGACGGCGGCGGCCACGAGGATCCGGAGGCGGAGGTGGAACGGGCGGCGGAACGGCTGTCCGAGCTGATCCACGTCGCTGACGAGGCGGCCGCGGCGGAGGACGAGGAGGTGGCGGAGGACGAGGAGGCGGCGGAGGACGAGAAGGCGGCGGAGGACGAGGAGGTGGCGGAGGAAGGCTCTGCAAGCTGGTGCGTATGGCATGTCGGGTGGCTCCGGAGCCCGTCTGTCCGTCGCCGTTGGGTCGGCTACGATAGGGAGGGGCCCGGGCATTCATGGCCAGGCGCAGAGAAGAGCCGCCGCACATAAGGCCGTGTCGGGTCGGGTCGGGCCTCGTCGCGTCAGTCGAATTCCTTAGCCGCCACGGCTGCTGCCAGCTGGACACAGGGAACGAGCATGGCGGGGCCCCCCCAATCTCCTCCGGATCCAGACGCCAACCCCTTGCACCCACCATCGTGGCTACCGGACCCCAATCCGCGCAGGTTGCACGACTTCCTCACCGACCTGGGCCTCGTCCTCGACGCGCTGCACAACGGCGAAGGCGGGTGCTGCGACGACTGCGGCGAAGGGTGCACCTGCTGCAACTGCTGCACCGGCGCCTGCCTCTGCCGAGCAGCTCGCAGGAGAGCAGCCGACGAGGTGGTGTCCCCAGCCCCTGGCGGCGGCGGCTGCTCGCTTGCCGCGGCCTCGGCGCCGCCCGGCCGACCCGACGGTGCGGACGCCCCTCGGGATACCGCCGTGCGGGCGGCTGTGCCGGCGGGGCCTGCCGCCGCCGCCGCCGCCGCGGCGCGGGGCGTCGGAGGAGCGCCGATGGCCTCACTGCACGAGGGCGGCACGGTCGCGGTGGACGTAGCTGGCGGCGGCGGCGGCGGCGGCGTTGCAACCTCCGTGCCAGGGGACCCCATCCCGGCGTGGCCGCCGGTGGTGGCTGGGCCGCCGCCGCCGTGGGCGCCGCCATCGCCGGTGCCCTCCGCATCCTCCGCGTTGGCGGCGTCCGCGCTGACGTGGCCGTCGCCGTCGGTGACGTCATCATGCTCGTCCCTGGGGGACTCGACCTCGACAAGGACAGGCAGGAGGAGGAGCGAGGATTCGACGGCGGCGGCGGAACCGACCGTGGCGCCGGCCGCAGGCGCGTCGCCGCGGGCGCTGGGCGCCGAGGTGCTGGAGTGCTACGTGCGGCGGGCCAAGATGCTCCTCCCCTTCTGTTTGGCGTGGTGGGTCAGTCGGGCGGCGATCCCGCGGTGTGTGTCTGTGTGTGTGTGTGTGTGTGTGTGTGTGTGTGTGTGTGTGTGGGAGGGGGCCCCTGCTGCCAAGTAAGTATCACTGCGGACGGTCCATCCTCAGCCGCGACCTCCGCCACGTCCTCTTTTACTCTTTGCCTGTACCTGGGCTCGCACACACAACCATGACCTGGCACCGCACCGGCCGCCGCCCTATCCCTCCCACCCTGCTCACGCCCCCGCCCCGGCGCCTTGCCCTGCGCGCCTGCGCGCCTGCGCGCCTGCGCTCCTGCCTCAGGTCGATGCCCCACACGGCCGCGGAGGTGCTGCGCTTCCTGATCCGCGTCGCGCGGGTACCGTTCGCGGAGGTGGCCGCCCTGCAGGTCCACGTCCGCGTCCAGCCGCCAGCTGCCATCCGCCACGTCGCCGCATCCGCCGCGGGTGCCATCGACGTCCAGCCGCCACCGCAGCGGCGGCAGCCGCACCGTCACGACGGCGGTGACGACGACGTCAACAGCACCCGCGGCGGCGGCGACGGTCATCGCGGTCATCGCGCCATGGCGGGCGGGTTCAGTCTGCTCCACCTGGCGGCGTCCTCGGGTTGCGAACGCTGCATGGACTTGCTGCTGCGGGAGGGGCTGCAGCGCGGCTTCCTGTGGGATCCCCTCGCGGCAGGTACGGCATCGTACGGCGGGTGTGTTTTGCCCCCCGGACCCCCGGCGCAGAAGGCGGAATGCGTGGTAGCCCGCCACGCACGCGGCCGTCCTTACTTGACACCGTTACACCATTCGGCCCTCCATCGTGCGGCCACCGCTGCCCCGCAGTCCTCCTTGCGTGATAACACACTTCGGCCCTCGGTCGTGGGGTTATCGCTGCCCCGCACCGCTGCCCCGCAGGCCCCGGCGGCTGGACCCCGCTGCGGCTCGCGGCGCTGCACACCACCTTGGGCCGCGCCGCCGCCGCTGCCCCGGAGTCGCTCCGTCGCCACGCCGCGGCGTCCTGGAACGTGGCTCCTCAGCTCGCCGCTTCGCCCGCCGCAGCGTCGTCGATGCCGCCGCCGCCGCCGCCCCTGCCGCCGCCGGCGGCGATCCGCGCGCCTTCTGGGCCCGTGGCCACGACCGCGGCCACGACCGTGTCCCTCGTCTCCCCCTTCGTGCGTTGCAGCGCCGCGGACCTCGACTGGGACCTCGATCATGTCGCTCACAAGCAGCTGTCCAGGCACAGCAGCAGCAGCACCTGCACCAGCAGCAGCAGCAGCTGGCTGTCCCGGGACGGCTCGCAGTGCGCCGGGGGAAGCCTCACGCGCAGCAGCAGCACCTGCAGCAGCAGCAGCAGCAGCAGCACTGAGCTGCCGTGCTACCAGGGGCACCTGCAGCCAGACCTCGCCGGGGAGATTTCCGGTGCCGGTGCTGACCGTGATGCCGGTGACTGCGGTGCTGACTTCGATGCGCACTGTGATGATGCTGGCGGCGAGGGCGATTGCGAGGCATCCTGACCGCAGTCGGGTCCGGTGGGTGACCCTGATCGCGGAGGTGGCCGCGGGATGGCAAGGCAGCTGTGGCCGCACGTCGCGCCCACTCGGGCGACACTTTTTAGGTGTTTGTTGCGACTGCGGCCTCTCGGGCGGCCATTCAGAATTTCAGATGCGCCGCCGTGGGGCGGCGTTGGGTGCGGATGCGGCGTGGCGAGGTGCGGCGTGGCGAGGCGGGAATGCGCGCGAGGGCGGGCGCGGGGGGAAGAGGTCCGACTTGGCACGGGGCGGTTCGGCGTGGTTAGACTCTGTATACCCCGGCCCTGGAGGTCTTTCAGGCTTAAGCAGCGACTCGAGATGCGGTCGTCATAGATGTGTTGGTGGTGATTGACGTGTGTGGTGTGTTTTCGCTGACGGGCAGCGCAGGAGTGCGTGACATGCAAGGGGCATTGCTAAGCCCAGAAGGCACCCGCATGCCACACGACTGCCCCTGCCTTGGCCCCAGCGCGGTGTGCACATGTTGGTGTTAGTGTGCAAGGAAGGGGCCCCGAGGTCTGGCCGGGATTTGGGCGCGGGGTGTATGTCTCCGGGCGCGACACTTGAGCAGCCAGAAGCTGCTGTGCTCGCCGGATTGTACGTCAGTTGTACGGAGATTAGGGGGCTAGAGGGCCGTTTCACAGTGTCTGCTGGCGGTGGTGTCGCCGCGCATTCAGCTGGGCGGGCGTGGGCGCGGCTCCGCCTGGGAGGCAAAGCATCCGGGTTACGGTTCCGTTAAGGTGCATGCATGCATACATGACCCGCGGGGGTGCGTCCGACCTGCACGCGCATATCGAGGGCTGGGGCCCTTGGGGCATGGATCTGCATTTTGCATCAAGGGCTGAGCTGGGCGAGGCGAGGGTGCAGGGCCCCCTGCGAGGAAGGCGCGCGGGTGCAGAGGCGCACTGGCGCACACGGGCTAGGGGCAGGGGGGCCCTTGCAGGGAAGGGAGGGCGGGAGGGGGCGAGCACTGTCACGGGTGTCGACGCATCGCGGCCTGGGGGCTGCGATGCGTTGTCCGGTTCATGGGCATGGCGATACACGGTTTTCGACGGTTGCGACCGGTTGAAGATTCACACAGGACCACCCGGGGGGAGGGGGAAAAGCAGACGGGCTTGGACCGTGGTCGCAATGCTGCCGTACGGACGGCGCAGGGCAAGCGTGCGGACGCGCGGGCTAGCTGGGGGGTTGGGGTGGGGTGGGGTGGGAGGTTCGCGGTCTGTAGTGACGTGAGGGGGCAGGGGCCCCGCGCGCGCACCTCTCATCGCGTCGCTCGAACCCTTGCCCTGGGCTGCAGTACCGCTCAAGCAACATCCGCAGGGCGCAGAGCGCATCTCTGGGAAGCATGCAGGGTGTGGAATGGCGTGCAGGGTGCGGGGGCTTGGATGGTGGCGGCATATGGGGGGTGGCCTGCTGGCTCTATCGTGCGCTAGATGGCATTTGCGCGCGTGTTGGGGGTAAGGGTGGAGAAGAGAGGGTGAGGGGGGCGGGATAACTGACGGTGCTATGCAGTGCGGTGGGGGCCAGGAACGGGGGCGGGCCAGGCACGGCAGGGATTCGGGCAATGTCCGGGGCTTGGTTGAGGGGCTCCGGGGATGTGTGTTTCTCCCTACGGCCCGACGGGGCCGCGGCTTGGTTGGTGGCGTTCGGCGGTCGAGGCTCACACCATGGAGCATGGACAGGCCCAGGCGCCTGGGGCGCAGCGCACCACCAGCTCCGTCAGTCCGCTGTGCTGCTGACCGTGTCAGTCCTGGACGACAGAGCCGCCGCGACGGCTTGGCTCGCGGAGGGCGGGGCCGACAGCCCGACTGGTTCGATGTCGGTGTGGGTGAGGGTGCAGCGCGGGAGGCGGCGAACGGGCAGGACGCGACCCCTGGCCGCTGGTGTCCGTTGGCGGGTGAGCTGCAGACGATGTGGGAAGGACAGTGGGGTGCGGTGGCGCCAAGGTACCCACCGGATCCCACACTCTGTCTTGGCCCGAGGGGAGCTCCTCTTGCTTGTGTACGTTGTTTCGGTTGGCGCATGTGGTGAGATGATAGTGCACGCTGTGTGTGTATGTGTGTATGTTTGTGTGTGTGTGTTGTTACATATCTCGTCGGGCCTGACGTTGGCGGTGACAGCTACCCTGGCCCATGTGTGTCTGTGTGTGTGTGTGTGTGTAGAAATGCAACCCGTTGTAAAAACACAGTATGTGTCGGGGTGTGCGTAGGAAAGGGGTCGGTGTGTGTGGTGTGTGTGTGGGTGTGGGTGTGGAGAAGTAAGGGAGTACAAGTCCCCGTGTGTGTGTGGGATTGTATGCGCCACTGAAACCTGCTGGGGACCGAGTCGCCTCTGGGGCTCTAGGGCGCTAGGGCTCTGGGGCTCGAGCGCGTTTCGGGGCTGTGAGGACGAAGGGAGTGCTCGGGGGCACAGAGGTCGCGGATCGGCGGACGGTTTGGGGGGTGGGCAGGAGGGCGGTGATCATCGGTTTGGCCAGCAGGCCGGAACGGGTGAGATTGACGACGAATGTGTACAGCCGGGCGTGCGCTCCGGCCGCCTTTTGGCCTAATGCTGCTCAAGTCAGTCGGACCTGTGAGGGATCAAGGGCTGAAGGGTAAAGGGTGGTCAGGATGGGGGTAATGATGGTCAGGATGGGGGTAAGGGTGGCGTGTGCAGGGGGGTGATGCCTGCGCAATGAGGTCATTAACCTTGACATACACACAATGAAATGCCCCGCAAGAAGACGCCCCGTGGGCGGGCGGGGGGGGGAGGTAAGGTGGGGTTGGGGACCTGCAACGTGACGGTCCCGGTGGGGAGCGGGGGCCAGGTAAAGCCGCCCCGCGGGCGCTTCTTGCGGGGGCTGCTGCCGCTGCTGCGGGCGGCCGTCACTGGCCCCCGCTGCCGCTGTCGCGACCGCAGTACCCGGGCATCTCAGTACCCACACCTGTTGAACAATTGGATGGCTGGATGATCTGTTAAGAGATATGCACTGCTGAAGCAAACCGACGCGGTAGAGGCGGGCGCAAGCGCCCGGAGCCGCTCTGCCGCGTCCGGCTCTAGGAATGCCACAGTGGAGGGGATGGCTGCCCCGTGGATATGTTCGGAGGGCAGTTGGCCAGGGGCCCGGGGGAAGGCCGCGCAACGCAGCACACCCGCACACACACGTGGGTCCCTTGCTAAACACGCACATATACACATATACAGTGTGTGTGGCCCAGTTTCCTTGTACACACAACCACACACACGGCCCCGCGCGGTCGGGCGAGCGTCTTCTCGAAACACACGGCCGCGAGCGACACGCCACTGGTGGGGCGCGGTGTGGCGCGGCATGGGGCGATGGTTGCGCTGGTGCGCGCGTGGCGGCGGCGCCTCACCGCGTGGGCCGCGCGCGTGTGTCCAATGGTGGGTCGGTCAGGGCGGCGAAGGCCGGAGGGCGGTTGCGTTTTGACAGGCCGACCGTGCCCGGCGGATCCGGCCTCTCCCTCCCTCCCGGCGGGGCTGACCGTGCAAGAAGCTTTGCAACCGCACGTCCCCGGCCCTGTCGTGGCCTTGTCGTGCCCCTGTCGTGGCCTTGTCGTGCCCCTGTCGTGGCCTTGTCGTGGGCCCGTGTGGCCTTGTCGTGGGCATTGTCTTGGGCCATGTCGTGGCCTTGGTGAGAGCCCGAGGGCGCCATCCTTTTGGCCGGTTGCCGATGCAGCTTGCGCCCTTTGTTTGGCCCCGGAATGTATTGTTCTGGCTGTTCTGGCTGACTGTACGGATGGGTGGCGTTGGGGCCGCCTGCGGGAGAACTCTTAAGAGAGGATGGTATAAGAGGTGGGTAAAGTGAAAACACCGCCTAGTGAAGCGCGGGGTCAAGCGTCGAGTTGTCTTTATACTCTGACGACGACGACGCCTTGGTTCCCGCCCGTGTGCCCCGCGCTGGACGGGTCGGTCCAGCCACCGGTGCGTGATGAAGCGACGTCGGCGGCGGCGGCGGCAGCCAGGCATGGGAGGCGGGGATGCGCCGGGAGGGGGAGGGGGGGAGGCTTGCGAGGTTCAGCCGCCGCGGTGTTTGTTGGGGTTCGCCGCTCGCGGAGCGCGAGGATGCGTGCCCGGCGGCCAAGCACGGCGAGCTCGCTGCCCACCCGGCCTCTGACCCGAAAGGCCCGGAGGTGCTGCCACATCGTTTCACACCCACGGGCGCAGACCAGGGTGCGTGGCCGGCGGCAGGTGGGCGGATGACGGCTGTATGCTGCGTCACAGCCGGACCCGGGGGCCCCCAGAGGAGGGACGGGTGAGGAAGTGTGCACGTGTGCTGCTGAACGCCAAAGGGTCCGTGTAATCACTGTAACTGTAAAAGAGTAAGGAAGGGATCAACTGGGTAGCGATGCGCCGCGCTGGCACGGAGGGCTCGGGGATTGCCGGTTGGGCTCGGGGGTCGAAACTGGGCGTCTTGATGCATGCCAGTCCGGGCAGTGCAGCGGAAGCTGTACCCGATTTTCGTGCGGGGGGGGTTTCAGGCCTCAGACCCAGAAGATGAACCCGGGACCAGGCCAGCGGGTCACACTGGGCACGGGCTGGGCATATGGGCATGGCCACGGGCTGCCCACAGCACGGTGTGGGACACGCTGTGCCGGCAGAGCCACGATGCGACCGTCGATGGACCGCGACCACACACCGGACCATCACGGCCGCACCAACCACATCTCCACACGGCACAGGCCAACCTCGCGTGTGCAGTATCGTCTTCCCCCCCCCCCCCCACGCGCCCCACAGTCAACCCATCAACCCCAGCCTCGCACCATCGGCCGCGCCCCGTCGCCCCGTCACACGCGACGCGACTCTTCCAGCGCCGCAACGCGACCGATGGCGTTGGGAGCCTCCTCGAGTTCCCTGTCCGCCGGCGTGTACCGGACCCTTCCGGACGCGCCCCGCCCCTCAGTCCCCGTGTCCCCCACGTGGGTGGGGCCCTCCGTCCCCATGACTCCCACCAACCTCCCACGTGTCGCACCTTTTTAAATTGCTGACGACTGACACGACTCCCAGGTGGCCGGGAGGTGACGGGGATTACCTTTTAAAACCAGCGTACAATCGCGCCAGCTACGCAGACTCCGTGTTGGATACCACTGCGGTATAAGCCGGGGGTCGCCCGTACACCGGGGGTCGTCCCAAAAATAAACTGAAACAGCAACCAACTCCCAAACTTCGTTGAGGCGTCCTCCGGTCCTTCCCTCGCCGGCTTCATGCCCGCGTGCTTTCCCACCGTCTATACCTCTCCTCCCCTGAAAACAAACTTGACCCCCGCGCTGGGTCTGGCGGTTGAGTCCAATCACGAGCTGGGACCCCAGTTCGAACACGGAGCCGCCCAGCAACGGCCCCGCCTTACCCCCGCGTGCGCCGCCTGATGTGGGCCAGGGGTAGCTGCCCTCAAAGCGCTGCTCGTCTGCGACCTAATGACCTCGGGTATTACAGCGGACCCACGGGTCGCCCTGCGCGCCGCTTGAGGTCCGCTTACCGCAGAGCGCGGCACGGTCCCCCTCCCTCCCTCTCCCCCCGGGCCACTCCGTGTCGTTTCGCTGCGTGCGACACACACCCCCCGGGGCCACAGGGGCGGGCGGGGTTGAAACAATGAAATGTAAGACAGAGTCAGAACGAACCGGGGGGGTATCGCCCAGGGTGGACGTCCGTCCGCCCGCCCGGCCCCTCCGTTCGTCCGCCCGGCCCCTCCGTCAGTCGCCGATGGGGTCCAGCAGTGGATTGGTCCCTGTGAGCTTGTGGGACCTGCTGAGCGGGTTGCTGTTGTCCGAATGGAGGTGGTCGAAGGGGTCGTTGAAGGCGGACCGCAGGTACACCTCGATGGCGCGACCGCGGGCCTGCTCCCGCTCCGTGCTGCGTGGGGTGAGGGAAGTCCCGGCGAGACCGGGGAGGGGTGTATAGGATCCAGCGTATCAGGCGATGTAGGCGAAGGAAGTAAATGACACCCGAAATACCCGTAACCCGAATTACCGACAACCCAGATGGAAGTGAATGGTGACGGCGACGTAGAGGATAGTCGCAGACCAGCCGCATCCGCGAGCGACCGTTGACGGAGGCGGGCGCCAGAGCTCCGGTAGCAACCGCCGGCGGAACGGCTGCTGTGTCGTAGTCTAAATCAAGAGACTAGTGGAATTAATCTATGCAAACTATCCTAATGAAGCAAAGTGCGGGCGTGTGTGTGTCTGTGTGTGTGTGGTTGTTACATATCTGACCGGGCCTGACGCTGGCCAAGGGCTGCTAACCCAGCCCTAACGGAAAGACCGCCGAAGCACTCTCTGTGCACACTGCAGGCGTCCCTCGACCACCGCAAGAATAGGGTGGTTCGGCCCCACCCCATCCCAGTTGCGCCTAGGTATCCCCGGTGTGTGCCCAAGCAAAACCCACCAAGCGAGTTCGCGGTGTCAAGTGCCGTAATGCAGGGGTGCAGATGCACGCAAAGAGGCACAGCGAGCACGCGTGAGCATGTGCCGAAAAAGGCCATGGCGCTGGAGTGGGCGCCTTGGTGCGATGTGCGCGGGGTGGTGCAAGAACCACCGGCCGGGGGCGCGCGGCACGCGCGACAGCCGAGAGACGGCAAACGTGTTGTTGGCCGCCTGGGCCTCGGCTGCCCGCCTGTGCATGGCCCTTGGAGGTCCAAGGTCAGGCGGCCAAATTCAATCCGCGCCATCCGGGTGGCGCCAGCGCCGAGGGCGCTACCCACCCACATGCGCTTTCTCGCTGCTGTTGACCTGCTGGGAGCTGGCGCATGGTGGACCCGTTTGGCGGGAGGGCCGCCCCCGGGTGATACCGGACGCCCAGGATTACGGCGCCTTGTTCGCGTGGCAGCTGCCAGGGCCATACAGGGCAGGCCGCCAACGCAACCCCTCTTTGTGCCCGGGTTTGTTCGTGGGTTTGATCATTCTTTTGATCATTCTAACCCCCCACATATCTCTACCAGTTTCTTGTTCCTCCGCCCGATGACGCACCCCTGACCAATTTCCTGTATTCCCTCCCTGCCCTTCCGCACGCAGTTGCGGCCTCAGCTGCCAAGAAAAAACGCCCCGGTCGCGGCACCCACGCACCCACCCACCCACGCATCCGCCCACCCACCCACCCATCCACCCACCACCCACACACACACGCCCCTCACCCTGCGGCACACCCAGAACACATCCAGGGGGCACTCCGCCTGCGGACACCAATACTGACCGCATCATTTGCTTGTGGTACGACACTTTGTCGCTCAGGCTCTCCTTCGCAAACTCCTCCTGGACGAGCGCCGCCGCCGCGGCTGCGCCGGTGGTTCTGGAGCGGCGGCCTCCCTGCGGAGGCTCGCCGCCCTCAGCGGGTGCCCCCTCCGCCGCCACGGCCCTTTTGCGTACCGCCCGCTGCTCGTGCCGGTGTTGCTGCTGCTGCTGGGTGCTGGACCGAGAGTCGAAGCCCAGCCCACGCGTGCCCTTGGGGAGCACGGGCTCGATTGGTTCGCGCCGGCCCTGCTCCTCGACGCCGAGGCCTGTTCCGACGCTCCACCCGGCTTTCCTGAGGAGCTGGAATCCCACATTATCCGCCGGGATATGACCGGCCCATATTGAGTTGCGGCCCGACGGCCCGGGGGCGTCCTGCCCGGCGGGAGGTTGCGCGCGCGGGGCCCTGCTGTCCACCAGGCCCAGCGCAGGAGCGCTCCTAGCGGCAGGCGATATGTAGGGATCTAACACGTGGACTCCGCTGGACTGAAATGCCGAGAGGCCGGCCCTATGGGAGCGCCGGGAGGGGAATGATGGAGGGTTAGTTGGTCCACAGCTTGCCGAGAAAAAACCGTTCCCATAGCAAAATACCTCGCTTTTGATTCGAGAGCATCCGTGGAAGACGGCTCAAGCCGATCCATGCGGCAGAAGGGGTTCGCTTACGCCATCACCGTTGACCGTGCGCTGTAAGGGGACCTGAATCCTCACTTTTCACTTTGCAGAAGGATAACTGTATGCTAACCATAACGGCCCCCGCGTATAATTCGTTGGCAGTGGCTGCCTAAGGGGTGAGCAAGTTTGCACCTGGAAACACTTCAATGAATCCATTCAACAAAACAAACGACGTAATTTGGCTTGGTTTATTGCAAGAGAGAAACCACCCCGCATTACGTGACGTCCGTACGGAACCCGTAACATAGTAACCAGCCAACCGCCATGTCATGCCACTCCAACGAACTCGTGAATGGTTTAGAGCATCTCTGGCAAGAACCAGGGTTCCTTGAAACGAAATACGCAAACGCAAACGCAAACGCAAACGATTCGAGTGAAACGATCCAAGCGTTCGTTTGTCCCAAGCCAAACGATGCCGTACAAACGAAAAACGGGGGCCAACTTTTGCCGATTGACCAGCGTGCAGCGTCCATTGTCTTGACTCCAGTCCAGCCGCCTTCAATGCCTTGTATGAAAACCGTATTATGTCTATGTCTTAATACCATTTTAGATGACTGTGACTGACTGAGCTCAAACTAGTCCAACTTTACATTTGATGGTGACTGCCGGCGACCTTGTCTTTGTCATTTCCTTCTATGAAGCTATAAGGAGACCTTGCCACTGACATTCGACTAAATGTTATGACTGTAAAACGAAAGGAGCGCGCGTCCCATCACTTTTCAGGTTCAACCCCCAGGTACGAATACACCCCTACTATGCTTTGAATAACTCAGCCGCAAAGCGCAAACCCGCAACACTGAATCACAGAATGATAGCTGCATAGCTCAGTAGTGACAACGATTAGCTGCTCATCTCGCTGTCGGACGAGCTGTCCTGCTGCCAGGCGACCGTGGTCGCCTTGTAGTCCACCGCCTGGATGCGGTCCCGCAAACGGAGATTGCTGAAGACGTACACGAGGTCGTCCGCGCGCTGCGTGGTCAGGCGATTCCGGCGCTTGCTGTGGATGAAGTCGTACGTGCTCCAGTTGCGCTCGCACGCGCACGCCGACGAGGGCTGCGCCAGCACCTTGACGGCCACGGTTTGCAGCTGTGGCACGCCGGCCCCAAACGTCTGCCACCAGCTGTGGGCGGGCATGCCGGGCGCCGCGTTGATGGCGAGCGGCCGGCCCAGCACACCCTTCTTGGCGCGGAACTCAGCGAACTGCGTCATGGCCGCGGTCTGGTCCGCCTGAGACGGCAGCAGGCGCTCGACCATGGTCATCAAGCCGCCCGTTGTGTCCTCATCAATCTCGCGGTCCCAGAACTCGGGGTCCAAAGCGTAGCCAGCGCGATACAACGGGCTGTCCAGCATTGCCCAGCGCTCCTTGAAGCACTTGGTGATCTGCTTCAAGCGAGTTGCTGAAAGGGTGGACCCCGCGCCGCTCTCCAGTGTCTCCATCACGGCCATGCAGCGGGCGTGGATCTTGCCAGCCGTCGGGGCCGGGGAGTCAGCCAGGCGGAGCACCGCCACGATGGGCTCAGTCACCTTCACGATGTTGGACATCTTCTCCCATGCGTTGTTGTCCATAATGAACTTCTTCACCTGTTGGGCGGTGGGGAAACAGTAACAGCAAGGGGTTTGCGCTTGGTTGAAGCAACTAGGAGGGAGGAGGCTAGCTAAGAAGCGAAGAACCCCAATCCCCCATCACCCCAGTCGCCCAGTGCCCAGTCACACCTGGGTGGCGGCGCTCGTGTGCCTCGGGTTACTGTTGACCCAGGCAGTCCACTCCCGATCCACCACCGTCAGCTCCAGCTCAGGCTTGACCTTCTCAGTCCGTTCGAACATGATGAAGTTGGTGGCGAACCTGGTCCCACCTGAAACACAGGAAGCAAGAGTCGAAGGGAATCAACAGCACGTCCGTACCAGCCGTACAGTACAAACCCCGCTACCAAAACAAATTACAAACAAATACCCAGGCAATAAACGTGTTGCTTACCCGGCTTCAGCAGCTGGAGCTTCTTCTCGGTGGCTTCTGAATGCTTCCGGTAGAGTGCCAGGGGCATGTGGTGGTTGGTGATGAACTTCACCGTTTGCCGGCACTGGCCAACGATGCTGCTGACCCAGTCTAGCTTCCCGATGTCCTCCAGCGCCAGATCCAGGCAGTGCGCAGCGCAAGGCAGCCACGTGACGCTGGGGGTGGTCCGTCTGGATCAGCTTTCCAGCTGCTTTGCAGCTCGCTGCGCTGTCAATGATGACAGCCACCACGTTCTCCGGCCCAAACTGCTCGATGGCGCTGTTGAGCTCACCAGCAATCGTTGGCGCATCCTTGATCTTGCCGGTCATGTCCACCGCCTTCAGGAACATCACTTTACCACCGCTGCAGACCAGCAAGTTGAGCAGCGGCCGGCCAGTGACACTGCTCCAGCCGTCGCTGGTGATGCTGCAGCCGGTCTTCTTCATGTTCTCGCACAAGGGTCCCAGGCTGCTGGTGACTGTCGTTCGTGCCTGTGAACGGGGAAGGGGGAAAACGGCAACACGCAATTTACAGATACTCAGGAAGTACGGCATTTCGGCACACAATGTTCTAGCAACGAAGGAAGGGTTGGAAAACCACAGACCCCAAAAACCAAAACCCAATGTGAAAACCCTAAACCGCAGGGCTGCATACCTTCTGCAGCAGGTCTCCTCGCATCCTCTCCTCCGTGGGTGGCTGGTAGGAAGACGGGGCCGCCTTCAGCGCAAGTACCATCTTCTTGTCTTGAAGTACTTGTTACGCACCAGGTGGAACGGCAGCCCGTTGGCGTAGAAACACTGAGCAACAGCGTCGTCCACATCATCCCGATTGCCACGCGAGAAGGCCTCCTGAATGCCCTGCTGCTTGCTGCGCTTCGACGACTGCTCCGACGTTGCCGCGTCCAGCTGCTCTAATGTGCGCTTTCTGTCATCGGCAGCTCTCTTAATGTCTTCTATCTTCTGCATTTCTTCGCGCACGTTGAGCGGCGCTTTCTTGCATTTGCCGCCACCACGATCGGACATGCCCAGCAGGTGACCCCTAATCCGACACAGCAATGTATCTGGGACGTAGCTATCCAAGCAGCCGTTGGGTGGCATGCCGACATGGTATAGCGCATGGGGGTGATAACCCTTCGACAACAGACAGTAGGTCCGAGCTGCACTCCGAGAGCATGGCGTCGCGACGGGCGGAGGCGCCTTCCAGGGGCCGGACTGGAATGGGGGAAGGAGCCCGGCACCCCATCTTCGAGCTATGCAGCAGCCGACAGGCACTTCGATGGGCAGTCCCTCCCGGGGTCGCCCGGGGTAGCCCGGGGGTGAGGGCGGATGAGGGCCGGGAGTCAGCCGGTACTGGCGATGCGCGGGGTGTGGGGCGGTAGTTGGCGGCAGTTGGTGCCGTACCGCGGTGTTTTCTCCATCCGCGTTTCCCATGGTGGCACTGTAGGGAGAAGCAGTTTGGATCGCAGTTGGGGGCTTCGTACCCGACGAGGAGGGGCTGCACGGGCCAAGCACTGACTGACGCGAGGGTGGGCACGGGCGAAGGGACGGACGCCCCAATCGTGCTATACATCAGGTGAACAGCGCGCCCAACCAAGCTAGAGCCCACAGATCAAACGGTGAGGGCGTGCACTGAACCGCAGGCCCCCGTTCCGGCACCAACAGCCAGCCACGTCAGCAGACAGCCCTACCCCGGGGCCCTATGTGTGTCGGCCGCGGGGAGGCTTACTGGATCGGTACCTAATCTCGGCTCACGAGTCACGACGTCGCTCTACCTCACATACGGCATGCCTACAGGTCACAGCTGTGCAGGGAGACTGGCTTTGGGTCGGGTGTTGGTTCGCTGATAGGGGTGCCTGTACGGCAATTCCCCTCTCGGATGGGCCTTATCCTTGGCAACGGTCACTCCCTGCGAACGGGGTAGTGGAGGGGGGAGGGTAGTACGGGGGCAGTTCGGATCCAGGCTGGGTTTCGGTGCGCTTGCAAGACCTCTGCCCGGTGCGCCTGGGGTAGGCGGAATTCCCTTTGCAGTGTCATTGCGAGGAGGCGTCGGCTGTCGCTGGTGGCCCTTTTGGCCTTCCCCGTAGTGCAAAATTTTACTTCATAAGTACAGGAAGGCTCTTGCAGACTGTTGGGTCCACCTTGTAACGGTTACACAGACTGTTGCTTAGCCTCAACAGGCCCAGGGCCAGGGTAACGGCGGACTTGGCTCGAATTGAAAAAAAGGCGCTCAGTCGAGGGTGAGGGCGTGTGGGGTTACTCGCCAGAAATTCTCGGAGGCAGGGCTACGAGGGGCTGCGGCAACCTGCGGAAGCGTCTCCTGCGTGCGGGCCCCAATAAGTCTCCGCGAAAACTGTCGCGGATCGAATTTAATCATCGGCGTTTGCGCACGTTTCTTATTCTGCATCCGACAGCCTGAGGCCTGGGCGCCTCCGGGAGCATGTGGCCCTGAGACGAGTCAGAAGGGATCCGAAGCTGTCCAAACAGACCCGGAGCGCATCGGCCACAAGCGAAATCAAAGGTAGCCCAACGGTCGATTATGCGACGTACCTTTTATCTCTTTTGTAAGATGGTGTTTGGAAAATGTGCTTGGCCTTCCCGAAGCCGCCAGGCTGACGCTTGACTACTCGCTTTCGCAGTACCATACCGCGAGGGCGTATGGCGTCTTAATGTAGCAACAGATGGGACCCCATGACCTGCCATTCAACTTCCGACACAGCAAAGCATTCCATGCCTTACGGTAGAAACTCCCACAATACTTATTTTGCATGTCTTGCATTGAAATGGATGTCATTCTATCCGGCAATGGCACATGGCGCTGCAGTACGAAACTGAGCCGTTCGAAGCCTGAGTTCCAACCAACGCCTTCGGCGTGATTACTCGCACAAGCGAGTGCATTACGTGTATCTATTTTACAAGCACATCACGTGAGCTTCCTCGTGAGTCGAGGCTGCGCACAAAGTCGTGTCTGAGGGGCACATTCGAAGGTCTCTAGCGGATAACTTCGCCTTGTGCGATCTCACCTTCATAAGTCCATAGACAAAAATATACTATTCCCGCAGCTGCAAACAAAACTAAGATTCTCCGTCTTCCCGGAAGCTGGCAAGCCACGTCATTTTCGTATGCGATCGGTGCTATTGTCCATGTCAGTGAGACGCCATTTCCCGGCACACTGATCCTCTATTGCATGATTACATGCACCGGGACGAGTTTTCGCTACGGAGGTTTCTGTACTGCATGTTCTAAACGCACGTACGCGCCGCTATACGCTCTACATCATCGCGCACGGTGCCGGACGAAAAGAACGTGTGACAGTTCCACCCGGTGTCACAACGATCCCAGAAACCTGGGGCTTCTCCTTGAGTTATGAATGGGCGGATTCATCAACGGCCGTTGCTGGCCGTTGATAGCCCAACTTACGACTGGGACAGCTGACGGTTGCGAGTCGGATGACACATCCCTCAGCCGCTGACCTCGGTGCCCGTTCAGCCGGTATTTCGTTCCTGAGCGGAAGGGAGCGCTGCGAGTCGGTTGTTCAAATCGCGGTTCACGTCACACACTGTACGTGGCCGTCCCGTTCCCATTCCTCCGCTTCCTCACAATCGGGTGGACGGGTGCCCCACTGTGGGGCCCCCCCGGTGCCCCGTGCGCCCTCCTTGTCCCCAAAGCTGTCGTCAACCATGCGGGGCAAGTCGGCGGAAAACCCAAGCAAATGACGTGACCGTACCCAAGGCCGCTGTCGCTCCGCTCGCGTCCTGTGCGCGTGCCCGCTCGTCCAATCTCGTGGCGCCTTCTGCACCGCACGCCGCCGCGGTGGACAGCACAGCACCACGTCATCTGGGCGCCTCACGGCGATCCGCCGTGATGCGTTGATCTTTAGAATACATGGCTGTAGCGTGCATTCATTCATCCATGGCTGATGCCTGCATCTTGCGTTGCGTTCCTGCCCTGCACAACGGAGGAATGCGAAAGGTCCGATCATTTCCAACAAGCACGATGGGCGGCACGTAAAAGCTGTGTTGGAGCTTCCGTGTTTGTTTACACCGCTTGGAGATGAGCAGCTGCATGGCGACGGCGAATGTGCGTCACCTGCTGTGCATGAATCAATCCATTATGTAAGGAATCGTCTCAAGGTGCCCACTACGCTGATGCCAGACGTAAGCATTTCACGCCGCAGCTTCTCTTATGCAACAGAGCGCAACGGATGTTTAGCTGCCAGGATTACGGGGGCGGTGCAGGGCGCTAAGCTGGCAATCGGAATGTGTGAACCAAATGACTTGTGACTCATTGCATTGAAGTCGCCTCCGACGACCCTGGGAGCGCGCGGCCACGAATTGGGTACTGAACAGATTTGAGAATTGGTATCGAAGAATAAATCTTCGGACTGCTTGCGTCCCGTGCTCCAAGGAAACGCACGGCTGTTACGACCTAAGGCAGCCTTCCCGCGTAACCCACATCGTAAACAACGGTTATTCGGTCTGGTAGCCAAGCGACGAGGTTATGGGCTGGGGGACGGTGTAAAACGCGCACGTGCCATGATTTCCTGGAATGGTTGACTCATCATCTGTTACAGCGGCTGAACGCAGCATGATCACTCTTGGCCGAGGCGGCACCGCCCGCAAGGCCAAGGAGGGTCAAGGCAGTAAAAAATTCATTACTGCATGCGCTTCAGCTCAGCAGCGTGGAGCCATTCTAATGTCGCTTCGGAACGCGTTAAAAGGTCGTCCTGAAGTGGTGCGAAGAATTAATAACCGGCACGTCCCAGGAGTGACCTTATTAGAACTGCGATAACTTGACCTATCAGTGTCTTGTGTCGAGGATTAAGCGCTGATGCTCCTCGCCACTCAAATACTGATCGGGCAAGCATGGGCAGCACGTTTGCATGCCTATCTGCGCGCGTATGCTCGTAACCGGTTACTCATACAACTCCATCGAAGCGCATTCGGGGCCATGCGGCTGTTTCATGTTGTTTGTATATTGTGACCTTCTACGGTTTCCATAACCTGCGCAAGCGCACGAGGACTGGCCTCAGGCGACCACTTCGCATCATCTCGCCGTGGCACCACAAGCAAAACGGTTTAATTGTAAAGCTTTGCGCTTACGGCAGAAATTATTCTCCAATATCCATACAAACATCAAGATCACAAGGTGTGGAACTGAGAAACCCTGACAAAACACGGCGGGTCATCGGCGTACGGAAACTTTTATGAAATGTTTGTACATGGGGCCAGCTATTTTACTTTCAGCTATCAAACATAGATCTGTTGACCCTTCTAAATGCGCATGCCTGTGAGCCCTGTCCTCATTGGACAAGCGAACTGCGCTTAGGGCGTTACAGCTTAGGTTCAAGGGAAGCTTCTCGGTGGAACCGCTTTGTGATATCGACAACAGCGTCTTGCGTGAGGCAGCGGCAGCGAAGGGGAAACCGCGGCATGGCGAACGTGGATACGTGGGCGCACCCAGTTGCGCGTTCTCTTATTTCAACGACCTACACGAACTTAAATAATGGGTCCATCATCATCCCTGAGGATGATTGCTTTTGCAAGGTAAAGTTCTGGGCAGCGTCCACCACGCTCGACTTGTGGCCATGGCAAGGAAACCGTTCACTGACCATGCGCTTTTCGTGACGCGTAGGCATGGCTGCAATCTTTTGGTTCTGTCACTGCAAAGAAGGCAAGTCTTACATTTGAAGTCCATCAGGGATCGCTCAGTGCAACCAAGTCGTAGTTTGCCGATTTGCCCTGCAGATGGCCAACGCGCTGCAATGGTGAGCTACGAACTGGTAGCCTGTGCAAACTGGAAGCGATTTCAGGCAACGCGCCCGCTTCCTTTCCGACGGGTTCAAGTCGCGGACAAAATCAAGAGCCACAACTTTGCGGCAGGACGTACTAGGCTGCAACAGCTACAGCGTTTTTCCTTGTTTGACTGAACTTATCGCTGCGTGTGGTCTTGCTCATTCTGAGGACCGGCGGTTTCGCAACGACTTGTTTGACATGACTGGGGAAGCTCCTCCTGGGTGGACGAATAGCGCGCTAAAAACGCTGTATTCTGTGTAGGTCTTGAAACCTTCGCTTTGGACTCGAAAACCTCATGGCTCCCCGCTGACTTCCGACAGGGCGGCGTTTGCGTTTTCAGTCGCCATCTTACTCTACTACGCCTACGCTACATGGAAGACAACCTGCGGCTGGGAGGAGGTGTACGTTTGCTGCGTCGAGGTGGGTGGTACCCGGTCGCGGCTGCCCAACTGCTGCCCAACTGCTCCTTACAACGCCACGGGATTCCTAGAGCCTATTGTTGCCCTTCGCGCTGGGGACAGACTTCGCGCTGGGGACAGACTTCGCGCTGGGGACAGACAGCCCCTCGTTCCGCTCCGCAACTTCAGTGTCACTATACTTGTCTCCAAGCACACCGCCTGGTCCCGTCGGCCTTGCTTTTGGTCAATCGAACCCTGTTCACAACACCACCCCTCATCCCCCTACCGTGCACACCCTGTCCACGCAGCTGACCAAGGTGATCATTGAGTTCTTTCACGTGAGTCCCGACGTCGTACTGCGCCCGTACGGCTAGCTCGGTGGCTGGTGTTCGCGCGACGCGGGTGAATCCCATCTTGTGTCCTCGTCTTTCGGGGTTCCGAGGCCGCGGGATGGCTGGCCGGTTGATAGTCGTTCGGGTGCAGTTGACTTCAACGAATACCGTGACCGGATGCTGGACACGGTTGACGAGTCGCTGCTAGCCACCCCAACCCGGACGCAAATTGCGCACTTGTCGGTGGACGATGTGGGGCGCTGATCTGGCGAATGGGTGATGTGGTGGTGCGTCCATCCGTCCGTCTGTCCGTCCGTCCATCCATCGCGTCCGTGCGCCCAGAGGTTGGAGGTTGGAAGTGTGTCTGAGAGCAGTGAGCCGCGCGAGCGGAGGAGGAGGAGGAGGAGGTGTGTTGGGGGCAGCGCAATGGCGGGGTGGCAGTCTGGCCAGGAGCGGGCCGGTGGCTGCTCGTCCCCGCGACGGTGAGAGGTGGGGAGCGGGGAGCTTATTCCTCCCAGGGGGGCTGGTGATGCGATTTTCGTGAGGGGACCGCCGCCGCCGCCGCCGACTTGGAATGCGTCGCCAACGTGGTGCGGCCGTCCTAATGCCACGCGCAAACACTTACCTGTCGCCCACCCGCCCTGCCCACCCTCACCTGCCCCTTGCAATCCCACCGCAGGAGCTGGACGAGCCGGCGATGCTCTATCTGGGCAACGGCAACCGAGTGCTGTGGCTGAGATACGGCGAGTGGCTGCTTACCTGCCCTGTAAGCGACGAGGAGCAGGCGTGTGTTTGCATGTGTGTGTGTTTAATGAGAAGCCCACCGTGTGTGTATGTGTGCGTGTGTATGTGTAAAAGATAACTATGTATGTGTGTCTGTGTGTATGAAGAAGTCTGCCCGTGTGTACGTTTGGGTACCACCCGCGCTGATAGAAGCTCACGGCTGGGCACCGACTTTTTCTGGGAAGGCCGGTGACGGCGTTCGGAACGTTGGCCTTGAATCCATTGTATCGCTTGCGCTGATGGTAGCTCACGTTTAAATAAATACGCATTTGATACTCATTCACAGCCGTGGCCGCTCTCGTTGCGGTGACACCCACGGCCCACCAGAGGGAACCGTCGATGCTGAGGCGCAACACTTGCCCCAGCCAACCCACGTACCCACGACCCAACTACCGACTCAGCGGGTCGCAACCCTTTTTCCCGAACGCGACCCACCTCTGCAATCAAAACCTTAACCTCTTCGAACCGCCGGCTGCAGTTCTCTGCACGTACGCCCACCACGCTTCGCTTTTCCCCGCCCTGTCCTTCCCCGCCCGTTCCTGCGTGCCGCTGCAGGTCATTCTCATCCACCTCTCCAATCTAACAGGCCTCAAGGATGATTACAACAAACGCACCATGCGGCTGCTAGTGTCTGATATCGGCACCATTGTTTGGGGAGCCACGGCCGCCATGAGCACGGGCTACGTCAAGGTGCGCACGCTGTGGCGGATGGGGCTTGGAGTTGTCAGGGCTTGAGGAGTCGGGGGCTTCGAGTTGTCAAAGCCTTGGAGTTGTCAGGGGCTTGGAGTTGTCATTGGAGGGTGGGGCTCCAACAAAGAGCCTAATATGACGCCCAACACGAACCCGGACGAACCCATGACACGTTGGAAGGAGGAGAGAGCACTTGTGCGGTGTGGGACCTGCAGCCGTTGACAGGCCCCGGACCCAGACGGTGATGTGACGTTGTGGCGGCCGCTGGTGGCTCCGTCCTCGATGATGCGAGGGGCGGGGGCGCGTGCGCGCTCGACGGCCGGTCAGGATATGACGGCAGCCCGCTGACCTGACCTTACCTGACCTGACCTGGGCTCACCTGACCTGAGCTGGCGGATGGATGGATGGATAGATCCACTTATGATGCTGCTGCCGGCCGGCCCCGGCGCCGTTCTGTTGTTGTCCCGCGTGCGTGCAGGTGGTCTTCTTCCTGCTGGGTTGCTTGTACGGCGCCAACACCTTTTTTCATGCGGCCAAGGTGGGCGCTGCTGCGCGTGGGCTGGGGGGATTCGCCGGCGGGCGCGGCAGTGTGCGTGACGGGCTACTTGCGCGCGTGTGTGTGAAAGGAAACTGTGTGTGTGTGTGTGTGAGTGTATGAGAGAACTGAGGGTGTGTGAGAGAGCGAGAGCGTGTGTGTGTGTGTCATAACATATCTCGCCGGGCCTGGCGCTGGCCGGGGCAGCTACCCTTTCTGGCCCATCGGGGAGACCGACGAAGCACTCCGCGGTGTGTGTGGGTGTGTGTGGACCTCGCTTTGGTGGATGGTGCGGTGCTTTGCGGTTTGTGGAACGGACCACCAACACTGCCGTACTTCCGCCCTATTAGTCATCCCCCTGACACCGTCACGTCACATGACACCTGATGCCCCCACCGTCACGAAGGTACCAGGGGTGCGTTGTACGACTTGCTCGTCGTGGATCGTCCTTTGCACGACTGTACGAATTTACGACTGTACGACTGCAGGTCTACATTGAGTCATTCCACACGGTGCCCAAGGGCCTGTGCCGCCAACTCGTCCGCGTCATGGCGTGGGTGTTTTTCGTCTCCTGGGGCATGTTCCCGGTTCTCTTCCTCTTGGGCCCGGAGGGCTTCAAGCACCTCAGTGTGTACGGTGAGCGCGGGGGTGCGGGCGGCGCGCGGCTCGCGCTCCGTGGTGGGGGATGGTGGTGCTGGTGGCGGCGGCGGCGGCAAGGGCCTGCGTGTGGGGGGAGGTAGGGCTCTGTGGGGGCGGCATCGACGGGGCCGGATGCCCGGCAGGGCGTGACGAACTGACGGCGACCCATAAATCGTGAAGTCTGCTGGGATGGGATTGGGGCCGCAGAGATGCAGCGGGCTCCGGTGTGGGGTTTGAAGTGACAACCCGCCCGCCCTTCCCCCATACTGTCAATCACCCCGGCCTCATCCTGGGCTGGTTTGAAGCGGCAAACCAGCCGAGGATGAGGCCGGGGTGATTGACAGTGTGTGGGGGAGGGGGTTGCTGCCCGGGTATTCCAGGGGACGTGGGGGATGCGGTGGCGAAGCGCGGCGTGGGCCCCCGCGTCCCTCGCGCCCGACCCAACCGGACTCTTGGTGCGGGGTTGTTTGCTTCTTCTTGACCCTCACCGCTGTCGCGGGACCGAGGGTGCTTTGTTCCTCTACCTTTTATGTCACCCGTTTCATGTAACCTTGCAGGTTCTACCATTGGCCATACGTTCATCGATTTGATGTCCAAGAACGTCTGGGGTCTTTTGGGTCACTTCTTGCGCCTCAAGGTACGGCAGTGGTACGGCGGCGGTACGGGGGATGTGTGGGGTGCGCTGTGGCGCTCTGCCTGCAGAGCGCACAGATGGGTCCAAACGACCGACTTGGTTCTGCCTTAACCCGCAGATTGCCGGCTTGGCGCTCATTATCATTATCTATCATTATCATTATCATTATCATCTTACCAGATCGTGTTGTTTCTCAACGCAACGGCTCATACCCAGACCTGTACACGGCATGGCCGCATGGCCTTCTTGGCGCATCGCAACGCCGCACATCAGCTTCCTTGTAGCTTCCTGACGCGCCATTCGGCTCGTGGGTGCACTCATCCCCTTCTTGTGCCGCCCACGTGCCTCGTGCCTCCCCGCACCCGCCGTACAGATTCACGAGCATATTCTGCTGTACGGTAAGTGGGCGCGCGCGCGTGTGTGTGTGCGTGTGGGCCGGCCTGCATGCAATGTGTGCGGCCGTCATCCGTGGGTTTGGCTCTGGCTGAGGGCACCCAACACCCGACCCATCCTGCCTGTTATTCCCTCGCGCGTCGCCGTGTCGTGGGGTACTTCGTACTTGGGTCCCATGCGATGTGTGTATGTAGCGCACCGTGACGCTGTCGCCGATGGCTGTCACCGACGACCCGCGGGGTATGGATTGGGGAACCCGCGGGGTCCGCTGTAACATCCTTAATTATATATTGTGACGTTACAGTTTGAATGTGCGTCCTGGCCCTGCCTGCGTTTTATGGTATTTTAAATTTCGAATTTTGAAGCAGGTAAGAGGGAAGTATGAATCCGGTTCCCTCCTCCTGGCCCTTGTGTCCGCGCAGGTGACATCCGCAAGGTGCAGAAGATCAAGGTGGCGGGCCAGGAGCTGGAGGTGGAGACGATGATGGCGGAGGAGGACGAGGACACGGTCAAGAAGCCCACCGCCCAGTACGCCAACCGCGAGTCCTTCCTGAACATGCGCGACAAGTGGGTGCGGGTGAGGGTGTGGGGGTCAGGGTCAGGGTGAGGGTGAGGGTGAGGGTGTGGGTGTGGGTGCGGGTGCGGGTGCGGGTGTGGGTGAGGGTGCGGGTGTGGTGGAGCGGGGCTGGTTGGGGTGTGGTGGGATGGGGTGCGCGCCGGTGTCGGGTGTACGATGTGCGAAGGAGGTTCAGGGGGAGGTCCAGCCCTGCTGGATCATCCGGGGCTTGTTGCACACCGCTCCCGGCCCCTCCGCGGGGCTGTGTGTGTCTGGGCTGTTTCTTTTTTATCCTCCGCTCAACCCCCTCCTCCCTGTAATATCCCCCTGTACGACCAACTCCAGGCTCAAGGAGAAGGGCTACGAGGTGCGCGCCTCCCTTGAGGCGAGCTCGGGTGACATCCCCGGCCTCAGCGGTGACGGCGCCGCCAAGCATCGCGGCCCCGCGCCCAAGGGCGGCGCCGGCGGCGGCGCCGCCGCCGCCGCACTCGAAATGTCCAAAGCGGCCATGGACATCAACGAGGCCATCTTACCGGGGCGGGTCATCCTGGCCGTGCCCGACATCTCCATGGTGGACTACTTCCGCGAACAGTTTGCCCAGCTGCCGGTGCCGTACGAGGTCGTACCATCCCTGGGCGTCGAGAACACCGTGCAGCTGGTCCTGCAGGCCAACACGCTGGGCGGCTGCGACTTTGTGCTCCTGCACCCGGAGTTCCTGCGCGACAAGTCGGCCCCCGGCCTGCCCAACCGCCTGCGAACCATGGGTCAGCGCATCGCCGCGTTTGGCTGGGCGCCCATGGGTCCGGTGCGCGACCTGATTGAGTCCTCGGGTCTGGACGGCTGGCTGGAGGGCCCCAGCTTCGGCTCGGGGATCAACTTGACGCAGCTGACGGCGCTGGTGGTCCGCATGCAGCAGGCGCGCAAGCTGGCGGCGATGATGGGCATGGGGATGGGGATGGGCGCCGCCGGCGGCGGCATGGCGGCGGCCGGCGGCATGATGAGCGCGGGTGAGAGAGGCGGGCGGGGCGGGGCGGGGCGGGGCGGGGCGGGGCGCGAGGGGCCGCGAGGGGCCGGGATGTGCGCTGCGGGCGGGGAATACTGGGGAGCGCAGGTGACTGGTGGCCGGCGACGTGCGCGGCTGCGCGGGAGCCCCGGTGGCACCCCCGGATGTACTTTCTGGATGTCGGATCTAGGAGGTGCTGAACGTCTCAGTCTCAGTCGGCACGATGCCGTTCAGGTCGTGAGCGTCGGGTGGTGGGAGAGGATAGGGTTCCGGTCGCGGTGGGGCACGTCGCGGCCGATTGCAGCGCTGAAAGGGAGGGCGGTGGTGGGTGGGTGGGTCCAGGGTGCGGGGGCGGGGGCGGAGCGCGTGCGGTAGATGAGAAGGAGGGGGCCGGGCAAGTCCGGCTTTCGCCATGGCTTGACTGCCTGGGCGCAGTGTGTTCGAGTGGGGATCGGAGGCCCCGACCCGGCCTGGCCTCGAGTTGCTGCACTGGGCCCGGCCGGGCCTGCAGCTGCTGGTTTGAGCAGCGTCGGCAACGCCCACGACTCGCGCCCTTGCACTGCGCCTTACAGTACCTCGCCCGTCCCTGTCTCCTGCTGCGCCCTGCGCTCCCGTCTCCCCCAGCTGGCAGCATGGCCGCGAGCAACATGGGCCTGGGTGGCGCGGCCATGAACGGCATGGGCTCCGTGTCCACTATGGGCGGCGGCGCCGGCAACGGTATCAGCAACATGAGCGCGGCCAACTTGGGCGGCGGTTTGAGCATGTCCATGGGCGGCGGCTCGGCCCCCAGCGGCCTCATGTCGCAGCTGAGCAGCAACGGCCGCAGCGGCATCATGCCGCCCGCGTCGCCGGTCGGAGGTGCCATGGGCATGGGCGGCATGATGGCGGGCAACGGCCAACAGCAGATGAACGCCTTGAACAGTGAGTGGACGGGCTGGCGTGGCTGTCGGGGAATGGGGGGACGGAGGGCTGTGCGGTGGTGCGGGCGGCTGCCTTGGTGGATGATCGCTGCCCGGACGCAAACCACCCTCGCGCGGGCTCTCGTGGGTCATGGCTTTGTCAAGCAGGCCAGCTAGCGATGAACGCTCCTCTACGTCCGCAAGCCCGCTGTGCACTCCCAGATTTGGCATCCACCGCTCCCAGCTCCACTCCCGCTCCACTCCCGCTCCATTCCCGCTCCACTCCCGCTCCACTCCCGCTCCATTCCCGCAGGCATGGCTGGCCAGAGCTTCCAAGTGGGCAGCAACCCGCTCTTCAACGCGGCTCCGTCACCCCTCAGCTCGCAGCCCGGCGGGGACGGCATGCCCAACGGCAGCATGCCCAACGGCAGCATGGCCAACGGCATGGCGGCCATGCAGCCCGCCGGCTCGATCCGTAACTCTGGCCTGATGGGCGCCGGCATGGCCCCGATGCAGATGGGCGTCCTGGGCGGCGGCGGCGTGGCGCAAGGGGGGCCCATGGCGATCGGCTCGGCGACGCTGGGCGGCGGCGGCGGCGCTCTTGGCGGCGGCGGTGCAACCGAGGCGGAGATGCTGCAACAGCTTATGGCGGAGATCAACCGGCTCAAGAACGAGCTGGGCGAGTGAGCCGACACCCCAGGAGGGACCCATGCGGCTTTGCCGGCAAGGATATCTTTAAATGGCCGGCAAGTTAATGAACACGGCGCTTGCTGCGCAGTGGTTGGTGTGGGCTGGGTTAGGGCTTTTTAAGCCGTGCGGCAGCAGTTCAAGGAAGCGCGTCACTGGGGCCGAGCGCGAGCCAAGCCATTCCCGTTGGGGTCGGTCGGACGGGTTCTTTGCTAAACACACATCCACACCCCCGCGTCCCCCTCGTCGCGCGCCGACTCGGATCTTGTCCTCACCTGGCCACCCATTGGCCAACACACTTGCGCACCTGGGGCTCGGTTGGGTGCACTGAATAACAAGCGCACGTAGGCGTATTTATTTGTGGCCCCCAATCGGAGCGCGCGCCTATCGGATCGGATCGGATCGGATCATCATCTTGATAAGTTGTCCTCGTCACCTTGGGTCTCATCTTGGATCGCCCCACGTTATCGCCCCTAGTTCTCCCCGCGCGGGCGCGCGGCCCCATATCGGGCCGTGCCGCTGCGCTACGCCCTGCGCTGCAGTGCCCTGCGCTGCCGTGCCCTGCGCCGTGCCCTGCGCCGTGCCCTGCGTCGTGCCCTGCGCCGTGCCGTGCGCGCGCGCGCTGCGCGGCGGGGGCTCCTTGCGAGGGTCGTGCGGGGTTGCGTGTGTAGTCGACAGGCGGTGTGCCCCAAGCACCTGGGTATGCGGCTGAGTAACCAGGGTAGGTGGGTGGTTGGTTGGGTGGGTCAGTGTAGGACGTGGGTCTGACGGTCCTCCGGAACTCCGGGAAACGGAGTCCGGTCACCTCAGGTCGGGCGGACCCCTGCTGGAAACGGATGGGGCTCCCCGGCTGCCGGCTGCCAGTCGATTTCGCGGCCGGAGGACCCGCAGCATTCAATAAAGCGATACCGCGGCGCTGGGCCGCGTTTGGGCAGTGCCTGGAGTGGATTGCGTTCGGTGCGAGAGCAGCAGTAGTTTGGAATACTGGATTAGGGTTCGGGTGTCCGCAGCTGTGGTGCGGTGCTGAGGGCCCAAGGCGTCGCCTCGGCGCGTCACGGACGCGTGCACGCACGCACCGCAAGTTTCGAGCAGCTAACGCGGTATTTAGGCAGCCTCTCCTGCAGAGGGGAGGGAGTCTGAGTCTGGTGTGTCGACGGCGACGTCACGTACCGTCATCTTCGAGGCGGCCTGGAGTCTCATTGGTTGAGGTAGGCGGGACGGGGGCGGGACGAGGGTGTCAATGAATCGAGGCTTTTCGCCAGGCGCGCGCCGCGTCATTGGGGAGAATTGGGGTCGGCACGGTTCGGTGTACACCGGATGGACTTTTCATTTTATGCGCATCCTTGAGAGTATTATGTACGTGTGTGTTTAGCGAGCAAATGTGCCCACGCCATATGTGTGTGTATGTGTGTAAAAAGAAAGCATGTGTGTGTAGTGTGTGTGAAAAGAAAGTATGTGCGTGTGAATGTGTACATTTTTGTCGGTGTACACCGCCGCTTACCGTATACATTCATCCCCGCGGCAGCCTGAGGTTTGATGCGAGGGACTCTCGGTTGAAGTCCTGTCGGTCGGTCGCGTGCTCCCTTTCCTTCCCGGAGTGACTCGTTTCAGTTTTCCGTTGGGACCCAGCTTCGGCGTTTTTGGACTACACGTGTCTATGGGTTCACAGAAAATCCTCGTGGTTTGCGTGTGTGCGTGTGCGTGCGTGCGTTTGTATGAGTGCGTGTGTGTGCGTGTCCAGATTAGGAGCTGCCGGAGTCCTACGCGTCTGTGTGTGTGTGTTTTACAAGGTAACTGAGGGCCTCCTCTTAGTGGCGGTTGCTGCGGACTGCATGTCATCATGCAGATGGATTGGGCGGCGGCTGGCCGGACTGCCTTTTGTTGCTCGGCCGGGTCAGATGACCCGTGGGCCACAGGGCGGAGCCTTCAGACTGTCCGTCGACGCTCTGTTGGCGATCATTTGCAAGGCATTGTGAGAGAGAGAGCGCCGGGAACGGGAGACGAGATTATGGACGAGAAGGGGACGGACACTGGGGTGGTGGCGGAGGGCGGGCGGCGCGAGGATCGAAGCTGTGCCGGGCGTTTCCGTACCTGCCCGCGTCCCTGGAGCGCCTGCCTGCCTGCCTGCCCGGGTCTGTCTGCCTGCGCGAGTGCCAGAGGTATTTTGGATGTAGGCGACGAGGGACCGATGACCGGTTCGTTTTGAGGGACGCAATCGAGACGATGAGATTGGTGAGAGCCGAAGGCACACGAGGTCACCGGCATGAGGGCATGTGCATAAGGCCACGGGCACGGGGACGAGGGCGCGGGCCTCCAAGGATGTATGCTTCTTTGCCTCTCTGCCCTCGATATGAGAACGCCAACGCCGTGATGGGCTGACGTGATCGAGCCGACTTGGCCGCCCAGCCGGCTCTTGCTCGTGCGTTGTTTCATGATGGGAATAGAAGCCGGCGTGAGACCAAGCGAGCGCAATGGTAGTGCTCGACAGAAGCATCTGCAGAATGGAGAGTAGGGCTGTCGGCGGGACGAACGCGCACAAAGAACGACTCGAAATTTGGCGCGATGGCTTGGGGCAATTTGATGGAAGACTGCGCAGTGGGGTGTCGAATACGGCGAGAGGTATCGGGCGGTCGTTTGGAGATGAGATGAGGTGAGAAGCCCCTTAGCTGTTGGTGCGAGCGGCAGCCGTGAGGGCGCTGCGGAGGAGCGCGCGTGTCACGGCTGCATGCGGGCGCGTACGATTGTACGGCAAGTTCTGACAGGACGAGGCGTGCGAATGTCCTGAAAGATGGCTTTGGGTGGGGTTCAGGGAAAAATGATTCACTTCAACCTTGTGAGCGCGATGTCACTGCGCAACATAGAGCACGGCATGTCGATGGCGGCGATGCCGGCTTGTACCCTGTGCGCTCTGCACTGCTCCACATTTCGCCTCGTCAGAAATTTGGCACGGTACGGCACCGCGTGGCCTGCTGCAGCAGCTGCTGCAGCTGCTGCTGCGTGTGCACTCAACCGACGCCCTGCGGCACCGGCTCCTGATGCTGCTGCTGTTGCCGCCGTTACTTCAGCCGCACTTTAGCACTCCCCAGCACTTCACTCACTCTGATTAACTGTTTGGCGAGACATTCTCCTGCGCTGACCGTGCGGGCGGCCCCGCGGGGATTGGGTGGTGGTTGTACGTGTATGTGTCCGTGCCGTATGGCACAGCCCCGCGGGCCGCATTATTCAAAGGCCGCGCGCTTTCAAACTGGTAGTTACTTTGTCTGCATCTTGAAGGCGCATGTGCGATGGGCTTTCGGGAGCGCGCTCCTCGGCTGCCGATCCTCAGAGAGCCGGAGCCGGATGAGGCTTCGGGCGGCCGGCCGGCCGGGGTTCCTATGGCCGGGTTCGCTTGGGTGACGGTGTGCAAGTCGTCGTTTTACTGCCTGGCGCCAAGGGGGTGTGCAACCGATCGGGGGGCCCGGGGTGGCCGTCCGTTGTTTCGGAGGCGCACGTGCGAGCATATGCTTGCTTGCGTGCTTTTAGCAGGCTGGGCAGCCCACTTTCTGCGGGCTCTTATCGTTTCCCTGTCACAGCCCCACGGCAGCCTCACGCAGCCAGCCGGTGTCTTCATCGTTGGTCTGCGGGGGATGCTGATGTGGCTTGAACCGGAGTCCCGGGTCCCCGTGTGTTGCTTGGATGGGTCTAGGGGTGGAGGCACGTGCGTTGGTGAGTGGCGTTTGTTCTTTTGCTGCACGGTTGGGAGCTCTGCTTGCACGGCTGTAGGGCAGGTGTGGCTTGGCACCGTGGCGCTTGCTTGTTGTCTGGGTATCTGATATTGGAGGGCCCCGCTGAACGGAAGCAAGTGTGAAGTGTCGGGTCGAGTTCGTTCAGCGGGGGGCTGGGCGGTGTCGATACGGATTGGTCTACCTCCAGAATGTTACATAAGGGCACCCTGGACCGCTCCTGACAAACCTGCCACAGGCTCGGACCGTCAAGTCAGTGGCGGATGGGGTCGGGTCAATCAAACAATCAATCAATACAAAATCAATACAATCCGCAAGCTTGATCCTAACGGTGAGGTTGGACTCGGCGGCAGAGCGAAGGGGTCACATCGCAGGCCTCACAGGGCGCCCCATACCTTCCTCTCCCTGCCCGGCCCTGATGTCCAATGGCCTGTGGCTGAGCTCTTGGGGCCGAGACATTGGCCGTGACGCTCTGGCGAGGCCTCGCGAGGCGGGCGCGGAGTGGCAGTGGCCAGCCATGGCCCTGGAGGGGGAGTGGCTGGTCGAGGTGTGGGGCCGTGGACCCGTCGCTGCTGTTTGATGCGTGGTGGTGGCAACAGCAGCCGCAACCAAACATAACGGGTTTTTGCCCCGTGCAATCCTTTGTCAGTAGCAAAGCGGCCGACCGCTTTCGTGTAGCCAATGCCCCGTGCTTGCTTGCGTGCATCTTTGCGGAGCAGGCGCGGGTGTCGCGTGTGGTACGGATACTTGAGCCGCTCGTGGCCTTGTGCTTTGTTGTAGTCGCTGCGTCACTTTGGTAGTCTGCGGGCAAGCAGCTGGACCGCTCCCGCGCTTTGCTATTCGGGAAATGGAAAACAAAATAATAAATACCTTGATTTATTGCACCCGACTTACTGCTGTTGCTGTCGTACTCGATGGACTCGTGGTTTTGCGCTGACTTGGGGGGAGTTGATGCGCTTGCCGACATGCGGTCGTGCGGGCTGTTGCCGTGTTCGCTTCTAAACAGCGGTCCTCCTCCAATGATGTTGCGTAATTGCGCGGGGTTGAATATGGCTTTTATTAATCGAAATGAATTCTGCTCCTTCGTCGTTATAGGATACGGTCGTCATCATCCCCGTGGGGATGGGCTCGTCCGTCATGGGGACTTGGAGAGCGGCTTTGCTCAGCCCTCAGGCAACCCTGTCATGGGATGTAACCGTTACAAGGTGGACCCGTATCCCGACCGGGATGTAAATGGTCAGAGTGTCAGATTGTTCCTGGTCACGATATGGTGCCTTTCCTGCGTCGGCGGTGGCATCAGGACAAGGGGTCGCACCCATTTGTCTAGTCCGTGTACACACACACACACACATGACTTGCCCTTGTATACACCGTTGATCCCTTTGGGGTCCGCTGTAACGTTCATCCATTCATTCATTCAAATGACTGTACACTGCAGCAGCTTGCCGAGGGCGGGTTGTCACTTTTTCAGTGCCGACCCGGGACATAACCCTAGCGGGGCCCCGTCGACAAAGCAAGGAACGCGGGGTTCCGGAGCCTAGCGGTAAAGGCGTGCAGACAAGACGACGGAACGGTACCCGCCGTGGATGTGCTGGCCATTTATTTAGGATGTTACAGCGGACCCCGCTAGGGTCATCGGTGACAGCCGAAGCTTCCTCACCATACACTGCATAAACGAAACTGCGCCCACCGCCCCGAAGTGCTCACGGCTGTGGCGGCTGTCGGGGATGGATGAGCCCATATCTTGAGGCGCCATGCCTCCTGGAAGCCTGCTTTGCAACCAGCTGGTGTGCACGATAGCACGAACGGCACGCGACAAGGAAGCTTTTCCCGCATGCCGATGAGCCGCCACTGGATGGATGAGGGAGCGGCACATACGGAAATGGTCCCAACGGAAATAGAACCATGGGGCGCGCGACGTACGGGGGCCGGCCAACGCAGCGGACCAGGAGTCGCCGTACTTACCCACTGGCGCGGCCGTACATCACCCATTAACTCCCGCGTCCCGCCCGCCTGGCGCTGACACTCTGCTCGTCGCGGCCCCAGGGGGCGCATGGGAGGCCACTGGCTGGGTACTGAGGACCCCAAGGAGCGGTGGGTAGTGGATGCATGAGAAAATTATTAAGGATGTTACAGCGAGCCCCCCAAACCCTTGCCGCCATGGACGGCGGGTTGAGGTCCCTCAGGACGAGCCGCATCACTGTGTCACAGGCCGGTGGGACACAAACTGTCTGGAGGACCCACGGGCGGCTGTGAGAGCCGCGGCTCGTCGGCTGTGGTGTGGCGCGGTGCCGCTGCGCCCTGCCTGCGCGGACGGAAGGCCAAGAGCTTACAAAAGCCCAAGCCACCTACCAGGCGCTGCGTTTGACTCACATCATCCAGCGTGGTTGGGGGGGACAGGTAGCGTCTCTACAGCAGGGGTAATGACTGGAAGTACGTGACGTGACGTGACCTTAAGTGTTTAGTGAGAAACCGGCCCGAACCGTGACCTCAGGTGTGCTTGCGTCGCCGTCGTCGGGGCAGCTCTCCCAAGCGGCCACCGTCGTGGCCTGAGCAGGAAATGACCCCACCGCCGTCATGTCTGGGGCTTACTAGGCGCAACCGCAAGATAGATCAGCAGCACAACGGCTGGGGCACTAGGCCGATGACCTGCCCGAGCGTGCGGCCCTTGCCATCCAGGACGTTCCAGGGTGAATGGAGTCTGTGCGGTCTGCTACGCTGTGTGAAGCCGGTTTACGGACAGCACAGTAAAACGTTTTGATGCGGCAACAGCAACCCAAATCGCGGATCGATGCCGATCGATAAGGCAACAGGCACCTCGAAATCGGCAAGGCAGCCAGAGGTATGAGGAGGTATGAGGAGGTGCTTCAGTCGGAACGTTTACATAAACGTGGAATGCTTAAGCTCCCGTGTTTGTTGAGGTCAAAGTAAGTGGCTGCAACCTGTGCAGCGTTGACTTTGTCGCCGGATGTTCCCTTGTACTGCCCACACCTGCGAGCCGCTTCGCATTCTCGTTGGTCAAACAAGAACCCCTTTCGCTGTACTGGTTTGGTGCTGGATTCGAAGAAAAGCGGAAAAAACGTTTTCCCAGGGATCAAGAGACAGTGCACCTCCAGTGGTGGAACTGACAACAAATGTGCCCGTTCAGGCCCCCTCAAACCTGCGGTACTACGGGTTCTTCATTAGAAGATCTCAGGTTCCACCTAGGTGCCGTAACCGTTGCACGCCGCGCTGTATCCTTGCGGGGACCATGCGGGGACCTCGCTCGTAGGCATTTGAATGAGGGAACGGCAAGAAGATTAGGAAGGAACGTCAAGCGTAGCGATACTGCGACATGTGGAAGAATTGTTAGAGATTCAGTATGATTCTTCACATAGAAACTAATCGATGCAGTCTGGATAGGACAGGATAGGACTGCCGCGAATCGTCGCTTCGACTACGGCGGGCGGTGACGCAATTTTGGCGGGCGACAAACCCGCCCGCAAACTGGCAGTTGGCATGGTCCCCATGCGGGGACCTCGCTCGTAGGCATTTGAATGAGGGAACGGCAAGAAGATTAGGAAGGAACGTCAAGCGTAGCGATACTGCGACTTGTGGAAGAATTGTTAGAGATTCAGTATGATTCTTCACATAGAAACTAATCGATGCAGTCTGGATAGGACAGGATAGGACTGCCGCGAATCGTCGCTTCGACTACGGCGGGCGGTGACGCAATTTTGGCGGGCGACAAACCCGCCCGCAAACTGGCAGTTGAAGCAAGCAGGCCAGGACAGCCCAACGATAGACAGGATGGTGTCGTCCGAACAGCGTACAGAAGGAAACGCGAAAACAAAAGGGCAAAGTCGTACTGGACTGACCGGATACACCCGACCATCTAAGTGTGGGCCTGGTGCGAAACGCACGTTCATCTTAATGGCCATGTTGTCCTTCATCCGGAGCTGAGGCAAGTGTGCGGCTTTAGGTTCCTGAGCCCGTTTCCGACCGTACCAGCGTGAAGGCATTGCAGGAATCGTGCAGCGAGATGTATGGTAATGACAGACCGGACACACATTTGGAATTTACGTGAGCACCTCTCATACCATATGGTAGCTGTTGCGCTTAATAAACCTAGCTATGAGTGTGTACGACATCGTAAGCAAGTTAGCAATGTATGTGAATGAGGGATTGTAGGAACAAGCCCGAGGAGGTGCGGGCCATGCGGGCCACGGACGGCCAAGGCAGACTCGCAAATTCACGCGCGCCCGGTTCCGACATCTGTGCAGAAAAGAAAACGCTCTCCGCTCTGATCTCAAGAAAGATAACTTCATTTTGTAGCCTGGCATGTACGCGCGCCCTACATTTTCGACAAATTGGCAACGGTGGGGCATACGGCACCGATAGCGCGCTTGCCGCCCCTTTGCCCAGACAATTTACGATTGCACTAAATGAGCTTTGTGCTTTTACTTCTGTTTGCAAACATCAAATAAATTGCAAGTTATGCAGGATTGTTCTTCGCAGTGGTGGGCGCACATCCACCGTAGCATGCAAAATCTCGTGAGATTATTAGAAGAATTCTGTTGACATGGATGAATAGATAGGCTGCCCTCTAGCGTCAAATATCTTGTGGTCGCCCGTAAGACCAGCGCCCCTTCAAAACGATTAAGAAACAAACAATTCTCATCAGGTATAAAAGGTATAAAATTTGAGATTATCAGGTATTACGATACTGGATAGTCCAATTGTGCAATTGATGTCCCATCTGCGTACGGCGTTATGCGTAAGCCGTAGAACCTCTCCGCGATGGCGATCTATTTCGAGGCCTCGCCGCATTAACCATACTAGATAGCACTATTAGGGGCTGCTATGATTGCCCCCGACTTGTCCTTGCGGATGAGTCAAAGGCGCTTTCCAAGGTGGTCTAACAAGAAATACACGTAACATTCAATCCGGTTATATTGAATTGACTGAACTATCTGCTTAGAAGTACGAGCGTTCACAACTCGGTTTAACGGCGGGGAGGAACAACTTTGTTTGCATGACATTAAACGTCAAAAGTCGAAGAACGATGGTTTCTACATTCGTAGCAAAGGTCCGTAAAGGGAATATATCATCCCTGATAATGATGCTTCTCTGGCTGTCGTCGAGTCGCTGGTCAGTACCGGTGTTCGCGTCGCCAATGATGCGCGGTAAGACTGACGACGCCAGTCGCCGCCGCCTTCAGAAGGGTGACAGCAATCAGGTATGTGATGATCATATATTTGGAAACCATGTGCGCTGCGTCCGCAAGTGCGGGGTTGTAGTACTCGGCCGGCCCATGGTCCATCGGTTGAATGCGCAGGAGGCGCCGGCGATACAAGGCGCGCAAGCGCAGGTGGCGACCGCAGAATCCCTCGCCGCCGCCAGAACCTGGACTCGAGGGGCCCGGCAATCGCCTAGTATGCCGAGCTCCCCTTTGGCGCCAGTACCACCTCCTGCCGGCAAGCGACGCTCGGGCGCCCCGAAGGCACTTAAGGCGCCTCGCGAACCGCAATCACCTGACGCTCCGTCAAATCCGCTAACGCCGCCCCCGCCGCGGCGGCCGAAGGTGCCGACAAGAAACTCCTTCTTTGATCAGCTTCGGCAGTCGCCGCCACGTCCACCGCCACCTCCGCCGCCATCGCCGCCGCCGCCGTCGCCGCCGCCACCGAAGGCTCCCATGCCGAGGCGGCCGCCGCCACCGCCGCCTCCAAGCCTCCAAATCCGTGCTGAGGAGGCCTCAGCCGATGGACCGGACTCCATCCTCACTACCGTCGTCTTGCCCGTGGACAAGTGCGGAGAGCCGTCCGCCGCAAACTTCACTCTTCTGCAGGTTCGTTGCGCCGTCGGCTCTCCAATTACCTTCACGACACCGTTGTACAAACTACGGAATGCGGCCAGCAGGCACGCCGCGCCGGGTGGTACCTGAACGGCTCACTGGGGGATTCGTATCCCGCCCTCCGCAACGGTAGTAGTCTCCTTTCTTCTGCTAGTGCATTGTCATGCTCGTGCTTTTAGGCGTTTTTGCGTGCCCTTGGGCCAACGGCTCGTGGGGTTATGCACCCCCAACCATGTAACACACACACACACACACACACACACACACACACACACACACACACACACACACACACACACACACACACACACACACACACACACACACACACACACACACACACACACACACACACACACACACACACACACGCAACGGGGTCGGCGGGTGCTTGATTGAACGTTTGTAGAGTTGTTCCCGCCGCCGTTTCTACCGCGTGGTTTATCGGCTCTGTCGAGCTGCCTGTGGCAGCGAGGCCTTACTGGTTTTTTGCGGGTAACAGCGCGGGCTCACACCGGTATGGCTGAGCTGCTAGGGTCCCAGGGCGTGAAGCGCCGCCACATTGACTGACCCGCGCGACCAGCAGGACGGCGCGCCGCCTTCGCAGCAGGCCTCCCTTTCACCACACAGCGTGCGTTAGAGATCACCTGGCCTGGAGTACTTCCTGCCAGCCCTGCGTGTACGGCGCCCCGCGGGACATGCCTTTCCTGCCAGCCCCGCTTCCCCCGGCCCTTACGCGTCGCCATTGTCCCTATCCTACCAACGCTTTGGTGTGTTCTCCCATCCAACGAGTATAGATATACATGCACGTGTGAATGAAGGATTTATTGCAGCGCGCGTGTCAACTCTCCCTGTCCTTGTAGTTGTTCTTGACGGACCAATGCTACCTGGCATTGGTGCCCTTACCTCCACCTTCGCCCGCCCGGGCGCCCCTCCCTGTCCGCCTCCTTTGCAGGTCGTGTTCATGGTTTCGTTGCCGTCCTACTTCGCCCGCGCCTCGTTCGGCTCGCTGGTGATGCCGGCAAGCTCCTCCAAGTACAACCGCATCCTCAGAGACCGCATCGACATCGGATGTCCAGGTGCGAGAAGAAGCAGAAGAAAAAGAAAAGACAGAAAAGAAAAAGGAGTGCGCGCGCCAGCCCGAACAGGAACCCTGGTCCGCGGCGCCCACATGCGCGGCCTCCCGCCACGGTTCTGCCCTGGGCATGCATGATTCAGGGCATGTTACAGTTGCCCATTGCGGGCGGTGAATAGATGAGTCCATGCAGGGTTGCAGGGGTGCGTGGGTGTGTATGTAGGTGTGCGTGTGGGGGGGGGGGCGGGCGGGGGGGGGGTAAAAAAGGAGCGCAGGGCGGAGGGAGAGGGTACGCGGACGGGACTCCCGCGTGCTTGATGTGCGTCCGCCGGTGGTAGGGCAGAGGTGCGCGGGGGCGCAACCGGCGTGATTGGGTCCTGCGTGTGTGTCAGAGCGAAGTGATGGGCTGAAACCAGCCTGGGGCAGCGCGCGTGCTTGCGTGAGTGTATGTCTGTGACTTGTTGCAGATCCAGACGGGCCTGGCACTGGCCAAGGGCTGCTAACTCAGCCCTTAGCGGGAAGACCGTCGAAGCCCTCTGTCCCGGATTCCGGGGGCGAGGGGCGTACGTAAGGGGCCTCCGTGTATGTGTGTGTGTGTGTGCCTAATGATAAGCCCCCCGTATGTGTGTGTATTCCCCTTATTCCCCCTCGATTGCAGACTCCAACGACATCCGGGATTGGGCTGCGTTAGCCGAGGGAGATGTCAGACAGGTGCGGCGTCGTCCGTGATCCGGACCCGCCGGAGACACCGGGACACGCTGGGACCTGGCTGGGACCTGGCGGGGAAGTGACTCGCTTGCGTTTGGTTGAGCACGGTCAAGAACCACACTGTGTGCACTGCCGTCGGCGCCCGCGCACACCGAAGGTGTCTGTACGTAATACATCTAGATGAGATATGCCGCGTGACCTGCCGCGCTGCCGTCTGCGTGTGCCGGGTGGAATAACCACAGGTAGGGGTATGGCCGGGTCTGCGCCCAGACGCCGGAATGCACACGCACACGACGTGTCAATTCGTACCGACCGTACGTACGACACCCGCTGCCGTGCCTGCCTGACCTTATCGCCTTCGGACTCGCCTCCACCCCACGCGCCCAAACCCCTCCAGAGACTGGGTTTGAACCTCGGATCCTACCGATCACACGTGTACATCATGCCAGCCAGCTTCGGAGCGGATATCTCGTACGGCACCATCATGTGCCCGCTGGACGGCACCTCTGAGGTCCCGGGTGTCTGGACCGCTGCCAACCAACCGGACGGTGCGTCAGTGTCTTTCAAGAGATGTGTCTGTGTGTTTAGGAGTGCAACCCGCCCCCCCCGCCCCGCCCGATCCCAGGTGGCAATATACTCCGTGTGTGACACCGCATGTGTGATACCGTGTGTGTGATACCGCATGTGTGATTTGTGTAATCCAACGTGACTAGGACAGTTGAGCCAAGGCCGTGTGGTCTGGGGGTCTGGGAGAGGGCGTGTAGGGAAAGCCTGTTGACCAGTCCGACAGGACGTTAGCTGCCAGTCATCGCTCGCTGCTGCTGCTGCTGCTGCTGCTGCTGCTCCTGCTCCTGCTGCTGCTGCTGTATGACTACTTTGGCTGGTTTGCCACAGGCTCGCTATCTGCCACCGCCCCAAACTGAAGTCCTAAAACCCTAAAACACTGGCCCCCTGCAGTCCTGCTGTCATCCCTCGTGCACGAGCTGGGCCACAACCTCGGGCTGCTACACTCCAAGGTGGGTCGCCGGTCTCTCAGTGGTTCGCTGCGCCCACCTCAGCGACCCTGTACCATGCACTTGGCAAGGGCAAGCAAGTCCAGTACACACACCATCGATCGCCGCAGTCCCTGGCCTGTCATATTCCCTTCCCGCGCATCCATTGCATTCGGCCGTCCCGGCCCATCCCAGCCTCTGTCCCAGCCTCTGTTCCCTGTCCCAGCCGCTGTTCTCTGTCCCAGCCTCTGTCCTCTACCCCAATGTTGCGCCCCGTCCGCCGGCGCGGTCCTCGTCATCTTACTGCTGCTGCAGGCTTATGACATCAATGGGGTGCTATCGGAGTACGGCGATGCGTCCTGCCCTATGGGTGCCCGGTCCACGACCCACTACAACGTCGCCCACAGCGTATGGCTGGGCTGGACGCAGCCGCAGGCGATCCTACGAGGAGGCAACCTACCGCTGGGTGAGGGGGCGAGAGGTGTAAAGCGTTTAACGCCCAGACACACATCCAGCCTGGCGGCTGGGTGAGGGGGCCAGGGGTCCTGATTCCTGATTTCCCGGGCGGCGGTTTCCGACACCAGCGTGTGTTCAACTTTGAAACCTCAATAACATTTTCAAGAACTTCAAAAGATGGTGCCCCACCTCGTATGATTAAAGAACAGAAATATTTAATGACAACGTTGGTGAAAGTTTTGGTACAGCCACCAACAATATTCCGGTAGTAGTTTTAGCGGCGTGTGCATGGAGTGTGTGCGGAGTGTGTACGAAGTGTGTACGGAACGTGTGCGGCGAGCGGCTGTCGATCGGCCGCCGCCCGCCAGCAGCAGCGGCCTGCAAGCGATATCGCACTGGCATGTTTCCCTTTCGTTATTCCTATTTTTATTTTTATATGTTTAATGACTTAAAGTTGTATCATTTCTATCATTATCATTGTTGTTAACCAAGATAGCGGCGCATCAACATCCCGACAGCGATCCAAAGCGATTTCGTATGCGCTTGCGCGAACCGGAGCGCTGTCTGGGATCATAGGACCCCCTGTCACGCGGCCTGATACCGGCTGCTGCTGCTTCGCTGGCGGCGGAGTCGGGAGATCAGTCAGGACTGACTTGTTCCGACTTCATGTGCAGGTGTGTGGACGAGCTTCAATGTGGACGGTCTGGCGAACACACCCGTGAGCTCACTCCAGGTAGGGCTGAGGCCTGAGGGTGAGGATGAAGGTGAAGATGAGGCTGAGGGTTGTGAGGATGAGGGCGAGGGTGGGCCGGCGGACAGGGAGATCGCGCGCGCGCGCGAGAGAGAGAGACCTGGCCTCTCGTTGTGGTCTTGTCGTCCTGCGCTTCGGACCCGCTCCCGTGCACCGGGGCGCTTCCTTCCCGGGGCCCGAACACCTGCCGGTGCCGGGATTCGACCTCGGGCCCCCAGGAACCCCGCTATAGACAGCGTTGTTCCCGGGGGTGGGTGCCTGCACTCCACATGCCCTGTAGCCCGGACGACGACTGCGAGACCCTTACGACGCCAAAAGTGGTCACCGGCCTACAGACCGAACGTTGCCGGGACACTACGCGCTGTGCCTTCCACCGCACCGACTGCGATCCCCGCTCCTACGCCCGAAGCTTTCCTGAGCTGCGCTCCCTTCCCGCTTTTTGCCCCACGCCATCGGACGTCGCCGGGCCGCACCCCAGATCCTGCCAGGCACCTGGACCTCAAGCTGGGGTCCCAACGACCTGCTGTACGTCAGCTTTCGCCACTTTACCCCCTTGACGGTCGACGGCAGCCTCCTCGCGCCCTACCGCAACAAGGTGCAGATCCACAGGCACACCCTGAACGGGGACGGCTGCGGCGCGCCGGTCCTGCTGGCCAACCTGGACGACGGCGCCGCCTCCAAGACCTGGCCGCGGCGCCCCAGCAACAACCCGGCGGACCTCACGTCAGCGCTGCTCACGGTGTCTGTCGCGCGGGTCGACACAGCCGCTGGCGTTGCGACGGTCAGGATTTGCCGGTGAGGCACCGCCGCACCGAGGCTGCATAGAAGCTGATAGAAGCCGGCCGCTCAAGGAGGAATGGAGGATCGATCCTGCCCAGTCCTGTCTAATCCAGAGAGCCGGATCTGCAGTGTTGGTGTGTTCGCGGGCAGAGCAGAGCAGGAGTGCGTGACTTGCAAGGGGCATAGCTAAGCCCGGAAGTGCCCCCATGCCACCAAACCGCCCCTGCCCCAGCCCATCAAGGAATTAGCGAGGTACAATTGTAAGGCTAAGGCTGAGATACATAGTAAGGGAGTGTTTGTGTTTGCGTTTCTGCATGTGTGTGTGGTATAAAGGTGGATGGTGGTTGTGGGGACTGTGCTGCGGCAACGCGAAGCTGTAGCTGTGCTGAGAGCTAAGCCGGAGCTAAGCTGCGGTGCCTTGGGCGTTGGGCCTGGCCCCTGCTGACCCGGTCCGGACCTCCTCCCTGTCTGTTTCCTGCAGAGCCAGCCAGATGAGCAGCAAGGAGGCCGGCGCGCAGTGCTACGACGGACTGGACAACAATTGCGACGACATAGTGAGTGTGGTGGCAAGTACATTGCAAGTGCATTGCACCTACCATGGGGTGGGGCACGGGGTGTCAACTTTCCCGTTGTGTTGGGTTACCAGGCCGCAGACATATGCTCGAGCCGCGGCCGCATGCGCCACAGACGCTCAAACCGGGCGGCGAAGGATGCACTGGCTGCCATGCACACTCGTGCGGTGTACGAGCAGCTGCCCATCCCGCCCTCACTTTCGTCCCCCATTCGCAACACAACCTCCGCAGATTGACAACTGCTGATCAAGAGAAAGGACTCCTCGCCCGCGTTGTGGCCTGCTTGACACAACGGCGGCTCCTTATTACCGAAATCGCTCAAGTATAGTCGTACGTCCGATGCCGCTAGCTTGTTCGGCAGATGTAGAACAAATACTGGCGGGTTTTATGGCCTCGATACTGTCCGTTCTTCCTAGCTGTAACACGCCGAGAGTGATGAATTCAGGGATTTTGGCTTGCTGCTGCATTCGTCACTATAGGGCGTCGCTGGGCGCGTGCTGAGGCTGATGCGGCCGTGCTGATGTCGAGGCTGATGCGGCCGTGCTGAGGCTGACGCAGCCGTGCTGAGGTCGAGGCTGATGCAGCCGTGCTGAGGTCGAGGCTGATGCGGCCGTGCTGAGGCTGACGCAGCCGTGCTGAGGTCGAGGCTGATGCAGCCGTGCTGAGGTCGAGGCTGATGCGGCCGTGCTGAGGCTTGTGCGTTTACGACCGGCGGGGCAGATGAGACCGAGCTGGGGTGTTGGCGAGGGCTTCGTTCCGTCCCCGGGATGCCCACCATGAAGGAGTGTTAGGATGCTGGGTGATGAAAGCATTATTGAGACCGTGTATGTGTGTGTGTGTGTGTGTGTGTGTTTGTTAACGAACTAATGAGGGGGTTCCGCATGCGTACGGGTGACCTGCTGCGTACAGCTGTGGCAGCTGTGGCAGTCGACCGTATGTACGTGCAGAGGGCCACCGAAGAATTCTTCTCCCGTGCTTCCGAGCAAGCTGCCTTACCGCCTGGCGTATTGTTCCTAGCTAGTAGATTATTTTATGGCTTGATTGATTTGGGGGAGACTAATGGTAGACACCCGGTGTGTGTGTGTTTAGAGGTGTGTGTGTATGTGTGTTTAGGGGTGTGTGTGTTTGTGTCTGTTTAGGTGTGTGTGTTTAAATGTGTGTGTTTAGAATTGCAACCCGCCCGCCCGCCCGATCCCAGGTGGCAATATACTTACCATAGAACCTGCGAGGAAAAACTTACCAGATGCGTGTGTGTGTGTGTCTCATGTACACGTACACGTTCCATACCTCTACTGCGATCCGTCTCTTTACTTCCAGCGGCACATGCAGGCAGGCCCCCGCAACCGAGCGGTGGTTCGTCTTTTTGGCTGCGCTCTTGCTTGCTTTGACTCGCACGCATTTGCAATGGGTGGTCGCGCTTTGCGCACCGTGCGGGGACACGGCTGCTCTGGTGCAGCCGCCGTGCGTTTTCGCATCGTGGGACTGGGGACGCAGTGGCTCACCGGCCGCGCCTGACACGCCACATCCGTCCTCGAACTGTCTTTGATTGCCACTCACGAAGACAGCACACGCGCAAGCACGCGCATTGCGCGGCGCGGTGAGTAGCTAGCATGTCTTTCCTTTTTAACTTCAGCACTTGCGTGACGTGTGCGCGTGGGTGTATGCGTGTGTTAAAGAGAACTGAACCGTGGGTGTATGCGTGTGTGTGCGTGTGTGTGTGTGTGTGTTTAACAAGAAGCCCACCCATGCGTGTGTGTGTATGCGTGTGTGTTTGTGGGTGGGTGGATGGGTGGGTGCGTGCAGGCTTGCCTGCGGCTGCAAGGCCTACCACGATGATCCATGCCGATTGCCGTGCCCGTGCACCTACCTAGCTACCTGGCTCCGCGCCTGCGCCTGCTCGAGCGGCGGGCCTCCATGCCGCGCAGCAACCCGATCCGTCGGTGTCTAGGTGCAGGGTGGCGACGAGGTACTACTTATTGTACGCCAAGCAAACTACCTGGAAAGAAGAACGACGTAGTAGACGTGGCAATTAGTAGCAGCAGCGATGGGCGAGCGGGCGCTTGTGGACCGTCCGTGGTGTGGGCTGGACGGGACCCTTTCCGTCGTTCGTCTCCAGGTTCTTCCTAATCTCGTTTGCGCTTGCGTGATTGGTGGTGTGTTGGGATTCCCTTACCGTCATAGCGTCCGTTACCCGGCCAGCCAGCTGGCTGGCTGGCTGCGCTGGGTGGTGGAACCCCGAACGTGAGGATTCGCATCGGTATCATCAATTCTGTCCAGCTTTCTTGCTTGGTGGGTTTGCGGTTGCCGCAGGCTGGATGTGTGTCTGTAGGACGGCTGTTTGTCGCATCCCCCTGGGTTCAGCTTCCCCACAGCAGCTGACACGCTGAACAAGCGGCGGGAGCGAGGCTGCTGGCTGATGCACATGTACGTAGCTGCACGCATGCAGTTGATCGCAGGAGGTCGTGAGGGCGGGAGGCAGGGGCCGGGTGTGCCAGGGCTAACTGTCATGTCCGCGTCGTCAGCGATGCGATTCCCGGATGTGGTCGTAGGTTGTTTTTCGTACTTCTGCACGCAGCCTCGACCTTGCACGCACCGGCTGCTTCCAATTTTAGAACCGCACTCGCTCGGACTGCTTACGTACCTGTCGAACGCTGGCGGCGCCCGGCGCGCGTTGATCCCCGCGCGCGCGCGTGTTTGTGCGTCTTCGTGAAACATAAATTAAGGCGCGGCGGGCGTGCTTTGTGTATGTGTGAGTGCGTGCGCGCGCGTTTGTGCATGTCCGTCGTCCTAATTCCGACCCGACCTGCTGCCCCGTTGAGATTTGCTCAATCCTTGGTCCCGAAGCTATAATTATGCCGTCTTGGACGGCCCTGGCGGGATGGATCGATCTGTGTTGCTTGCTCGTTCGCCGTACGTGTGCGGTGAGATCGACCGCGCGTCCTTACCTTACCACCTTGCTGCATGCATGGTATCTGCGGGCAGTCTTCCGAAGGCCGTGTGTGTCCCCGGCTCCCCGCCCAATGATTGAATGTCCGTGTCCCTGTCCCTGCCGTACGTCGTCGTACGACGCAACGGGGCGGGTGCTGATGAGAACGAAGGTGTCTCACTCCCGCACCCGCACCCGCACCATTGTCCACCTACCACCGCATTCATGCCGCCAAATCCCGACGATGTGGTGTGGACATGTACCTGCCTGCTGCGCAGAATGTGTTGTGTTTGGTGTGGGATTCTGGCTGACTCCGTTTCACTGTTACCCACCACCTTAATGTGTTGGCTGGGGCCGACTGCTGTAGATAGCCTGCTTCAGCCGAGCACGGCGAGGCAACATAAGCTGGTTGGCACCCCGAGCGAATAATTTTAACTGTTGCGTTGCATTCATCCACGCTTTCTCGCGCGGCGCTAGCTGGCGTGCCCTGGCGGATAGATAGGGCGATGGGTAGCTAGATAGCGCGGCCATTACACGAAAGACCCGTGGGCCGTGAAGATGCGCCTTGGAGGTTATCGGATTTTGCTTTCCGCCTTGCCTTTTGGGATCGTTGTTTTGTTATTATCCTTATACATGTCCATATCATGTGCGCCTGCCATTGGTGGGGGTACCCGCTGGATACCGGGATGTGTACCTGGTTGCCTCGGCTGGTTGCCTCGGCTGGTTGCCTCGGCTGGTTGCCTCGGCTGGTTGCCTCGGCTGGTTGCCTCGGCTGGTTGCCTCGGCTGGTTGCCTCGGCTGGTTGCCTCGGCTGGTTGCCTCGGCTGGTTGCCTCGGCTGGTTGCCTCGGCTGGTTGCCTCGGCTGGTTGCCTCGGCTGGTTGCCTCGGCTGGTTGCCTCGGCTGGTTGCCTCGGCTGGTTGCCTCGGCCTGGTTGCGCATCATTCATTTATGATGGGAATTGAAAAATGGATTCTCAATAACGCCGCCGCCGCAATCCATCTTTCGGTCATGCGCACTGACCACACGCGCTTCTTCATTCGCTGTCAAGCAAGGTCGCTCGGGCATGCGGGTACCTGTGTGTGTGTGCGTGTGTGTGTGTGTGTGGGTGGGGGGGGGGGGGGGGGGGAGATGTTACATGGTTGGGGGTGCATAACCCCATACCTGTACAACTACCCATTAAGCCATACGAGCTGTAGGCCCAAGAGCACGAAAAGAACGCCTACACGCACGTGCATGACCGACGCTGCGCAAGCAGGGAAAAGGAGACTACTCCCGCCCGAAGGGGACGATTGCGTTGCGATGGGCACACATGCACCACCTCGTCTGCCGCGTAATCAATCACTGTGTATTTGTATCGTTACTAATGACGTAGCAATGGACCCCGCGGGTCATCGGTGACAGCCAAAGCTTCCTCAAAATGCACTGCAGAAACGAAACCGCGCCACCGTGGCGCACCGGACTGGCTCCACAACTGCACCGATACACTCCACCGCACCCACGCTACCAGGAAACCACCCCGTTCATGGGGACCATCAATAGCCAAGGATAAAGCCCGCTCAGCTACTTTGGGCACCCATGTTAAAATCATCACCCAAGCCAAGACTGGCTCTTTGTATGACCCTGGTCTAAATAACACGATATGCCCAAGCGTTGCAACCCTCCGGCCAAGCAGGGGCGCTTGTTCTGCTCGCTGCCATCACACCGGGGTGTTGCATGCCTCACGTCAATCGTTTGTCGCCAACGGTAAACTACATTAACTACATTAACTGCATTAAATTCCGAGGGTCGGTTTGGGCGTCAGGAATCTGGACCCGACCCTCGGTGTCGCGAAATACGCGAGGGCACGTGGCCTCAGAGCAACAACCCCGCTGGTCTCGACCAAGGTGAGCCACCCATGACGCCATGACCCATAATAAGGTGCAGTTCCATTTACAGAAACGTTGATTGCCCACAGCCCGGGAACGCCAGGCCGCCGCGCCTGAGATAGATGCATCGCCTTGTCGCCGTCGGGCAGGTTTCTTTGGACAACTGAAACTCTCCCCACAGAGAGCCGCGCCGCTACAACAGCTTTGAACTTTGTACAAGAATTTGTGATTGCTTGTGGCATTTATGTGCAGCGATGCTGTCACAGTTGGGTACCTGGCGACGGAACACGCCACCGATCAACCCAAGATGTACCAGTATGCCTCCAGCGCCGGCATACGGTAGTCAGACTTAACCCTGATATGCAACCGCGCAAGGTGCTTGCCGGTACAAACGTCACAGGCAGCAGCACTGGCAGTAGCACTTCGTACACAATGTAGAAAAGACGTCAGCCTTTCAAAGGCTAACATATCCATACTATATATTTATCTCTGACTTAGATTTATTTCGTGGTTTGTGGGTTATTGAAGAGGATTCTTCTCATATGAATTTTTTCTTGGACTGAGTTTAGCGCAGCGCCGTAATCTCTACTAAGCTATGATAAATTTAACAAATATTTATTTTTAATCCCAAAGTCTTAACTTAGCTCGGGCGTGAGCGTCAAGTTTAGCCGTCCGTCGTCATTGCTTCGTAGTCTCGGAGATGCGACTCGGCAATCGGCATAGCGCCTGGCGCTTGGCGGTTCTCGCGCTTGCGTTTCATTTTTGTAATATCTCAGCAATTGAATCCATGAGAGTAACTGGTCGCAGAGCGCTGCTTACGAGCTCAGCTGGTCGAAACGACAGGTTCGTGATCCGGCAGACGACTCAGGGAATCAGGCAAAAGCGGACTTCGCAGGACTGCGGCTTCGAGGCGGCCACACATCTGTTTCAAATTCAAGGAGCCTGCTTTGGGTGAGCTGTCTTTGACGTTTGGCCCGGCCGTGCCCCACCCTGCCCCACGCACACCGCCGAGGAGTTCACCGCTGCCTGCCTCGAGGCGGCCACTCACCTGGCACGCTCAGGCGGCACGGGAGAACCCCCCAAACCCGTACCGCCTTCGTCAGCTGTCTTATGAACTTGGATTAAGACCTGGCTGTCATTCCGGGCCTTGTGGGACCGTGGAGGGAAACATGCACGATTGGAAAACAAACTGAACCTTGACCCTCCGTCGTTGCAACCCAACGGGAGCCGAGTTCTCCGTTCTCCATATCCCTGGGCATCGAATCGAAGACCCAAGGGCGGGTTCAATACCACATACAGCACATCTGAGCTGCATGATCAACCCGCTTGGCTTCGGATACATTCCTCCCTCCCCTTTCCCCTGTCAGGTGAGAACCAAACGGCCTCCGTCGCCGCCGTGGGTTTTCTTCCGGACCCCTGGGACGCCGGGGAGTCCCCTGACGTCTCCCACAGCTGCATCTCAACCTCCAAAGGCGCCCTCCCGGCCAAGCAGCCCCTTGTCTCCAAACCAGCCTCCGCCGCCGTCAGAGCCCCGACCACCCTTGCGGCCCTCACCGCCGGCCCCCAAACCGCCCTCACCGCCGCCACCCAAGCCGCCGCCTCCGCCATCTCCGAAGCCGCAATCACCACCGCCTCCAAAGCCACGGTCACCGCCACCTTCCAAGCCGCCGTCGCCGCCACCCACCAAGCCGCCGTCACCACCGCCTCCCACGCTGCCGTCACCGCCGCCGCCAAAGCTACCATCGCCACCGCCGCCGAAGCAACCATCGCCGCCGCCGCCAAAGCTACCATCGCCGCCGCCAGCCGGCCGATTGCCTGCTCCGTCACCCACCCGCAAGGCGCGTTCTATCCCGCCGCCAGCATCAAACCTTCCCTCTCCTCCTCCCCGTCCTCCTCCACCGCCGCCGCCGCCTTCTCCCAGGCCTTCGCCACAGCCGCCGAGGTCACCCTCCCCTTACCTGCCCATCTCGTCGCGCCCGCCGCCGCCGCCAGGCCAGCCGACTGACGGAACCATTTCTTCTCGGAGTGTGTACACCATGCAAAGCGTCGTGCTCGCAGTTGACATGTGTGGGGAGACCTCCACAGCGGATGACGCCTTCATGCAGGTGTGTGAGCAGGCTGCAGCCTCCAACGAATCAACGAGAACCGTCAGGGCCAGCTGCTAAAATGAATGAATGAATGAATGAATGAATGAACGTTACAGCGGACCCCTGCTGCTGCTGTCACCTGCACCTGCTACAGGATACTTGGTACAACACATTGCCCGACTACTTCGAACGGGCGTCTTTCGGCGCGCTGGTTATGCCGCGGAGCGCAAACCTCCTGGTCACTGCGCGGATCAAACTCAATTGCTCAGGTGCGCAGGCGGAAGGCGGGTGGCCCGGGCTTTGTGATGGGTGTGGCTGGGTCGTGGTCTCGGGGTGAGAGGTGCTTGATGTGGGTTGGGGTGGACTGGAGTTTTGCTGCTGGGTTGGGCTGGATTGGGCAGCCCGGCGAGACGACCCACAAACATAGTGGGGTCCACTTTAACATCAATCGGGCAATCGGTGCACTTGCGGAGCCTGTCCGGTGCGCTAGGGTGGCGCGTTTAATTATTGCAGTGTGTGATGGGGAGGCTGCGGGCCTGCGGCCGTCACCGATGACCGGCGGGGTTCTCTGTAACATCATTAATAGTAATTAGTGGAAAGAATACACGAGGGTCACGTGTTAGAGTGTTGGAGATACACCGGGGCCCAGGTCGAAAACTGACGGATGAGCCCCCGCCCTTCTCGGGGTGGGTATCTATGAACCGGTTGACTCCAGGCACCAATCAGTACGGGCTGACGCAACCGTGCTGAGGTCGAGGCTGATGCAGCCGTGCTGAGGTCGAGGCTGATGCGGCCGTGCTGAGGCTTGTGCGTTTACGACCGGCGGGGCAGATGAGACCGAGCTGGGGTGTTGGCGAGGGCTTCGTTCCGTCCCCGGGATGCCCACCATGAAGGAGTGTTAGGATGCTGGGTGATGAAAGCATTATTGAGACCGTGTATGTGTGTGTGTGTGTGTGTGTGTGTGTTTGTTAACGAACTAATGAGGGGGTTCCGCATGCGTACGGGTGACCTGCTGCGTACAGCTGTGGCAGCTGTGGCAGTCGACCGTATGTACGTGCAGAGGGCCACCGAAGAATTCTTCTCCCGTGCTTCCGAGCAAGCTGCCTTACCGCCTGGCGTATTGTTCCTAGCTAGTAGATTATTTTATGGCTTGATTGATTTGGGGGAGACTAATGGTAGACACCCGGTGTGTGTGTGTGTTTAGAGGTGTGTGTGTGTATGTGTGTTTAGGGGTGTGTGTGTTTGTGTCTGTTTAGGTGTGTGTGTTTAAATGTGTGTGTTTAGAATTGCAACCCGCCCGCCCGCCCGATCCCAGGTGGCAATATACTTACCATAGAACCTGCGAGGAAAAACTTACCAGATGCGTGTGTGTGTGTGTCTCATGTACACGTACACGTTCCATACCTCTACTGCGATCCGTCTCTTTACTTCCAGCGGCACATGCAGGCAGGCCCCCGCAACCGAGCGGTGGTTCGTCTTTTTGGCTGCGCTCTTGCTTGCTTTGACTCGCACGCATTTGCAATGGTGGTCGCGCTTTGCGCACCGTGCGGGGACACGGCTGCTCTGGTGCAGCCGCCGTGCGTTTTCGCATCGTGGGACTGGGGACGCAGTGGCTCACCGGCCGCGCCTGACACGCCACATCCGTCCTCGAACTGTCTTTGATTGCCACTCACGAAGACAGCACACGCGCAAGCACGCGCATTGCGCGGCGCGGTGAGTAGCTAGCATGTCTTTCCTTTTTAACTTCAGCACTTGCGTGACGTGTGCGCGTGGTGTATGCGTGTGTTAAAGAGAACTGAACCGTGGGTGTATGCGTGTGTGTGCGTGTGTGTGTGTGTGTGTGTGTTTAACAAGAAGCCCACCCATGCGTGTGTGTGTGTATGCGTGTGTGTTTGTGGGTGGGTGGATGGGTGGGTGCGTGCAGGCTTGCCTGCGGCTGCAAGGCCTACCACGATGATCCATGCCGATTGCCGTGCCCGTGCACCTACCTAGCTACCTGGCTCCGCGCCTGCGCCTGCTCGAGCGGCGGGCCTCCATGCCGCGCAGCAACCCGATCCGTCGGTGTCTAGGTGCAGGGTGGCGACGAGGTACTACTTATTGTACGCCAAGCAAACTACCTGGAAAGAAGAACGACGTAGTAGACGTGGCAATTAGTAGCAGCAGCGATGGGCGAGCGGGCGCTTGTGGACCGTCCGTGGTGTGGGCTGGACGGGACCCTTTCCGTCGTTCGTCTCCAGGTTCTTCCTAATCTCGTTTGCGCTTGCGTGATTGGTGGTGTGTTGGGATTCCCTTACCGTCATAGCGTCCGTTACCCGGCCAGCCAGCTGGCTGGCTGGCTGCGCTGGGTGGTGGAACCCCGAACGTGAGGATTCGCATCGGTATCATCAATTCTGTCCAGCTTTCTTGCTTGGTGGGTTTGCGGTTGCCGCAGGCTGGATGTGTGTCTGTAGGACGGCTGTTTGTCGCATCCCCCTGGGTTCAGCTTCCCCACAGCAGCTGACACGCTGAACAAGCGCGGGAGCGAGGCTGCTGGCTGATGCACATGTACGTAGCTGCACGCATGCAGTTGATCGCAGGAGGTCGTGAGGGCGGGAGGCAGGGGCCGGGTGTGCCAGGGCTAACTGTCATGTCCGCGTCGTCAGCGATGCGATTCCCGGATGTGGTCGTAGGTTGTTTTTCGTACTTCTGCACGCAGCCTCGACCTTGCACGCACCGGCTGCTTCCAATTTTAGAACCGCACTCGCTCGGACTGCTTACGTACCTGTCGAACGCTGGCGGCGCCCGGCGCGCGTTGATCCCCGCGCGCGCGCGTGTTTGTGCGTCTTCGTGAAACATAAATTAAGGCGCGGCGGGCGTGCTTTGTGTATGTGTGAGTGCGTGCGCGCGCGTTTGTGCATGTCCGTCGTCCTAATTCCGACCCGACCTGCTGCCCCGTTGAGATTTGCTCAATCCTTGGTCCCGAAGCTATAATTATGCCGTCTTGGACGGCCCTGGCGGGATGGATCGATCTGTGTTGCTTGCTCGTTCGCCGTACGTGTGCGGTGAGATCGACCGCGCGTCCTTACCTTACCACCTTGCTGCATGCATGGTATCTGCGGGCAGTCTTCCGAAGGCCGTGTGTGTCCCCGGCTCCCCGCCCAATGATTGAATGTCCGTGTCCCTGTCCCTGCCGTACGTCGTCGTACGACGCAACGGGGCGGGTGCTGATGAGAACGAAGGTGTCTCACTCCCGCACCCGCACCCGCACCATTGTCCACCTACCACCGCATTCATGCCGCCAAATCCCGACGATGTGGTGTGGACATGTACCTGCCTGCTGCGCAGAATGTGTTGGTTTTGGTGTGGGATTCTGGCTGACTCCGTTTCACTGTTACCCACCACCTTAATGTGTTGGCTGGGGCCGACTGCTGTAGATAGCCTGCTTCAGCCGAGCACGGCGAGGCAACATAAGCTGGTTGGCACCCCGAGCGAATAATTTTAACTGTTGCGTTGCATTCATCCACGCTTTCTCGCGCGGCGCTAGCTGGCGTGCCCTGGCGGATAGATAGGGCGATGGGTAGCTAGATAGCGCGGCCATTACACGAAAGACCCGTGGGCCGTGAAGATGCGCCTTGGAGGTTATCGGATTTTGCTTTCCGCCTTGCCTTTTGGGATCGTTGTTTTGTTATTATCCTTATACATGTCCATATCATGTGCGCCTGCCATTGGTGGGGGTACCCGCTGGATACCGGGATGTGTACCTGGTTGCCTCGGCTGGTTGCCTCGGCTGGTTGCCTCGGCTGGTTGCCTCGGCTGGTTGCCTCGCTGGTTGCCTCGGCTGGTTGCCTCGGCTGGTTGCCTCGGCTGGTTGCCTCGGCTGGTTGCCTCGGCTGGTTGCCTCGGCTGGTTGCCTCGGCTGGTTGCCTCGGCTGGTTGCCTCGGCTGGTTGCCTCGGCTGGTTGCCTCGGCCTGGTTGCGCATCATTCATTTATGATGGGAATTGAAAAATGGATTGTCAATAACGCCGCCGCCGCAATCCATCTTTCGGTCATGCGCACTGACCACACGCGCTTCTTCATTCGCTGTCAAGCAAGGTCGCTCGGCATGCGGGTACCTGTGTGTGTGTGCGGTGTGTGTGTGTGTGTGGGGGGGGGGGGGAGATGTTACATGGTTGGGGGTGCATAACCCCATACCTGTACAACTACCCATTAAGCCATACGAGCTGTAGGCCCAAGAGCACGAAAAGAACGCCTACACGCACGTGCATGACCGACGCTGCGCAAGCAGGGAAAAGGAGACTACTCCCGCCCGAAGGGACGATTGCGTTGCGATGGGCACACATGCACCACCTCGTCTGCCGCGTAATCAATCACTGTGTATTTGTATCGTTACTAATGACGTAGCAATGGACCCCGCGGTCATCGGTGACAGCCAAAGCTTCCTCAAAATGCACTGCAGAACGAAACCGCGCCACCGTGGCGCACCGGACTGGCTCCACAACTGCACCGATACACTCCACGCACCCACGCTACCAGGAAACCACCCCGTCATGGGGACCATCAATAGCCAAGGATAAAGCCCGCTCAGCTACTTTGGGCACCCATGTTAAAATCATCACCCAAGCCAAGACTGCTCTTTGTATGACCCTGGTCTAAATAACACGATATGCCCAAGCGTTGCAACCCTCCGGCCCAAGCAGGGGCGCTTGTTCTGCTCGCTGCCATCACACCGGGGTGTTGCATGCCTCACGTCAATCGTTTGTCGCCAACGGTAAACTACATTAACTGCATTAAATTCCGAGGGTCGGTTTGGGCGTCAGGAATCTGGACCCGACCCTCGGTGTCGCGAAATACGCGAGGGCACGTGGCCTCAGAGCAACAACCCCGCTGGTCTCGACCAAGGTGAGCCACCCATGACGCCATGACCCATAATAAGGTGCAGTTCCATTTACAGAAACGTTGATTGCCCACAGCCCGGGAACGCCAGGCCGCCGCG